>GG745346.1:784229-881054 GCA_000151295.1 Allomyces macrogynus ATCC 38327 | reverse complement strand
CCTTACTCGAGCCTGACGATCCCCGCCAACGCGTCCCCGGCGCGCGCCTCCTCGGCGGCCACGACCAACGCGCACGCTTCTGCGCTCATGGCCACGCCGCGCGTGCTCTACCTGCAGTCGCCGCTGCCGACGCCGTCACCGCCTGCCGTCGCCATGCATGGCGTCAACGACTACTTTGCGATCCCGGCCACGACCGCGGCGGCTCCGGCCACGACCTCGGCCACGGTCGCGCCCACGCTCATGCCGCTGCCGGGCGCGCCGCCCGCGCTGGTCCTCCACCCGGCCGATGCCGCGAAACTCATGTCGATGGGGCTCGGCTACGTGTCGGGCGTGCAGCAGCAGCAGGCGCAACAGCAGCAGCAGCAGCAGCAGCAGCAGCAGCAGACGCAACAACAACAACAGCAGATGCAGCAGCAGCAAGCGCAGCATGCTCTGCAGCAAATGCACCAGCAGCAACAGCAGCGCGTGCACCCTGCCGCGCATCTGCTTCCGGTGGTCTCCACGCCGTCCATGCTTCCGCCGACCCCGACGACCGCGAACGGCGCGCCGCTCGCGCACCGTTTCCACCCGCACCTAGTCGTGCCGCGCCCGCACGGCGACCACTTGCCCGCGACCGTGCCCTTCCCGCACGGCATGCCCGGGATCCCGCTCCCGCTCGGTCTGCCCGGCGCGCCGCTCACTACCGACTTCCCACCGTACCAGATCCGCATTCTCGGGATCCCGCCGACCGGCGCCAAGTCGCGCGTCGAGACGCAGATCAAGTTGTGCCTGCAGCTCGTCTCGCCGACGGGCGAACTCGTCACGCGGTACCAGCAGGTGCGGCTGCCCGATATCTTGATTGCCAACGAGCGCTGGCGCCGGCACGGCGCGTCGCGCGCGTCGCCTACATCGTCGACGGGATCGACAGAGTCGGGGACCACGCCGACGACGGGGACGATTGAGCCGGACGTGTTGACGCTGCACGGGACCGTGATCTGTGCGTCGGACCCGAAACGCGTCGTGACCGTGTGCCACGGGTGCGTGCAGCGCGAGGCTAAACGCGCGCAGCGCAAGAAGTCCTCCACGCCGTCGACCCCGTTGCCGAGCCCGCCCGGCTCAGCCGCGTCGAGTCCCGCTGCCACAGCCGCGTCGGCACGTGGTGGGCGTCGCAGTTCGCAGCCGTCCTCGTCGACCGACGCGCCGCCGTCCTCGGACATTGTCATGAGCGAGCGCAAGGTGCTGCTTATCAATGCGCCGCCAATCATGGATTTCTCGTCGGGCGACGTGATCTTGCCAACGCGCATTCCGTGCTACTGCCGGCACCACCGCGAAAAGACCGGGTTCTTGATCTTGTTTGAACTGCGTAACCGCGACGGGGTCGTGGTTGCGCGCGGTGCGTCTGCGCCGATTTTGATTACCGATGACCACAAGTCGGTCAACAAGCTCAAGCGCCAGCAGCAGCAGGCGCAAGCACAGTCGGCCGAGGCAATGGTTGCGACGACGACGGCCGCGGCGCCAACGAGCGCTGCCTCGTCGGTGTCGGCGACGCCCGCGGTCGAGTCCGTTCCCACAACGGCGGCCGCGTCGCCCGTTGAGACCGAGTTCCCTTCGGGTGCCGGTGTCCTCGTCGCTGGTGCCTGGGGCGCAAGCGGTCCCTGGCCGAGTCGGTGACGACCATTTGCAGCCCCGCCTTCTGCCATACCACTTCCGGGATTTCCGATCACAGGCGTTGTTTGCACCACTCGGCTCACCGACCGACCACGGCATGGCCATGGCGTTGCCGCCGTGGCCGGCGCACGAGTACTTGGACCCGTCGATCACCGTTGGCCTGAGTCTCGGGACTGTGCCTGTACTGCAAGCCGCGTCGGCGGCCGCTGCACTGACCACGCTCTCGCCACCGCCGTCGGCATCCACCTCGTCGTCGCGGTCCTCGTCGACGGGCACGTCCACCTCGAGCCCTGAGCTTGGGCCGTACCAGATGGAGGGCATCTCGCACGACCCGAGCCGCGCATCGAGTCCGGGCGCCGCCGCCGCCGCTGCGAGCCATTTCCTCAAGACCGACCTCTTCCCAAACGGTCTGTCGGCACTCACCGGCACTGACGCGGTCCTGAGCCTCGACCAATACCTTGAGTGGGACGACCCACAGCCGGCTCGCAAGCGCGCTCGCGGCGAGTTCCTCGCGCCTCTGGTTTCCACGCCGCCGGCACCCACCGCGACCGACCTGGCCCTGACCTCGGCGCCGCTGCCGCCGCCGTCCTCGCTTGTGTTCGACCCGTCTTTGAGCGACGCGTTTGCTGCGGCAGCCGCGGGAAGCGCGACGTCGTTCAAGCTGACCCTGCCGCCGCCCATGAGATTGCCGAGCAGCACGTCGGCGCCCGTGGCGCAGACGATCCCGGCCATGACCATGCCCAACGACCCGCCGATGGCGGTCACGGCCACGTCTGCCGAGGCGCTCATGGCTGCGGCCGTGTCGTCGGCGCCCGGGCTCGCGCTCACGGGACCGCTCTCGCAGCTGCCGCGGATCGACCGCGTTGTACCGGCCGAAGGACCGCTGCATGGCGGGATCGATGTGACGATTTTGGGGTGCGGGTTCAACGGTCCGTGCTTGTCGCTCGTTTTCTTATTCGTGCCTCGACATCACGGCTCATCCAACTTACTTTGCCATTCCAGAATCGCTCACGGTCCAATTTGGCAACGTCCCGGCGCTGTCGACGACCTACTGGTCGGTCAACACACTCGTGTGCAAGGTGCCGCCCGGCGCGCACCCGGGCCCCGTCGCCGTGACCATCAAGCAAGTCGACGACCTCGGGCTGTCTGGGCCCGACCCGGCGCTGTTCACCTACAAAGACGGTATGGCCTGGTTCGATACCGCGTTCTCTTCGCATTGGTGACGGCTGGCCGTTGCGTCCCCTTCTTGCCCCTCCCACTCCCGCGTCCCCGATTTTTATCGCTCGTGCTCGCGAGTGGTGCTCGGACGCTCCTCTTCCTTTTTTTTTTTTGGTCTCGTTTGGGGACCCTTTGGTTGTTGTCCTTGTTTGGTCCGCGACCCGCGGACCCGTCCACGCTCTTCTCACAACCCCCCACATTTTTGCCCCCCGAGCCGCGAGCCACGCCGCGCCCCCCTGTCTTGTCTCTCCCCTTCCCCCCGTCCGTCTCGTCGCGCATCTCTCTCGTGGCCGCAAATACATGACGACTTGGGTGTGCCAGAATCTCGTGTCCCTCCCCACCTTCTCTCTTTCCCAACTCTCGACTGGCCCAAGTCGTTCGCTCCAATTGGATGTTTCCGCCATTTGGGGTGGGCAGGCCCTGCTTTGCTCTTTCGATTTTCGCTTCCTACTTCTCTTTCGGTTGGCGACTGACGCTCTCCACCCGCTCCTCCCTTTTCCTAGGCGGCGACAAGTCGGTCCTCGAGCTCGCCCTCTCGCTGATCGGGTACAACCTGTCGGGCAAAGTCGATCCGGCGCACGCCGTCGCCGCGCGAATTGTCGCGACCTACTCGGCGTTTGGCGGCGCTCTCCCCACCTCGTCCTCTGGCACCTCCTCAGCGCCCGCTGACGGCACTGCCGGCGCGGCGCAGCACTGCGCGAACGCGTGGCACCATGCGACGACGTCGGCAAGGTCGGTCGAAGAGACAGTGCTCGCGGCACTGACGAGCGGCGTCGCTGCCGCGCAGTCGGGTGGGGATGAAGTGCGCGCGGCGCTCGCGCACGCGGCGGTCAAGTACCGGATGCCGGCGCTGCTCCAGTGGTTGGTCGGTGAGGAAGGTGGAGTGATTGCGGATGCGCGGGATGCGGATGGGCGCGCGCTGCGCGAGGCGGTGGCGGAGGTGGCGTGGGAAGAGGGGATGGCGGTGCTCGACGGCACGTCGGAGCGCGGCGTGAGTGAGCAAGCTGCGTCAGTACGTGACGCGGCGCGTGTGGGTGGACAAGACGCAGTGGACCACGACGCATCGAGCACGCTCGCCCAGAACGACGCGGCATGCGCCGACCCGTTGACTGAGCACGGCATGGTGGCCGAGACCAAGTTGGCCAACCGCGACACCAAGCGCGTCAATCCTCCAACCAAGCCCATCCCAACTCCGACGTTGTTGTTGTCGTCGTCGTCCTCGTCCAGCAAGGCCGCGACGCTCCCTACGCTCCCCACTGCGACCGGCACTGCCCCCGCGACCTCACCTCTGTCGCTGACTGGGTGGAACATCCACGCGCGGCTCGAGACGTTTTTCCACGCCCCGCTCACGGTCTGGATCATGCGCGCGTTTGTCCTGATCAGTTTGCTTGCTGCGGTGATTGCGCACCTGACGACATCGGCCGTCGAAACAACCTTGTCGGCCGGGTGGGATTCAGCGACGCGCGTCTGGGGCGATGCGGCGCCCGCGTGGCTTGACTTTGCGGCGCTTGCGGAGATGGAGGTCGCGGCGGCCGAGGCCGAGGCGTCGCCGGCGGCGGCGAAGAGGGGGATGGTCGAGGCGGTGACGCGGTGGTGGGTGGATGAGGTGGTGGTCGTAGCGGCGGGCGTGAGTGAAGGTGGCGAGCGGGAGGAGGGGGTGGAGGAGCAGCAGACCGAGGGCGAGACGGCGTGGCAGCTCGGGCGGTCGTGGCGGTTGTACGTGTCGTGAGCGAAGCTGGTTTTGTTTTGTTTGGATGGTGGAATCTTGGTGTTGGGGAAGTGGCCAAAATGATGGTGATCTGTGAACGCGTCGTTGGTTGTTGTGTCGTGCCGTGGGTATCTCCTCGCGACGTCAACGTCCCCTCACACTGATCACTGTCCTCACTGCAGCCGCACTTGCGTCGTGAGGAGCGAAGACCAAGGAGAGCAACGTGCCAGGCCGATCTTCAAAAACAAGAATAAATTATGGGTCGTTGGCAAGCTGACACGAACAGCACCAGCACACGGGCAACAACAAGAACAAAACCTCGACAAGGGACGACAGACCTCCGCACCCAAGAAACGACATCCGTCGCCATTCCGCGCAGCACCTCAGTTGGCAAGCTCCTCAACCGCCACCGCACCCGCCGCCTCCGTCGCGACGGTCCCCGGCGCGCTCACCTGATCCACGTCCATTGCGCCCGGCTCGGCGGCCGCGACAAGCGCTGCTGCCTCGGCGCGTGCCAGATCCGAGACGACTGCGCCGAGCTGCACGTCCTGCTGCGCGGGCGCCGCCGCGACCATCATCGCCGCTGCGGCCACCGGCGGGTCCTGCGCGACGAGACTCGCCGCGTCGGACGTCGAATCCACTTGCGCTTGCTGGTCGCTCTCCACCGCGGCGGGCGGCGGCGGCTGCGGCTCGAACGCGGCCGGATCGTGCGCGATCCCCGGCATCCCGACAGCCCCGGGGTGCGGCGCCGGAATACCCCACGGGTACGGCGCGTGTGGTGCGTGTGGGAACATCGGGTAGAACTGCGCGGCGGCGGCAGCAGCAGCCGCGGCAGCGTGCGGGCTCATGCCCGGCAGCCCGGGCATCATCATGCCCATCGGCATCGGCATCATCCCCATCGGCATCATGCCCATATGGAACGGGATCGGCGCCGGCGCGTGTGGCGCGACGGCGGGCGGCGTCCCCGCAGCGGCGGCAGCAGCAGCAGCCGCAGCCGCAGCGGCCGCGTTCTCGGCGCCCGCGGTCGGTGTCGCGGCGCCTGGCACGGGCGGTACGGGCGACGCGTTGGCAGTCGTTACCGCGGTCCCCGGCGCGGGCACGACGACGGCCCCCGGCTGCGCCGCCGGCGGCGGTGGGGGCGGGTACACTGCGAGCAGTGCTCTCGCGGCATTCGGATCCCCCGCGGCCTGCGCGTGCGCGTGCGCGTGCGCGTGCGCGGCGGCCTGCACCTGCGCAAGCGTGGCGCGCGCGTGCATTTGCAGTTCCTGTTCCTGCTGCTGCTTGGTGCGCAGTCGCTGCAGTTCCTGCGCCTCGCGCTGCGCGCGCTCCTTTTCCTCGCGCTGCTTGTCGCGCGACCGCTTGTTGGTAAACCAGACGTTGACTTGGTCGAGCGACAGGTGGCACACTTGCGCGAGCCGCACTTTTTCGTCTTCGGACGGGTACCGTTCCTGCGAATAAGATGCGCGCAGGACGCACAGGACGGCCGGTGTGAAGGCGTCTTTCTTGGCCGGGGTCATGGTGCGCGACGGCGGGGTTGCGTCGTCGGCAACGGCGCCGCCACTGGTCGAAATAGTCGTTGCAAGTGCCGGCTGGTCCCCGCCGGTCGACGCCGTGTCTTGCGGCGGCACAGCGCCCTGCTGCTGCTCCTCGCCCTGGCTCCCCTCAGCGCCCGGCGTGGGTTCCATGGCGACCGGCGGCTCAAACTGCACGCGCAAGTCCTGCAACCAGAGCGTGAAGATGGCCGACAACCGCGCGTCGTACCTGAACCAGGCCTTTGCAAACTGCACGTCGAGGTTGCGAATATGCGGGTAGGGCGGCGCCCACGACTTGTGGTGCGCGCACTGGAACGCCGTGAGCGTCGCGTGCGTCTTGGCAATCAGCGCCTTGCGGTACGTGTACTGCTGTTCCATGGCCGTGGCGAGCACCAACGCCGTGCGCTTGTAGAGCTCGCGCGTCTTGTGCAGGACCGCGCGCGCCTCGGGCGTGGCGACGCCAATCACTTCCACGACCACGTCGTCGTTCAAGTCGGGCATCTTGTTCAGATGCTCACGGACACCAACTAAATGGTCGCCGAAATCGAGCACGGCCTCGGGCCGCACCCAGAACCGGCGCATGACGAGCTCGAACAGCGTCGAGTCCGGTGCGGCAAACGACGTGGAAATCGCTTCTTCTGCGAGCCCCTCACTGGCCAACGCGGCGAGTTCCGGCTGCTGCAGGCACGCGGCCTCGTCGGCGTCCGACAAGAGCCGCATTTGGTCCTTCTTACGCAGAAACTCATGTGCGTAGAGCCGGTCGTCCCAGGTAAACCCGCGCACCTTGTGCGAAATGGCCGTCTTCTCAATCGCGTTGAAGAAAGTCTCGAACAGCTGTGACCGCGGCTCGGCCGTCGCCGTGGCCCCGTTCGATGCGGCGGCAGCTGCGGCGGCCGCAGCAGCCATGGCCGCGTGCGCGTGCGCGGCCTGCGCAACGTGCGCGTCGAGCAACTGCGCCGCCGCGTTGGGCGCACCGGGCATTTCCATCCCCGCCGCGGCCGCCGCGGCAAAGTCCGGCGGCGGGTACTGGTAGAGGTGCATCGATGTCGGGAGCATGGCAGCGGCCGCCGCGGCCGCGGCCGCTGCCGACCCCGGTGCACCGGGTGGCGGCAAGAACAGTCCCGGCGCAGCACCAGCGGTCGTCACGGGCGGCGGCGCGGCACCCGTTGTAGGCACTTGCCCCGCGGCACCGGGTGGCGGGAACGGCAGGAACCCGGGGTAGTACCCATACCCGTACGGCGCAAAGTGTGCGGCCTGGTGTGCGTGCGCCTGTGCCTGAGCATGCGCGTGCGCCGCCTGGAAATGGGCGTCGTCGGCACCCGGGACGCCCGCGGCGGCGGCTGCAGCTGCAGCGGCGGCAGCGTGCGCGGCAGCAGCGGCATGGGCCGCGGCAGCGGCGGTCGAGGCGTCGAGCGCGGTGCGGTCGGCGGGCTCCTCCAGCAACTCGCGCAGTTCCGACTCGGAGACGCCGGCGGTCGCGGCAGCGGCAGCGTGGTCCTGCGGCAGGGGCGCGTCGTCGGGGTGCGGGATCGCGTCGGGAGTCGGCGTCGGCGCTGGCGTGTGGAGCAGCGGCGGCACGTGCGCGTCGATCATGGGCGCGTTGTCGATCATGGGCGCGTCGGTGGGGAGCGGAACGGCGTCGAGCATTGGCACATCGCCGGCGAGTGGGGCGTCAGACATCGTGGCGTCGGCGGCATTCGGCGCCTCGGCGGCAGCGCGCTGTAGATAAGCAGACTGGCCCGGGTCGATCATGGGCTCAGGAACGGGCTCGGGTACTTGAACGTCGTTGAGCGGCGTGGCCTTGAAGTGGTCAACGTGCGCCGGGACGTGGAGTGCGGGTACGGTGGGGGCCTCGAGCGGCAGGTCTGCGTGTGATGCTGCTGGCGGCACCGGCGCGGGCACGGTCTCGGGCACGGTCTCGGGCTCGGGCGCGGGGAAGGGCATGGCGTCGGGCACGGGTGTGACGTCGGGCGCCAGTGCATGCTGCTGGTCAGCGAGCTGGTCCATGGCTCTTGGTGCGGGTGCCGTCGTTGTTGCTGTGGATCAGGCACAATGGTGGAGCGGTGCGGTCAGTTGGTGTCACCACAGGTTGCCGCCGCCCGCGGCGCGCGGTTGCAGGTGCGCCGGCCCAATGCCACCGTCGCCATCCTCGTCGTCGTCGTCGTCGTCGTCGTCGTTGTGATCGTTGGCGGCCGGCGCCGAATGGCGGAGGAGGGCCCGTGCAGGCGCCGGCTCCCGGTGCGATAGTTTCGACGGGCGGCAGCCTGTCACTGCCATCAAGAGGGCCCATCACGACCACCGACGCACCTTTCGCTGGTGTCTGCGTGCTTTGCGCCCACGCTCGTCGTGGCCGTTGCGGCAGCAGGCGCTGCTGGTTGTCTTGGCCGTCGTGGTTGTCGCCGTCGCTTGAGCTGCACCGTCGTCGCCGCCGTCGTCGTGGAGCTGGAGCGGCGGCTGCTTGACGGCGGTGGGCGAACGTGGGTGGGGCTGGCAGGCGGTCCACGTGATGTTCTGGCCGCTGGGAGACGCTGTCTGTCGACCACGTCGAAGTTGCAACGCGCCACGTGCGAGCCACGCGAGCGTGCGAGACGTGCGAGACGTGCGGAACGGCATCCCACACACGGCGGCCACCATCGCTCTCCTCAACGCCGCTGTGCCAGCAGCAAACCGCTTCTATCAAATAAATACCCCTCGACAACCGACACATAACCCTCTGCGCCAGCAGACTTCCCGCTTACTCCTCCGCTCGCGCTACCCCCGCTCCACCTCGCGCTCCTGCTCCACGGAGCCCGCCGCCGGCGGCAGCAGCCGCACCACGACTGCGCGATCCTCCTCGCTGCTGTCACTCTCCACCGTGCTCTCCTCCTCCTTACCCACCGTCTCCATCTCCCGTCGGTCCCCCGTCCCCTCCTCGACCTTCTCCACCTTCTCCGCCCCATCCCGCGCGCCCAGCACGCGCCGGCGCCACTTCAAGAACGCCAGACTCGGCAAACTCACCACTACCAACCCGAGCACCAGACTCACGGCACACGTGGTCGCAAATCCAATCTTCGGCGCGAGTACGGCCGACGTCAGTGCAAACACGGCGTTACTCGATGCGCCCAGCATCAGCGACGAGATACTGCCCGCCGACACGGTCGGTCCCGAGTGCAACCAGACGGTGACAAGCACGGTCGTGAAAATGACCGGGAACGGCGTCGCGAGGCCCGCGAGGTATGACGAGAGCGACCCGAGCAGGACCGAAATGCCTATCGTCGCAAATAGGTCAGAGCCGCGCACAAAAGTCGTCGACGGCAATACACATCAAACCGCACCGATCGCGGCTGCGGCCAACCCGCCGCGCAGCGCGACCATGCCCAACGCCACGTGCGCGCGTCCTTTCGGTGCCGGCGGCGCGTTCCAACCCGCCGCGAGCCCGGCTAGGACCATGACCACGGTCAGGACCACCGACGACAGATACTGGCCGAGGATATTGTTGGAAAGGACCTTGTGCACGGGCGCGTCGCCTTCCTCGACGCGCACGGCCGTGGCGTGCAGGACCTCGACGAGGATCGCGGCCAGCGCGACCCAGATCGTGATGGCGGTGCCAACGACGGCGGCAAGCAGTTGCTTGGTCGTCCAGTGCGGGTACCGTCGCTGGAAGACACCGGGCAGGTGCTGGTGGAAACCGGGTCTGTCAGTTTGCGCTGGGAGAACGACGTGAGCACAGTCAGAGACGCACTCGCCACAGCAGCAAATACGGAATATTCAACAGCATCCCATAGACGATCGCCGTCATACTGCGCTGGTACTCTTCGAGCCCTTGCTGCGTCACGTAGTCGGCCGAGGTCGCGCCGCGGTACCGGTACTGCAGCCACAGGCCCACGGCCGGCGGCAAGATATTGGTCGGCATCGACCCGAGCAGCCCGCCTGGTCATTCAGGCCGATCAGTGTTCTGTTCTGAACCGAGACAAGCTGCTGGTGTACATAACGCACCCAGCAGGCCGCCGAGTCGCTCAATCGCGAGCGTGACGAGAATGCAAATCGTGCCGGCGAGCACGGCCGAGAGCACGACTGAGGCCCAGAGCGGCCAGCCGGGAATCTCGATGGCGCCCATGGTCGGTCGTGAGGGGCGTCCTTGCGGCCGGGCAGGTTGGAGTGTCTTTCAGGTGTTGAAGCGGGAGCCGCTACAGCCTGATACTTGTCGGCGGTCTGAGCTGGTGCAGATTGCGCAAGCGTGCAGCTGCTTGCAGCGGGTGGAGTATGTCGCTGGCGTCGTCAAGAGCAGGGACGTCGTGCTGTCGACAGACGCAGGTCCGATTCCGAGAGACGGCGTGGCGAGAAGGTGAGCGAGTCGAGCTTCCACCGACCTTAGCGAATCTTCCGGCCACCTGTGGCGGTGGCGAGCGAGGGCCATGTCACCGCCGTGTCAGATCCAGTCTGGCACCAAGTCAGACCTTGCTCGCCATCCATCAACACAGCGCTCGCAACGTGCCCATCGCCGTCAACTACGGCAACGACGGCGACAACCACCATCAATAAATGTATGTACAGACAACCACCTTCCACAATCCACGCTCGCCCTCTTCTTCTCCTTCACCTGCGAGCGCCCCTCCCTCACAGCCGCGCGCCCATCCCACCACCTCCTGCTCCACCCACCGGCCCGTCCTCCTCCATCCCATCCATCACCAACCCCAACCCGCCAAACTCCATGCCGACATCCACGCCCATGACCTCCTCCATATCGACATCCCCCCAGACATCGTCCTCAACCATGCTCGCCCAAATCGCATCAATCGCCGCATTCCCGTCCCCCTCTCCATCGCCCCCAAATGCCGACGACGGCACCGACGGCACGTCCTCAGACGCCGCCCCACCACCATCGCCGAGCGCCGCATCCAGGAACGCGCCCGCGGACCAGTCGCGCGCAGCCGCTGCCGACCCGCCGCAAAACGCAAACGGCAGCGTGGGCGGCGGCGGGGGAACCCCCGCGGTCGCCGCAGACAGGTAAATGTTGCCCGCAAGCCACGCCGCGGGAATGTGCACGGTCGTCATCGTCGTCCCTGCCGTGGCCGCTGGTACCGTTCCCGGCGGTGGCGGCGGCGGGACTTGCGGCGGGACCACGTCGGCCGGCGTCAACGGCGTTGGCGAGACCGACTTGCCCGAACTCGACACGCTCGACCCGCCGCGCGGGCGTCGCATTCCTGGCGATGCCGGCAAGCTCGGGATCCTGGGCTCGGGCGGCTCGGTCGCGGGCAAAGCGCACCCCGTGATGGCCGCGACGCTGCGCAGCTGGTCGACGTCGACCTCGACGCCGCCGGCGATGCCAAACAGGTCGAGTTTGCGGCCGGCCGCGCGTGGTCCGGGCGACGGCTCCATGGTCGCCGCGCGGACCGACGCGGCCGTCGGCACGTTCGACGGGAACTGAAAGTCCATGGCGGCGGCCGTCGACGAGGGCGCGCCGAGCAGTTGCGCGAGCGTTGTCATGGACCGCGTTGCGACCGCCGACTCTTGGGTCCTACTACTGCCGATGCCAGTGCCATCCATGGCGTCGTCCCCACCCGACGATGGTGGCGGGGATGGGGATGGCGGCGGCGGGGTGCTGCCGTTGAGCAGTGCCGAGAGCCGCGTGTAGGCGGCGGCAATCGCGTCCGGCTCGTTGCACCGTCGCGAGACCGTGGGCACGCGCTCGCGCTTCGATACGTCGGTCGGCGGCTGGCGTGGCACGTCGATGCGAATGCCGTGATGGTCAAAGAAGTCTTCGACCACATAAATCAGCCGCTTGGCCAGCGGCCAGAACTCCTGCACGTTCACGAGCACCACGTGGCACTTGCGCAGCGCCGCGAGCGCATTGGCCGCAGTCGGCGTGGGCGCTGCGTCGCGCGGAGCGCCATCCGTGGCACCGGCGACGTCGGACCCGCGCCGCGGCGTCGTGCGCCCTGCCATGCAGTTGTAAGTGACGACGAGCGTCGAGACAGCCGTGAAGACCGGATACAGCATGACATCCGGCAAGTACGGCAGGTCGGCGGCGCGGCCGTGGCAGATATGCACAATGGCTGTCGCTGCGGTACTGCAAATGTGCAGGTACTGCGGGACAGCGGCGAGGCCCATGGCAGCGGTCGGTGTCAGGAACACGCGGTAGCACAAAATGATCGTCGTGTAGTACATGGCGTTCAGGAACCCGCGAACCCGCGACGGTGTCGGCGCGCCTGCGTGGAACGAGTAGCGCAGCCGCGGCGGCAAGTCGTGCAACCACTCGGACAGCGCCGCGTGCAAGTCCGGCACGGCCGCGGCCCACTGCGCGCGCCGCCGCTCGTGGCCCGGCGCGTTCACGTGCCGCAGGATCTTGCCGAGAATTGCGCTCAGCTTCGCGAGTTCCAGGTAGTCGCGCAACGTCTGTGCGTCGTTTGGGTCGGGCTCGGCGTCCGGGTCGGGCCACTGCACGTCGCAGTCCTCGTCGTGGATCGTGATGGGCCGCCCAAGCACCGCCGAGACGAACCGGTCCATGATCACGGTCGCCATCCACGTGCGCCGAAAGTGCCGGTGGAGCGGGGAGAGCGAAATGCCGGCGCCCGCGAGGTGGTCGAGCGGGCGATTCAGGCCCATGTCTTGCGCCATGCGGATCGCCACGCCTGAAACGACCCACCCGGACCCGCGTACGAGGCCGAGTTCGTGGAAGCTGAGCAGCAGCAGCGCCTGAATGTACTCGAGGCATGGTGGTGCCCAGAGAATGTTGCGTGCGAGCTGGCGCGCGCGGTTGAGGAAGATGTCTGGTGAGCAGAGCAGCGGGGTAATTTTCGAGAGGACCGACCGATCAGTAAGCGCAGGAATTCGAGCAAGGTAAGCGCAGGATTCGATCGAGCCAACGAGCAGACCATACCCGACGCGGTGGGCCTCTCTTGCGGCCCTTGCGCGGTACTTTCAAACACATGCGCGGACACGGCAAACACGGCGTTCAGGAGCAACAGCGGCGGGTTCCCCTCGTCCAGACTGGTGCGCAGCATGTGCTGGTCGACGACGGGTACAAACGAGTGCATGTGCTGGAAGTAAAAGTCGAGCAGCATGGTCATGATGTTGCGCGGCGGCAACGCCGCTTCCGGCCCACTGGGCGTGGCCGGCCGCGTTCTGCTCGCGCTCGGCGGCAAGACCATGACGGCCTCGGTGCTGTTGGACGAGGCCTTGGTACGCCATTTGCGGATAATGTGCAGTCCTGACGAGTGACCGAGCGACCGCAAAGAGCGAATGCCGTTCGAACCGGGATCCATGGAGACAACGAGCGTCGCGCGGTCGGACCCGTCGTCGGGTGGGTCCATCAATTGCGCAAGGTGCGCGACGACGGCGGCAGCAGCAGTATGGGTGGCCGAGGTGGTTGTTGACGGTGCAGATGCGGGCGCGGGCGTGCTTGGGTCTGCATGGCCGATGGCTCTCCTCGCGTCGAATGCTGGTCTCGTTGATGAAGTCGATGCCGATGCGAGAGTCGGTGCAACTGTGACAGCTGTGGCCGACTTGCGTGCAGCCGCGGCCTTGGCCTGGCGGCGCTTGGGCGGATTGAGGTAGGTGCAGGGGTAGCTGGAGCGGCGGCACGAGGCGCACGGCTGCTGGCCGTCGCACTTGACCTTGCGCGACCGGCACGGGTCGCAGGCGAGCGCGATGCGCGGCGGGCGTGGGCGCGGCACGTCGGTGCTGCTGCTGCTGCTGCTGCTGCTGGCGGCGGCGCCGTGGGGCGCGGCATGGGAGGCCATGGCGCCGAGTGCAGCCAGTGGCGATTGATCGCGCGCGTTGGCGGAGCGTGTTGATGTCGTCGCCGATGGTGGATGGTGGAGCGCGTCGGCGGTCGCGTTGGATGGTGCGGTGCCGGTCGGAGTCGAACCGCGTCGGAACGCCTGTCAGCAGTGACTTGGCGCAGCAAGCAACCAGGTGTTGGCTGCGTTGGGGCGGGCGGAGCATTGGTGTGCGGTGAGACCTCCAACGTGCAAGTCACGTTGTGCCCACCGCACGTGCACCTCCCGCGCACAGACCAAAAAGCACAACCATTCAATTTCACACCCGCTCACCCCTCGGCCATCTGCGCGTCCTCGGTAGGCACGACTGGCGGCGCCCCACCGCCCTCGTCGCCATTCGGCGCCGGCAACCCCACCCCCACCCCCACCCCATCTGACGGCGGTGGTGGTCCCTGACCATCGCCCGGCTCTTGCGCACCCACCAGCGTCCCATCCACCTGCTGCTGCTCGACCCCTTCCCCCGTCAAAATCCCCCACACCCTGGCCATCCTTGGCTGCCGCGCAAGCCCCTTGCCGTCAATCCACTCGATCAGCTGCTGCCTGACATCCGGCACCCGGTCGAGCAACTTTTCCAGCGCGTCATGCGGAACGGCGAGCGCGACCGACAGCGATGTCGGCAAGGTCGCGCGAAACGCGCGCAGGAACCCTTCCCAGAGCAGCGGCGACGCGCGCGAAATGCCGCGCGTCGCGAGTCGCAGAAGCATGTTTTTCGCAAACGGCGCGAGGGTCGGGTGCAGGTTGAGTGCCTGGATCAGCGTGCGCATGAGCAGCTTGGGCCACCCCGTGAGCTCGTTGGTGGCCGGGTCGAGCGTGTGCCCGCCCGACTCGGACATGACGTGCAGCGCCTTGGCGAGCGTGTCGCCCGTGAACAAATGCGGCATCTGCAGGCACAGTTGCGTGGCTACCAAGTGCAACGAAAATTGGAGTGAGTATGATCGGCGGGTGGGAAGAGGTGGTGGAGAAGAGCGAGGAGAACGAACCTTCCATGACCTTGCGCAAATCGAGGTCTGGCACCGCGTCGAGCATGTGTAGCGCGACCATCAACTCGGCGGGCGGCACGATCGGCATTGCGCCGTCGGAGACGCGCGTCACGACCTCGCGCCAAATCTTCTTGCTCTGCTCGGACCCATCCAAAATCGCCACGAGCTGGCTGAGATGCCGCAAAATGTAGCCCTACGCGAATTTCCAATCCGCCGTGTCAGATGCACTTTTCCGATCGACCCACTCACCGAATCACCACTCGCACGTACCTTATCGAGGCCGCCAATAATCGGCAACAAAAACTTGCCCCCAAGCCCACGTTCATCGTGCAACTTGCGCCCCACCTCGACCAACTCGGGCACCAGCGGCAACCCGTTCGTCAGGAGCACCAGCACGCGCAGCGCGAGCGGCTCCGACCTCGGCGGGCACTCCTTGAGCACATCCAGCAATGCGCTCAACTCGGCCGCAACCTCGCCCGACGGCATGCGCAGCTGCGCGGCGGCAATGTACCTCACGAGAGGGGCAATATGCTCGCGCAGCAGCGGTTGCACGGTCAGCGGCATGTTCGCCGACGCAGCAAACACGTCCGCGAGCAAGTGCGGGTCGCGCGTGCACAGCGCCAGGACCAGTTCCAGTTGAGCGAGCACGCGCGCGTCACGCCGCGCATCGGGCGCCTCGGGCGCCGATTTCGTCGGGGACGTAGGCATGTCGGTCGGGTCCCGGTGGGACGCAAACACGGCGTCGTCCGACTCGGCGGTCCGGGTGGCGTCGGCGAGGTTCTCGTCGGAGACGTCGACGAACCGCGGGTGCACGATGCGCGCGAGGCACCGCACCGCGTGGTGCCGCACAAGCGGCCCGAGCGACGGATGATCCGGGTAGTACTGCTTGAATGCAATGATCGCTGGCGCGCGCGCGCCCTTGATGGGGTGGACGGCGAGCGTGCGCAGTGCGCAGAAGGCCGGGGTGCGTGCTTTCGGGTGAAAGTCGACGAGTTCCTTGAGCGCGAGTACCGACGCCATGAAAATGGGCTGGGCGGTATCGACGGTCGGCGAGAGGCACACGGCCGCGAGCCGCGCGACGAGCACGTCGGCGGGGACGACGGGCGGCATGTCGGCAACAAACCGGACCAACGACTTGTCGCGCGGCTCCACGAGCTTCTCTTCCAGGACGCGGTCGAGCAGGGCGAGTGCCCATTTCCGCGCCTGATCGACGTGCCCCTGCTTCCACTCCTCGTGCAGCCAGACGAGCGCGAGCTCGTGCCGCGCGCGAAACGCTGCGCAAATGTGGTCTGCAAGACACTGCCGCAACTGGTTGCCGAGCGCGGAGTCATCAACGTCCTCGTCGGTCGGCTCCTCGCCGACGTGGTGGTAGACGCGCGCAATCAGCCGCGTTACGATCCCGATCCATTGTGCGCGGCCGCGGTTCGTACGCAACGGCTTCTTGGCCAGGTCGCCGTCGTCAGCGACAATGGACTCAGCATCAAGGAGCCGCATGAACACGTCCATCGGGTGCGCGGCGTCGAGTCCGATCGCCGCGTACCGGTGCGCGGCCGCGTCCTCGTCCTCGTCCTCATCCATGACCTCGTCTTGCGGGACCGGGGTCTCGATCGCGGCAGCACGGTCCACGTCGTCACTCGGCCGACCCGCCGCTGCTCCATCCACGCCCATGCTCTCTTGCGCGACGGGTGTTTCCGCAGCCGCCGTCGCCGCAGTGGGCACCGTTGCGTGCCCCGAAGCTGCGTGCGCGGCGGCCTCGTCCGCCAACCTCTGCCTTTGCCGCGAGATCGCGTACATGACCTGATCCTCCGGGATCGCGCGCAACGACTCGACGATAATTTCCACGACCACGTTGAGCGGCAGTGCCGTGACATCAATCTGCGAGTGAATCGCTTCGGCGACGGCAATTCGGTTCTGCATGATCGCCTCGGCTTTCGCATTTTCCGGGTCGTGTGCGTCGCGGCGGCGGCGCGGCAGCTCGTGCCATTTCGCACCGAGCTGGTGCTGGCACGTGTCACACAGTGTCGCGAAGAGGGTCGAGTCGACGGCCGGGTGCTTGGCGAGGAGGAGTAGCGCCACTTTGACGGCGCGCAGAGTCGAGTTGCGTGCGAGTGTGGCAGGTTGGTGCTGGAGGGGCGCGATCATGGCGAGAAAGGATTGCGCGATCATGGGCAGGTGTTGCGGTCGCTCGGTAGCGATTTGCGTGAGGAGGGCGATCAGGGTCGTCGTGCACGATGGGGACCTGGTGTTCATTCAAGTCAACGGTGGTCAGAATCCCGCGCCGCTTTCAAACAGCGTCACATCCAGAAACAACCGAGAACGGCGACGACAACGTACATGGCCCCCGACGCGCACATCTTGACCATGATATCGACCATGGCCGCTCCCATCGCGAGCAGTTCCGAAGGCTTGAGCGCCGGATGCGTGGGCGGCACGCGACTCACGGAAACCGTCGAAGCCGGTGCGGCCATGGGCGCCAGCGATAAGATCAGCACCAACGCCTGCATGTACTTCAAGATCGCGAGCTTGACACCGTCGTTCACGTTGGCCTGCGGGATCAAGGGCAGCAGCGTGTCGCGGATCTGGATCATCGACTGCCACGTGGGCACAAACGCCGGGTCGACAACCGCTTTTGCGAAAAACACGGCCGTGATGGAGCCAAGCGTGGCGGTTGCGCGCTTGACGACCGTGGGTGCCGGGTCGCGCAAACTATTGGCGAGCAGCTGCACGTATTGGCACGCGATACCGGCCTTGACCGCGGCATCGAGCGCGTCGTTGGTCGCGGCAAGCGCGCCATCGACCAGGTCGATCAGCCAGGCGCGCACGACGGGCGCCGGGTCCTGGAAGAGCACGACCAGGTGCCCGAGCAACACCGGTAGCAAGGGAGCGTGTGCGGGCGCCAGAAGCATTGTTCGGACTTAACATAGTCGGACGACCTTGGACGACTCGTCGGGGTCTGCGAGCGCCGCCTGCAGCGCCGCGACCAGCGCCTCGGGGCTCGCGGGCGCGCCGGGCGGCGGTGCGGGCGTTGCCATGGTGCTGGAAACGGTGGACAGTGCAGAATGCGCCGAGTTGGTTCGCTGATCCTTTGGTTGCTGGCCAGCGCTCGCGGCTGCTCGCGGTGACGTTGGAGGTCGCGGGCTCTGCCAAATTAGGAGCCAGAATGTGGTGGAGCATAACCTCCTGTGGATCATCCCTAACCTGACCAGCACCGCCTCTCCGCACTTGGACTTCTTCGCGTGTCGTGCTCTCGGGTACCCAACAGAGAGTGGCAGAGAATGGCATAGAACGACAGGAAGTCGGGGAAACCAGAGTCTGATCAATCTGACGCGGGCCTGTCCCGCCATTTAAGGTGCTCGCGGACTGACGCCGCGTAGGTCAACATCGAGTTCAGGGCGCGCGATAATTAATCGCATCCATCCAACAAAGCGATTGAGACGTGATGATATCGAACCAGGAAAACCGGTGATGGGGGGAGGGGGACAATGCCAGTGAACAAACGCTCTCAACTCCAATCAATCAACCAACCCAACCGAACCCAACATGCGCGAGCGCGTGTCCTCGACGCGCGGGTGCTTGAGTCTTGAAAACGTCCCAAGCCCACCGCGCGCGGACGACCTGGCGCTGATACGGGCGCCAAGGCTAGACTTAGTGCGCGGCCTCGCCGTCACCCTCCTTGGCCTCGTCGGCCTTGTCGCCCTCCTGCAGATCCGACGTCCACAGCGTGAGGTTGTCGCGCAGCAGCTGCATGATGAGCGTCGAGTCCTTGTAAGACTCTTCCGACAGCGTGTCGAGCTCGGCAATCGCGTCGTCAAACGCCTGCTTGGCCAGGTGGCACGCGCGGTCGGGCGAGTTGAGAATCTCGTAGTAGAAGACGGAGAAGTTGAGCGCGAGCCCAAGGCGGATCGGATGCGTCGGCGCCAGCTCCGTCTGCGCAATGTCGGTCGCGTGCTTGTAGGCGTCGTGCGCCGCGGCCGCCGCCTCCTTGCGCCGGTCGCCCGCGGCAAACTCGGCCAGGTACCGGTGGTAGTCGCCCTTCATCTTGTAGTAGAAGACCTTGGACTCACCAGCCTCGGCGGCGGGGATCAGGTGCGCGTCGAGGACCGCGAGAATGTCGGAGCACACGTCGGAGAGCTCGGCCTCAATCTTTTGCCGGTAGCCCTTGATCTTGTCGACCTGCGCGGAGTTGCCCTTGTTCTCCTCCTTCTGCTCAATCGACGAGACAATGCGCCACGAAGCACGCCGCGCGCCAATCACGTTCTTGTAGGCGACCGACAGCAGGTTGCGCTCCTCGACCGTCAGCTCTACGCCGAGCTTGGCCACCTCCTTCATAAAGTGGACCATCTCTACAGTTGTCCATTTGGCAGGTCAGTGAGCGCGCTCTCACGGAGCTGCGACTAGAGGGACAAGAGCAAAACGCACCGTCGTAGCGCTCGGCCTGCTCCGAGAGCTTGGCCATGTAGACCTGGTTGTCGCGCTCCTAAGCGCACGTAAATGACGGCGGTTAAGACACAGTGATCCTTTTGAGTCCCGTAACGACCAGACGCGGCGCCGAAACCAACCGACCGACCGCATGAATGCGGCCGCGGCATGGATCGCATGCGTCGGCACGCGATCGCGCTCAGCCACGAGCACCAGGGGGCCAAGCACGGCGAGGCAGGGACAGGCAGGCGGACATCAGCGTACAGTGGCCATGGCGATGTTGGTGCAGGGGGGGAAAGGGCGAATCGGTGCAGCGCAGACGGCGTTACGGTGTCGGCGGCGCGGTGTGCGGGCAGTTGCAGGCGGTCGCGGTGCGGGAGTCGCGCGTAAGTGGCGAGATTGGCGACGGTCGAGAAAGCAGCGTGGTGTCGAGCGCGGGGGCGCGGGGGCGGCGGCAGCGAGGCGACGCGTGTGCGGTCGAGAATGGCGGCACGATTGCGTTGCGACTTGCGTGACAGCAAACCGGTGTGTGAAAGGACCGACGCGCTTCGAACGCGCGACGCGACAAGCCCGCCCAGCCCCTGCCAACGTCACGCTGTGCACGGTTAGGTCGCGATAGATCTGACACCTCGTTTCTCCACCGCTCTTTGAGACCAAGTCACTTCGACACCTGTCCTGCTTCTCTGTGCACAGCCGCGCCAGCGACTGGCGACCCGACTACCACGGTGGGCTGGGCTCGTCGTCGTCGGCGTACGCATCATGCACGGAGCTGGTTGCCCTTCTATTGACCGCGCTGATTCAAGGACCTTTCCGCGGACAGAAATGGGGTCAAAATGTTTTTCCATGATGATTGCAATTGGGCCATGTTGCTACATTTATTGCAATCCATGATCGCGTCCAGGGCGACGGTGGTCTCGCACCACATTAAGCTCTTGTGAGCCAGGATGTGCTGATCAAGCAATGTGTTGCAGTCTGTGTTTCACAAATGACCCATGAGAAAAGGATGCACATTTGCCTTGCACATGAGAAAGCAAGCAGACAGCCATAGCAAACTTGACTCAACTTCTGCCCTCAAAGTGTCTCCCACAGTCCTCCAAAACGATTCGCACATGGAGCAAGAGCATTGACGATTTTGACTTGAGGTCAAGTTTGGCCACACATGTGTAGAACAAAAGAAGTAAGTGACATCTGAGCCTTGCCTGTCTTGTGGAAAAGCACAAGGACATGAGCAGTGCAATGACACTCATTTCTTGAAAGGAGAAGGAATTGGTGACAGGGGATTGTGATCCATGAGATTTTGGCCATTACCATGTCTGATGGGATATCAACTGAAAGCAAAGAAACAATGTCAGCAAATGAGATCCATTCTCACAGTTCTGGGTCATCAACTTGAACCACACGCCATCATGGCCATTGTTGCTGTGAAACAGGAAATTCTGGCTGTCCAAGACCAGCCACATTGTGATGAAGCATGTTCAAATTCTGAAGTGGCTGCACTGACCTGTCACAGCTACTGCAATTCCACAATCAATCCTGCTTCCTGTCTGGTGGAGAAGTATGAGCAACATCATCAGCTTTACTTAGCGAGATTTGTGGACAAAAAATAGGGGCAGCAAACCTGAGTTTCTCAAACCAGTTCAGGAACATGTCATTGACTTGCAACAACCATTGGCTATGAAGGCAGTATGCTGGCAAACATGACATGGCAATTTTGTTGGAGCATCATGGGTATCAATCCCCACATCTTGACCCAAACTCCAATGTGATCACTCAGATAGGCTGTGAGATCCAATGGTAAGAGAAAAAGCAGGAAGTCCTGAGGGTCAAATGTGAGCTCAATGTCCCCATCCACAAAAGCTGTTCTGCAATGGCTCCATGCAGCACAGAGAAGCGCACACGCATCTGCTCCATTGCCACAAACACAACAAACTTGCTGGATTGCCCTGGCAGGCATAGCCTTTCAGCATCAAGAATCAGTACTCTGTGGGGTTGGCTGTCCAGCTGTGCCAGTGACAGCAATGGTCCCAACATGCTTGCAAAAAACCAGAGGTTTCCTTGAGACTATAACACTGGCCTGAATCAAGATGGGCAAGATTCGGTGTGCATTGAGATCTGCCATGAACTAGGCAGGAGACAAGCACACCAGCACAACAACATCAGTGGGA
Source organism: Allomyces macrogynus ATCC 38327 (assembly GCA_000151295.1). Taxonomy (NCBI): domain Eukaryota; kingdom Fungi; phylum Blastocladiomycota; class Blastocladiomycetes; order Blastocladiales; family Blastocladiaceae; genus Allomyces; species Allomyces macrogynus. Next base: position 859,625 of record GG745346.1, on the reverse strand, counting down.
CAATTGATGCAGATCAGAAATTCAGTAATGCACGTCTTGAAAAGGAGTGGAAGTTGCTCCATGGTCAATGTTTGACTAGGTGCAGGTGCTCAAATGATGAGCTTGCAAGAGCCCAGAGAGGGAGAGAAAGAGCAGACATGCATGCACTACATGGCCTGCCTTTGGTGATGTGAGGGAGCTATTACCATCCAATGACTGACTGACTGCTGCTGATGAAATTGCATCCAACCCCTCAAGCCTGAGCTTGTTTGGCCCATCACTGCAGTCTATCATGTCTGCATTGTGCCCAACTCCAAGATTGGTCGAGAAAAAAGAATCGAATACGTTTGGTGATCCTGGCAAGTGTGCTTCATTGTCTTTGCAGTTGACTTGGATACATGTGTTCCATTCTGGGCTTTGCATTCACAACAAATCACAAACATGATGCGCTCCTTCACATGAATGACTGCATCAGATTTTCTGCCACAACTCCATTGAAAAGCGATCTGCTCCAACCAGTGCACCTTCTCCCCAAAGCATCACACAGTGCCACATCCATGCCCAACCTGCTGCAAAAGTTGCTGACCAAATCGCCTGCCTTGCCACAGCTACAGTGAGAACCCCACTGAAAGAAAGATCAGAGGACGCCTGAGATCAACCATGCAGGAGCATTCAATGCAACATGCCAGCTCTCACAGCACAATGCGTCTGACTCTCTGTTCCTGCTATGCAATGCAGCATGCTTCTCACAGATCAGTGACATGTGCTTCTTGCTGCTTTGCAACAACTATGCGATTATTTTTGATAGGGAATGCATGTACGCTGCTGGAACTGATAGCCATGGTGCTGGTTTGGTTGCCCAGCAAGCAGAATGTGATCAAGGAGGGTGCAAATTGGGTGGTGATGGGCAGTTGACTGTTGTCAAAGTCATGCATTTGAGAATTCTATGCAGCATGCCTTGAAAACAGTTGATGTTGCTCTCAGAACATTGATTGGCAGCCAAGACCAATATCAAGCACTGCTCATCCTTGACTTTGAGAGAACAGCCTTAACTATGCTTGATTATGAGGCGAAAAATGCACATTGAGTGGGGTACAAGTCTGTAAGATCAATTTTGCTAAATCAAGGAGCAGGTGGGGGTGCCTGGGAAACTACTCAATTTTGCTTAATTTTACTTAATCATGATGGCACTGTTTTTGTGATCATTGTGGGTTGGTTCAAGTGCAGGCATGGTGGCTGGCACTTTCACAAGGAAAGAATGCTGGCAATGCTGGCAATGGGAAGACTTCATCTCAGTGTTCTGGAGAGAGAGGGGGATAGGTAATGCCACTGAGCAGGGTCCAGATTTGAATGGGATTGCATGCTCTAAGAGTTTGGCACATGTCAGCATTACAACCACCACTAGTCAACAGCTTGTTACGCTTCAAGGCGATTTTAGAAGGTTCTCCACACTTATCTGTCACATTAAGTACTGCATCAAAGCATGACTGTTGTAGTTTGGCCAATGAAAGCATTCAAGGTTTGGTGGTAGACTCATGGCCATAAAAGACTAAGTGTCCTTGAGGGATGATGACACTCCAGGGTAATGGTACCCTGCAGGGGCGTGTATGGCATGGGCGCTGACGACATGATACAGTATGCGTCCCTGGCATTGAGCTCAGCTCTGAGAATGAGGTACACATGAGGGAGATCAGCTAATGTGTCCACAGTGATGTGACCAAGAGGCGAGCCACTTGGCAAGATGACAAGGCGAATGCCCAGCTTGCTCAGGTGCAAATAATATGCACGAACTTTGGTGCAACGCTGGGCGGCAACATCAAGAGCCAATGCAAACCATGAGGGTGACGCATGTGCAAAGCAAGTAGTTTGACAGGGTGATCTGCAGCAAGAATGATCTTGGCAATACGCGTCTTGGCGACTGTGGGGAGTGGCTCAAACAACGAGGAAGAGTCGACGTCTTGAGTGTTCAAATCTGTCGCTGTGTCAGGAACGAAATCGTCAAAAAATTGGTCTGGTGAGGTGGATGCCATCATGTTGTCGCAATGATGATGGGTTGGGCTGCTCATTGCTGGGTAAGCGAGCGTGAAGGCGTCCAAAGACAAGAATTGACGAGGGACAAGGGGCTACTGCAGCTCAAAGGAGTGAGAGAAAGAGCCAGGCTGGCAGGAGCACTCTAGCATGAGGGCTTCGCTTCGATGTGTTGCTGGTTGCAACATGGTGTGAGAGAAATGACAAACATCACACATCCTTCCAGCCTCCTGCTGGCGAGAGTGTCGAGTACTTGGACATTCCGGGTCGTCCGCGACTTGCTCTGCCCGCACGTGGGCACGCGCTCGCGGCTTGTTTTACTGTCTACGCGCTGTTCACGCTCTGGAAAATGACGTCGTCGTGGGCACGTTTTACGGTGCATTCGATTGCCGTGGCACGGCTCGCTACCATATTGCATGCGACGCGAGTCCTGCACGACATGGCCGAGCACCTTAAGGTCCTGCTGCGGTGGGTCGGGGACGTGCCCGTACCGTGGAAGTCCACGACTCTTTTTTACTTGCCTGGGTGCGGCGCAGCCTCCTTGCTCCGCCAGCTGACCAAACACCTGCTGCCGCGGCTGCTCCGATTGATGCAACCAAATATGGCCGCGCACTCGTGTCGGCAGCGTGGTCGTTGCGCGGCGCACATGTCGTGGATCAAGGGCTGCTCGCTCGCGCAAAGGACCGCGGCGATCAGTATGCAACGATTCGCGCTGCTATGCCAGAGCTGCCGTCGCGGGAGTTGGGCACCGACGCGGCAAACCAGATTTTGGCCGAGTTTGAGCAGCAGCGCGCGGCGGCATTGTCGAGAAAACTCAACGTTCGTCGGAAGACTCGGCCGGCTCAACCGAGCGAGACAGAGGAAGGCAGCGGCGGTGGCGCGCAGCATGGGCAAGACGAGGAAATGCCAACCGTGGAACATAAGGCCTCGTTTGGCGCACGTGGGCCTGGGATCATGCTCGAACCGGCCGTCCCCGACGAGTCTGCGCAGGCTGACTTGGCCGCAGACGACGTGCTCTCGTTTGAAAACCTGCTCGCTCACTTCAACCCAGAGGGCGCGGCGTGGTCCGAGTTCCCGGCGCTCGACTCGGCCGATGACGCTCCACCATTTGCGCTTGATCCACTGCCAACGTCGACTTGGTCGCGCGGTGCGACACCGATGCCGCAGAGTAGCTCCTTGTCGCCCATGCTCCCGTTCGCGCGTGGGTCGTCGCAATCTGCCACCGTTGCGGATCTTTTTGCGATGCTGGACGAGCCTGCTGCGGACCGCCAAACCGAATCCCAAACGGCACCTCTTGGAGCACCAGATACGGCATGGGCGAATGCGTATTTGGTGGACGAAAATGAGTAAGGTTGAGCGCCAGGTAGGGTGGTTCAAAATCGAACTATGGATACATTTTTGTACTAGTGCATGTCGCTCAACACTCTCTACTCCTCGAGCATCTTCTTCAAGCTGATCTTGGCGGACCCACGCTCGAGCGGTGCCGGCTGCGTCGGTGACGGCTTCCACCCAATCAGGTAAATGATCTGGAACGTGGCGGGCACCGTCCCGTCCGGGTTACCGTGTAGCTGCTGATAAATGGACGACGCGGCGAGCAATGTGTCTCGGTGAAGGAACGAGCGGCTAGGCGCGCGAAATGGATGCGTCAGTTCTGGAGCCCGTGAGATATGGTGCCCACCCGAGAAACAAGAATGTGCGTACCGTTGCAAGACGACATTCGACTCACCCATGGCATGCAAGTCATCGATGAGCTTGAACATGGACGGGTAGTCGACTACAATTTCGTCTACGTCCACTGTGATGGTTGAAGCAGGACCGGAGTCAGTTCATTGCTGTCGAAGCAAGGTCGACAGGCGAAACGCACCCGTGGTGAGTGCAAATCCCGTGCATCCAAGGAGACTGCCCATGTCGGCGCTGACCGTCATGTGGCTGACGCGCGGCGACAGTCCACCCTCGCGTTCGAGGTCAGCGACCTGTGCGCAGCTCAAACAGTGACTCGCCGCCAATCATGGCACCAATGAAAACGTGGTCGGGCTTGAGGCACTTTCGCGCCTGGATCAGCACACCTATGAGAAAGATTAGATGTCACCCGCGGGAATAGGTGCAGGAGCGACGCACCTGGCAAGTCGTTGACCCAGTGCATCGACATGTTGGAGATGATCATGTCGACGCTGTTTTCCGAGAAAGAGGCTAAAAGCTCCGTCTCTTCGTCCAACACGCGTCGCTCAATCTCAACTCCGCGCTCGCCGTCGAAGTCAGCGTCGCGGTAAAGCAGGTCGCCTGGGCATCGTAAGTGGAGAAACACGTACGCGACACATCGCACATGATGACCTTGTTGGTAATGTCCTGGTCGAGGTGCTTGGCGAGATGAACCGCACCCGCGCCAATGTCGACGATCGTTGGGTACCGGTCCTTGACATCCTGGACCCCCGACCCCCCATGTGCACGCATAAAGTTGCCAGGTTAATTTGCGCCTTGGACCACCGCGACAGATTCGAAATCACGGACCAGGATGCGCTCGACGATGCGATGCGCGACCTCGTCCTTGAGGTAGTCGGTTTGGCGCGCATTCGGGTGCTTGGCAGCCCGGTCTCGCTGGAGCTTCTTGGCATTCCGGTCAAAGACGATGGGTGCCCCTGTCGCGAGCGTGGCGGATGGTGCCAGAGTGCGGATTGCAGCACGGCGGGCCAGCGCGGCCACGGTGTTGGCGAACATGATCGAAGGTCCTGGCTATACGTCAGCGCGGAGGATCGGCGGGCTCGATTCCCTGCGGGGTATTGCTGCAGAATTGCAGTTGCAAGAGGTGATGGGCGGTGGGGCGGGATCGACGGCGAGGAAGTTGGCAAGAGGCCGCGATTGTGATCAGCAGCAAACACGGCTCAGAATGGCCAAGTCACTTGCACGTGCTTTTGATCAAAGCAAAACTTGCACTTTTGGTCGGGCACGTCGCTCTCCTTGGTGCCGCCACCCACGGTCGATTTGTTCTGCGGCCCCGTGGATCTCCCCCCGATTGACCCTTTCCTCGCCCTCCACTTGCTGCAAATTCGCCCGGGACAAGCGCGCGCCATCTTGTCCTTTCTTCCGCCTCGTACCGTCTCACAGGACCGATTGAACGACGCAACGGCCACAACCACTCGTCATCTTAGTACTCCGGGTCATCGAGCTTGTTGCTGTAGCTCGGCGCGCTTCGAATCCACGAGAAAACGATCCCGCACCTGCCTGAGGTTTGATCACCCCGTTGGCGGCACCGGCGGCGGCAGCCACGCCATGCTCCAAGGTCGGTCTGTCCCCGCCCTGTTCACAACGGATCCAGCCTGGCTTGACACGTCCACTGCCATAGAGCTCTCGACCGCCCCCCAGTCCAACCGTACCTACTAGCCCTTCTCCATCATGGGCTGCATCCAGACCAAGGAGGCCAAACCCGCCGGCGCGTCCGCGGCACGCAGCGCGTCCGTGCCCACGTCCTCCTCTTCACCAACCTCCGCATCCGCCGGTGCCGCTGCTCCGCGACGAGGATCCATTGCCGCCGGTGCCTCGACAACGGCACCGCCCACCGTGCCCGACCAGGGCAGCACGACCGGGAGCATGGGCGACCCGTTGCACGCCGTTGACCTCGACGCGGTCCGTGCCGTGGCGCGCACGCTTTCCTACCCGCTGACCGGGAACAAGTCGCTGTCGGCGCTGTTTGCGACCGACGACGCGCAGGGGATTACCGCGGTCAAGACGTGGGCCAAGACGGCGGGCACGCTGCCGGACGGAATGGCCCTCGCGCACGTGGTCGCATTCGTCGAGGCCGTGCAGAAGCGGCGCAACGTGTTTGTGAACGGGAAAAAGTACGTGTCCTTCCCACGACGCGTGTACTCGCTGCGACGACCGCTGACGCGTGTGTCGCTCGCGTAGGTGCGGCGACGACGAGCACACGGCCGCTGAACGCGCCATGGACGGCGCGTCGGCGATCATCGGCACTTACCTGGACGCCAAGGACGGGCCAAAGTACATTGGCGTACACGGTCCCGTGCCACCGTCGGGGGTCCCAACACAGGTCCCCGCGGTCGACGTGGCCGACTGGCTCGTGGGCGTGCTCGAGACCGCCGCGAGTGCACACGACTTGATGGCCAACCCACTCGGGAACGTCGCCGTGTTTGACGGCCTAGTCGCGGCACTCGACGCGTACTGGGCGTTCCTCTTGACGGCGGCGGTACAAGGGGAGGGCGGAGCATGACGACTTGGATCGGTGGGGACTGGCGACGCGCGGGTGTCGGCGCGCTGAAATAGGGTGTGGGGACTCTGCCGGCGCCTTATTTCTTGCAAAAATCACACACCAATTATGTAGCGAACGACAAAGTGGTCTTGTCCAAAGCGCAAGGGAAATGAATGGATAACAGAAGCACCTCGCCGCCAGCACAGCCTCCTCCTTTCTGACCGTGATCACCCCGCCGATTTACAAGTCCCTATCGCACGGAAAAACGGCCGTGAGCTCGCGTGTTGATCGACTCTGCTGAGCGAAGAAAAGTCGAGAATCACGCACCAGCTCTGCGACATGAGCTTCTGGACCGCCACCAGCGCGTGGTACCGCACCTCGGCGTTCTCGTGGTTCATCATTTCCATGAGCCGGTGTTTGGCGCCCACCTCCTGCAGCAACCTAAGCACACGATCAACTCGGTCAGCCACTGCATCCCACATCCATCCCACCCGAGTCTCACCGGCCAACCACGTACTTCTTCCCCGCCGGGTAATGCTTGACAAACTGCCCCAAATCATGCGCGGCGACAGCCAGCACCGTCGGGTCCGTGGCCGTCATGAGCAGCCGCGCCAAGGTGCGCGCCAGCTCCGAGTCGTGTTCGGCCAACTTGTTGGCGTTCTGCTTCCAAAACGTTTCCGACTCGTGTGCGGGCGACCACTCGAGTTTGCCCGACCGCACTTCGCCCGAATACTCGTCAAACGTTGACAGCCGCTGCAGTGCCTCGCGCAAGTGCTGTTGCAACGCGTCGACGTCGTCAACCAGGTCCGTGTCCTGCAACTTGCGCTGCCGCAGAACGTCGAGGAACGGCAACAGCTTACTGCCGATCATCGGGACCGTGTTCTCGTAGGGCGCGTGGTGGATCAGGTTCTGTGGTGGGGAGAGGTCAGGATGGGTTGGGGAGTACGATCGGGGGAAGGACGAGTACACGTACGCGGAAGAACGCGAGCACCATGCGAATGACCTTTTCCTTATTGGCGCCCTTGGCCACGTCGACGAGCGTCGGAATGATGTTGAACTGCTTTTGAATCTCCTTGGCCACGTCGGGCTCAAACGACAGGTTCCACAGGCAAAACAGGACCTGGTACTGCGTCTGTGGGCTCGTCTGTGTCATGAGCACGTTGATCAAACTAACAAAGTGGCGAGTAAGTCGAAGGCTCGGTGCAACGGGCTGAAAAAATGCATGGTGCGCACCTCGACACGAGCTTGCCCCCCTGGAAATCGAAAAACGGCACGCGCAGGTCGACCTTGCTAAGCAAGCTCTGCACGATTTGCACGGCAAAGTCGACAATGTTGGCGTTCTTGTGGGAGAGGAGCTTGACAAGGTGATCGAAAATGTCGGTCGCGACATTGGGCTCGACAGGATGTGGTGACGTGCTGCACGAGATCAAATCAAGCAAATGAGGAGGACTTTGGGCAGAACACGACGGGCAATCGAGCCGTACCAGAGCAGGAACGAGATGATTTTACTGACGGCGAGCGCTGCATACACCTCGTCCTTTTGCAAGAGCCTAGATAAACGCGTTGCCTGAATCACCCGAGCTCAACGACGCGCTGATCGCGCAGAATGGCCGTGAAAACCATACTTCAAGAATGGCGCGAGCGGAAGAGATGGGTCAGACTTGGATTGCTGGAACAGCGCCGCCGCGAATGCCTCGTTTTCTGGTCAATTCATGACACATCGTATCGTCAGCACGCGCGCTCGCGTCGTAGCTCTCCAGAGCAAGGTTAACTTGCACCAACCGTCGAGAATCTGATCGACCAGGGCGAGCAGGTACTGCACGGTCTCCTCGCGCACGAGCGCACCGAGCAGGCGCAGCAACAGCGCCGCGTAAGCATCGGCTTGAGTGGCCAGCAGGTCCTTCTTGCCCTGGCGCGATTCCTGCTCGTAGGCCTGGATCATGGCCACGTCGGCGGCCGAGATCATCGACGCGCGCACGTAGCCGTCCCACGGCACGGGCTTGGCTTGCACTTGGCGAGTCAGATCATCAAAGAAGCTGGAAAAGGCGAGAGTTACGGGCGCGCTGGGCGTCGCGGCGAGTTCAGCGGGCGTGAATGCCGGCAGCACCGAAGTCGTGACCGAGAGGCCTGCGGGCGACACGGGCGCGGCGGCGGCGGCCATGATGCGCGTGGAATTGGCGGCGAGGAAGACGGGTTGCAGCCGGTATTTCCACGCTGTCAGTGCTGATCGCGGTTTGGCTGTGAAGAAGTCGAAGGGCAAGCGCGTGGGGTGAAGCGGTCGTGTGTTCTGCGATGGGTCTGGCACCGGTCCGACGCGACGCGTCTCGCTCTGACTGGTCGCCGTTGGCTCTCCTCACGGCAAAGTCCACGGCGCCTTCAGCACGCCATCACCATTCAACCACGATCCGCCTCCATCGTCGCGCACGACAGCTTGTTGGGCACGACAGCTTGTTGGGCACAACAGCGCGGCGATCCGCCCGAACACGCTCTCTCTCTCTCTCTCCCTCTCTCTCCGCCCCCCCCCCCCCCCCAAAACGACACCAACGACCCAGCTGCAGCACTCACCATGACCGACACGGCCGCCGAGCACATTGCCGTCACCAACTTCCGCAGGTACCTGCGCGTCAAGACCGTGCACCCAGAGCCCGACTACGTTGGCGCCGAGGCGCTGCTGCGCGAGTTTGGCCGCGACCTCGGGCTCGAGGCGCAAGTGCACAATGTCGTGCCTGGCAAGCCGATTGTGATCCTGACTTGGCGTGGCACGCATGGCAAGTCGCTCAAGTCGCTGGTGCTCAACTCGCACATTGATGTCGTGCCCGTCTTCCGCGAGTTTTGGACGCAGGACCCGTTCGCTGCCAACAAGGTCAATGGCCGCATCTACGCGCGCGGCGCGCAGGACATGAAGTGCGTCGGCATCCAGTACCTCGAGGCGATTCGCGTGCTCAAGCTGCAGCGCGGATACATGCCGAAGCGCGACATTCACGTCATGTTTGTGCCCGACGAGGAAATTGGCGGGCACGACGGCATGGAAAAGTTTATCCACACGCCCGAGTGGACGGCGCTCAACGCTGGGCTCGTGCTCGACGAAGGGCTCGGCAACCCGGAGAACGCCTACAAGGTCTACCACGGCGAGCGCGCGCCGTGGTGGATCAAGGTCTCGGTCAAGGGCGAAACGGGCCACGGGTCGCAGTTTATTGAGAACACGCCCGGACCGAAATTGCAGCGCGTCATGGCCAAGTTTTTGGCGTTCCGTGACGAGCAGGAGGCACAACTCAAAGCGGGCGTGCACGCTGACGGCCGCCCGTTCTCGCTTGGCGACGTGACCACGGTCAACTTGACCATGCTCAGCGGCGGCGTGCAGTGGAACGTGATCCCAAACCAGCTCGACATGGGGTTCGATATCCGCATTTCCCCGAGAATGCCGCTCGCCAAGTTCCGCGCGCTGCTCGACGCGTGGTGTGCGTCCGAGGAAGGGTACGTTTGTGAAAAGTGCGCTCTGACTGTTTGGTTGGATTCGCCACTGACCTTTCGTTCACGAACAGCGTCTCGTACGAGTTCATCCAGCTCACGCCGTGCAACTTTGTCACGCCGCTCGACAACAACCCGTGGTGGCACGCGCTGCAGGCCACAGCCAAGGCGCGCGATGTCGCGCTCGACCCGACCGTCTTCCCAGCCGCGACCGACTCGCGGTACGTGCGCCGCGCGCGTGTTCCAGCCCTCGGCATCTCGCCCATGCGCAACACGCCCGTCCTGCTCCACTGCCACGACGAGTACCTCGACGAGTCCATGTTCCTCGAGGGTCTCGATTTTTACACGGCGCTGCTTCCGCGGCTCGACGAGGTGGTGGATCCGACGGCCGAGGACCCCAAGCTGTGGACCGTGGAGTGCTGAGTGGAGATTGATAGAGTCTAGTACAATTTTGCGCTTTTTATTCATCAGCAATATTGAAATGAGAGGGCAGGATTGATCTACGCAGAACGGCAAGACGCGTCAGTACATGTCGTGGTTGGAAACGAACGGCCCATCATGGTGTTCCCCCTCGAAATGGGACGTCAGAGTGACCACAATTGATTGATATGGGAGTGTTACCGACGCCAGATGGCTCAACGCATGACGCCTGATTCGCCATGGCCAACATCCACCGCGACGTAGACCTCCGGTGGTGCTGCTCGAGCGGTTCGGGAATACCCAGGACAACACGCACCATCCAAGTATCCAGAAATTACTGCGGTTTGTCGCGATGGGCTTCAAGTGTTCGGACCGCGGCGTTGACGTCGGGCGTCAAGGGCAAGGTTCAGGATGCCAATGATGCGAGCGACGCAGGAGGGGTGCAAAATGACCATGATACTTGACACGTGACTCGTTGCGGCTGGAACAATCAAGTTTTGCAAATCGATCGCCGCGCCAGCAAAAGTCTTCCTCCTTTCACATCTCGAGCATCCCACTTTGAGCTGAAATGTGAGCACGACTATTCCGACCTCGACCGTGACCAGCTTCAGCACCACGACCGACCGTCCACATCGCCGACCCGAAATCCCTCTCGCGGCGACCACCGCCCGCAAAGTGCCCGCATGCCACTTCGCTGCCAACGCGAGCAGAGTAATTTTCGGGTCGACTGGCAACGGATGGATCGGCGTGGCCACGGTCACCGTCTCGATTTCCGGCCAAATCTGACCCACCGATACCATTTTTGACGCTCTAGTCAAAATGGTGAAGCCCACTGGCAAGCGCTCGACGACCGAGGACATCGTGACCCGCGAGTACACGATCCACCTGCACCGCATGGTGCACGGCACGTATGTGACAGCACTTGCACACTTGCGGACTGGGGGACTTTGACGCTCGCTGGAGCCACTCGGCCCTTCGCTTCGAAGTCGACGAAACCGCACGCACGCACGCGCTCTCCTTCGCTCGATCCTGTTTCCGATGCGTTGTGGTGGTGGGTTGCGTGGTGACGTGCTTAGTCGGCCCCTTTTGGGGTTCGATGTGGGGTGTTTTGTGGCGGTGAAGCGCTGTAGTGCGTCGAGCGTTGTTGGGTGCGACCAAGTGCGTGAAATGAGGTGATTCCCGCTCGCACTTGGTCGTTTTCGGCGACTTCGCGTGTCAACCCGGCCTTCCCGCCAATGCCGTGGCTCCGGCGGCCGCGTCGGGTCCCTCGTCAATTCGGTTTGACTTGGAACTGACCCTGACGGTGTGCCAATGCAGTTCCTTCAAGAAGCGCGCGCCCAAGGCGATCAAGGCCATTCGCGAGTTTGCGGCCAAGGCCATGGGCACCAAGGACGTGCGTCTTGCGCCCGAGCTCAACGTGGCCGTCTGGAACAAGGGTGTCAAGACGGTGCCGCACCGCATTCGCGTGCGCATCTCGCGCAAGCGTAACGACGCCGAGGACGCCAAGGAGAAGCTCTACGCGCTCGTCTCGCACGTGCCCGTCGAGTCGTTCAAGGGCCTCAACACGGTCGCGGTCGAGGAGACGGCCTAAGTGGGTCTTTTTGATTATAAACCGGCGTTTTGAGCATGTTTCTGGCGTCGATCCTTGTGAGGTTGCCGTCGTTACGTGATCGTATCGTGAGTGAGAATGGAAGCCCGTCTGTCGTTGCTTTCTGCCTGCAACCACCGTCGATTGTGGTCTCCGGCCCGTGATTTGCTCTCCCCTTCAGCTCTCCGCTTTCATACCAACGGCACCTGCTGCAAGCTGCTCAAGTCAGCATCGAAATCCGCCATCTTCGCGCCAACATGCTCAAAGACGACGCCAAGGAGGACTTCAAAATGACGCCGCAGGCACGGCGACGCCCGTTCCGAGGCCATCCACCGCCTGCCACGAACTGTTGACTGATATTGGCTACGGGGTCCGATGACAGGAGGTGGAGCGGTTCCAAAATGCGTTTAAGGACAAGGAATCCGCGACATGTTCAAGGCCTACATGGACGATATCACGAACCCAGAGACGCGCAAGGTCCGCACCATCCACGCCCTCCCCGCCCGCTGCCGCTCCCCTCACCGCGCCGTTCGTTCATTTCCTTAGCAATACGAGAAAGAAATTCAGCAACTCGAGCGCGAGCGCGGTCACAATCTGCGCTGGGTGCGGCCCGAGGGCCAATTTGTCGTGCGCACGCAGCGCACCACCGACGCGCCTTTGCCCGAAGGGCTCAAGCCCGAGTGGATCGAGGTCACGTCGCGCGTCGTCTACATCAATCTCGCGGCGTCGACCGAGATTGATAAGCCCGCAGCCAAGCGCGTCACACGCGGTGGGAAGGTCGGCGAATCGTGGACGCTGCCGCATAGTATGACGGCGCCGCGGCCCGAGCAGGATAGCGAAAGTACGCGCGTGATCTGTGGGTGAGTGGGGTTCGGGGACGGGACGCTCATGTCGACGGTCGCGACGCGTGTAGGCAAGGGCGCCGAAACGGTATTGCTGTTCGACATCGTGTTCCACCCGAACGCGTTTGCCAAGCCCGAGCTGCGCACGAGTTTGATTGAGGTCGCGGTCGAGTCGATTGAGAACAAGTTCAAGACCAAGCTCGAGCGGAGTACGTTCTGTTGCTTCCAGAGGCAGCCACGATACATCTTCTGACGCTCCGTTCTCGCAGCCACTACGGTCGTTCCTAAAATCAAGTACAAGGGCACGCCCGTCAACACGGCGATTCGCGAGCCCGTCGGTTCTGGGTCCTCGTCAGCGCCGTCGGGCATGGGCGCCGCGGTCTCTGCCGCTGCCGCGCTCGCCACCAAGGAATCCTCCGCCAAGGACAAAGGGAAAGCCAAGGCCAACCCCAAGACCGTCGCGTTCAAGTCCACTGACCCGACTCCCACGAAACCAGCTGCGCCTGCAGGTCAAGCGGCACCCGTCCCGTCGCAATCCGCCGACTCTGCTGCGACCACGCCGGAGCAGCCAATCGAGGACTTTCTCCGTGACCTGAAATTGCGCAGCCAGGCGGTCCCGCCGCCGATTGAAACGCCCAAGTTCCGCGTCGTCCACCGCAACGACTTTGCCCTGCAGACCTACTGGGGCGGGCCGGACCGCGTCGCCGATTCCCCACAGCGGCCGCGCGCGCTCGTGGTCAAGTTTGACTTACCGCGCGTCAATGCCGTGGCCGAGATTGATGCGCGCGTCGAGCCGCGATCTGTCGTGTGCCACGTCCCGAGTAAGTACCACGCGATCGTGCCGCTGCCGTACGTCGTGGACGAGGAGAAAGTCAAGGCCAAGTGGGTCGCGGATAAGAAGGTGCTCGAGTTGACGTGCCCGGTCGTGCCGGAGAAGAAGGGCGAGAGGAGCGAGACGGTGGGGTTGGGTGCCAAGGCGGGGGAGGAGGAGATGGCGACGGTGAGCTGAACTGTGTTGGGGTGGAGCAGACTAAATGATTTGGGGAATGACGAGTACGGGCAAATATGCATTTTCCTTTTGAGCATGCTCAATCTTCGGAACCACCATTGACTTCCGCATCCATTTCGGTGCCGTCATTGGCATCCTGGTCGAGCGCCGTATCCTCCTCCTCCTCCTCGCCCGCGCAAGCAATGGGGAGCCCGAGCCGCGCCTCGACGCGGGCGCGCACATGGTCCAGGTCGTGCTGGTAGACGTGGAGTCCGAACAGCGATACGGCGACAAGCTCGAGCACGCCGTCGCGGTTGATGTCAGTCAGGTAGAGCGCCAGCACGGGGTAGGCCGTCTTGTTCATGCTGACCAAGTGGAACGAGGAGGTTTCCTTGTCTGCGCGCCAGTCCGGAGTGTCAGTCATGCCAAACCCACACCCTTGGTCAAGACAAGAGCGTACCCCAATCGTACAGCAGCAGCCGCTGACCGTACGTGCCCAGCACGATCTGCGTCGACCCGTTCCAGAGCACGTTGCCGACGGCCGCGCTCACGACCGAATCGAACCGGTCGCTCAGCGGCAACGTGACGCGCGAGCACGCGGCAGTCAAGCCCGAGGCCTCCTTGGTCTCGCTCGCGGCGAGCTGCGACACGTTCAGCAGCACAAATGCGGGTTCGCACGCGGGCGTCACGAGTAAGTGGACCTCCCCCGCGTGTGCGAAACAGTTCACGCTCGTGATGGGCGTGTAGCAGAGTGGCTCGGAAAAGACGCGACGACGAGATGGGACTACATGGAACGAGGATGATGAGCACGGAGTTCGCCACGCGAGCAAAAAAATCCGAGCGGGGGGTACGAACCGAAATGATGCGTCTCGGGGTTCCTCCAGTCGAGCGTCACGGTGAGCTGTCCTGATCCATACGCGACCGCTGTAAAGCGAACCGACTGCTCGTTGATTTGCGTCTCGAGCGACGCCGTGAACATGGCGCTATAGACGAGTAAACGTGAGTGCATCGATAAGAGAAGCGTGAGGTCTTCACGCGACGCGTACGCGCTTGGTGGATCCGAGCTGGCGGGTGATAGAATGCCGTCAATTTCGACAAACTTGCGCGTCGAGGGCACCTACCGGCAGAGCAGTTATGATCTGAGCGTCCAGCCAGAAACCCCAACGTTGGTCGCGGATCGTTCATACCTCAGCGTAGAGATGAATGATGCCGTCCTCGTCGCATACAGCAATCGCCATGGCCTCTTTTCCCTCGTCCGCAATTCTACCGAGCAAAGTGCAACTTGAGTTCTCCACATCGGCACGGAGACATGAATCGCAAGTAACATACTCGAGATGCGACACATGCAAAGGTGCGTAATCGAGGGGAATGACTTGGCAATCAGCGGCAAGCGCAAACAGTTTGCGTTCCAGCGTCGTCCCGACTGCGAGTGCGCCGTAAACGTGCAGCGAATACTTGGGCCCCGTTTCCGACTCCTACCGACCACTTGGCGGGTCAAAAAGGGTTGAAATCATCATAGCCAAGGGGTGGAGAGGTAAACCAAGATACCTGTATTATCGCCACTGCCACAATCAAGTTGGTCAGGGCCGTGCTGCGCTTGGCCACGGCCGCCGCGCCGACACTGGGTGACGCCTTCATGCGGCCCGAGACAATATCCGAAAAGTGGAACGTGGTTGTGCGCTCAAAAGCGTGCAGGCCCAGAATCTCGCCCTTGTCCGGAATCTGCGTGAGGGGCACCTCGACCGTGTTCCAGTAGGCGCCCGTCGAGCTGGCCAAGAGGCACAGCAAGTGGTTGTTGGAGCTGCCCGCCACAATGTGCACGGGCGTATCGGGATCCAGCAGCGACGGGTAAACAGACGAGCCGGCCGATCGTGCCGAAAGGGTCGGGGACTTTTGCGCCGTCGACGGCGATGACTGGCCGGAGCCACCAACCGCAAGGGCCGACTTAACCGACCGGATGCTTGGCCTCCTGGCCAATGCAGCATCAGCCGCGCCGTCGGATGGAAGCGACAACGACGCGGGAGCGGTACTGGGCAGGCTCGACGTCGGAGCCACTTCAAAAGGGCTCGCGGGCGAAACGTGGCAGGAAATGGGTTGGAACGAGGGCGAGACGGCGGCCAGTGCCGATGCGGATCCGCCCGTGGTCGCGGCCGCGGACGGTGCCGTATAGACAAACGCCGGATGCATGGGCGTCATGGTGAGATTGCACGGTGCGGCCGACGCGAGAGCACATGCCGAGTAGGCCGTGGCGCGCGCAAATGACCCGAATCGCGCAACATGCACTTCGTGGAGCGGGAAGCGCACGCGACGGCGGCGCGGGCGCGCAGGCGGAGTCACGGCGACAGACGGGACACCAGCTGGCCCCGTGTCGACTACGGTCATCTTGAATTTGGCGCGCAGTCGTCCTCGCGTGTCGTCCAGTCGTTCTTGGTCCAATTATTGCAGCGAGTCGCTTCAGGATCGTCGCGTCGCCGTGGTCGTGGGCCGGCTGCCGCGGGTACTGCAGCAAGTTCGACAATGACAAGCAGAGTGGAGAAGGATCGGCCCGCTCCACGTGCGAACGACGCGACCGCGTTGAGCTGACTTTGCACGATGATGGCAAATCCTGTCGTGCTGTAGGCTTTTCCACCCAACGGATGCTTTTGACGACGTCGGCCGTCGCCCGCGGTAACCAGCCATGTCCTCCAGCAAATTACTCGACGCATTCGCCAATGGATCAGGATCCGACGCTGCAGCCGCCGCGCGGTCCATTCTCGCGTCTGGTAGCATCGTGCAGCCGTGTCGAAACGCTCTTGATCATGCACGGCGGGCTCTAACGGGAGGCAATTGAACAACACTCAGGAATTCAGCCCCAAGAATGGTCAAAGGACACGGTCGAACGTCTCCTGAGCGCGGTCAACCCGCCGAATTGGCAAGAACGAAGCCTTGGTTCCAATGGTGCAGCATCATCGCGACGGGCTCACTTGAATGAGGAATGAATCAACTCACGCGGCCGTAACGTATAGTCCTGTTTCAAGTCGTGTCCATTGTCAAGCTGCTTACCAGGGAGCCGTCCTTGAACGAGCCGTTGTTCGCTCCTCAGGTGCGCATTCTCCGTTTCTGGTTCGGCCAGGCTCCTCAACTCGGAGCTCACTGATTGCGGCTGCCGGTCATAGTTTATCACGAGTCTCGCGCAATTCGTTCATCTTGGGCGTGATGCGGCTCCGTTCGAAGTGGACCAGGCGGCAGAAATGGAGATTCTCAAGGTCTTTGCCAACCTGGTCCTGCTCAGGCGGCAAGATACGGTCCAGGTGCTCGTGGATCTGGATATCCTGCCACGCATTGTGGACCGTGCCAAGGTACCGTGTCGGCGCACGAGCCTTTGCGAGTTTCTCGACAACTGAATGCGCCATTTTTTTCTCTTGCATTTTCCAGTCGCTCCCCATGGCCTACGAGGCCGCGTTCCTGTGGTACCGGATCCTTTTCTTGGCCACGGCCGACTCCACGCACGTCAGCATCGTGGTTGAGCGTGGTGTCGATCATTACGAGCCGGTATGCCGAAACTCGACATGCTCGCCATACCAGTGCAGGGAACTGAAGTTCGGGTGTTCCCTCTCTCCTTTTAGCTGCTCGACGCGCTCCTCTCGTCCAATGAGCCCGGCGCCGGTCCATTTACCAAGGCCTCTGCGCTTGCCGAGGTGCTCAAGACCATGTTCAACCTGGCCTCGCACACGATCCAGGCCTCGCCGCTGTTTTCCGATGCGACCCTCGTCCAGGTCGCGCGCGTTCTCTCTGACCTGCCTCCTACCGTTCCGCTGCCCATGACCGCGCCGCACTCGCACGCGATCCACGTCCTCATGAACGGCGACCCGAGCGGCACCGCATGGTGCACCGTGCCGTTTGTTGAGGCTCTCGTGGCGCGACTGTTGGCTCCGGAGCTGCAGATTTGCTTTGGCGCGGGCGACACGGCGAGTCTGGCAACACTCGTTGGTCACGAAACACCTGCCAATGACCGGCTCGCGCCGCTGTTTGTTCTGCTCACTCGGCTCGTGGATCGCGGCGGCGTCGAGGTCAAGGGCGCAGTCAAGCGTCTCTTGGCGCCTGCTGACCTCGATCGGTCGACGTCCAACAAGTCGGATGCGCCGCCCAAGTCGGTCGCACATGCGCTCATTCGCATGCTCACGAGCGTCGAGTTTCCGGCGTTGCGCGAGGGCGCCGAGGAGCTCTTGTTTGCCCTGTTTGACGGCGTCGCCACACTCGTTCGCCACAATGGTGCAGTGGTACTCGTGGTTTGTGAGGTTCGTCGCACTGCCGCTCTCCTCTTTTTCGTTCTCAAACACGGGATTCGGCCCTGCCGCGGGCTTCCTCGTGAACCGCGGCTTGCTGAGCGGCGACATGCTCAAGGCCGCAGCCGCATCGGCCGCGGGCACAGCGGCGGCCTCCGACGTGAACCCAATCACGGGCACCAAGGACCAGTCGCCGGGTCCCGACGACTGGGACAGGATGACCGACGAGGAAAAGGAGGCCGAGGCCGAGCGGCTGTTTGTCGCGTTTGAGCGGCTCAACAAGCTCGGTGTGATCAAGGCCGTGGATCCGACGACGGGTCAGGAAATTGGGCCATTTGCCAAAGATTGATTGATTGATGGGCCAACATTTTGATTACAAACCTTCTGTATTTTCACTCCACTTTGTACCCGAGCTGTGCTTCCCGGTTGCGGTAGAGCTGGTCGACCCACCCACGCACTTGTGGGTGCCGGAACACGCCCTTGGTCGACTTGAAGAAATCGTTCAGTGGGCCCAGTTTCGGATTGGCCTTTTCGTACTCGAACGCCTGCACAATCATTTCAAACTTGTCGAGGTCCTTGACGAACAACGCCTCGGGCGTGGCCGCGTCCTCGTACTCGTGCCAAAGCGCGCGGATCTCAGTTTCGGCGAGCGACGTGGGTGCCAGGAGACTGCACAGCTTGTTGATCCCCTCCTTTGTTCGTGACGAGCGAATTCGTGAGTGTCACGAGCTGGAAACTGAGGGAATCGCGTCATCAGACGAACCTGCTCAAGCCGGAACTTTTCTTCTTTCGACACGCCGCAATTTGGCGTGATGTCGCCCTAAAAATCCAAGAAAACGACGCGTTCGGTCAGGAACACGGTTCTCCACCCGGTATGACTGTTGAGAAGTGGATACATCGCACGTACCGCAATCGACTCGGCAATATCGTGCACAATGGCCATCTTGACACACCTCGTGCGGTCGAGACTCGGGTCCTGGATCAGCATGGCGAGCACGCCCATGCGATGCATGTGGTCGGCAATGCTTTCGGGTTGCGGAACGCCATGGCGCACCCACCCGGTCCGCTTGGTGGTCTATTTCATGGTGGAGAGACGATTGCAAATTGGCCACGCCGATCAGCCGCCAATCGAGTCGAGCATTCGAGTGCCGGCAATCGTAGTCACTTTGAGGTTCCCGACAATTTGCAGGAACTCGAGGATCGAGGCCGGGGAATGCTGCTGCTCCATGGTGGTGATTTGACGCGACACATCAATGGAGATCGCTGCCAGCGACAGAAGGACGTGCTTCGATGGCTTTGAGCAGTCATGCGTATGGTTGTGACCGCGTTGGATAAATTATATGAACGACAGCGCGGCTATATTTTCTCTTGCCCCGAACTCACCAATCCGTCTCTTCCTTCAACTTGCCGCATTCTTCATTACAAGCGCTCCACGCAAGAGCCTCTGTCGTTGACGCAGATCCTCGAACCGGGCCATCGTCGACCAACCCGAACTTCGCCATGACGTCGCCGACCAGCCTTGCACCGACATTCTGGGAACATCTGGTCGAAACGGCAATGATCACCGCGGGTTCCGCGACGGGATCACCCGGTAACCGGTCGCCCATCGAGCCGGCATCGACGTTCCTCGCTCTCCCGACCAAACCGAACCATGGTCCTGCAACGGCAGCGAAACGGTCGCGGCCGCCGTCGCCTGTCCGCATGCTTTTGAAGCTCGCCGGCAAGGCGTCTCCTCCCACGTCACCGACTGGCCCTGTTCTGAGCCCGTTCACCTCGCCGGCACCCGCTGAGCGAGGATGCTCACACGAGGCACTCGGTCTTGGAGCTGGCGCCGTAGTTCCGTGCTCGCCGCTCAATTTCAAGGAGACCATTCTGCCGCGGCTCGTTCGGGCTGCTCTGGAATCGGCTGGAAAGGCGGCAATGTTGCTTGACGACGTCACGACTGCGACACTAGCGCACCGGTATCCAGAGTTGCTTCCGGCCGAAGTCACCTGGCGTGCTATTGATCAGTTGCGAGTGCACGCTGGTGCACCGGAACGCTCAGACCCGGGTCTCGCAAAGCTGTTCGAGTACTATTCGGTCCTCTTGTTGCTCGAGTCGTGCTTTCCATCTGGCGCATCAGACGAACTGGCGGTTTCATTCACTTGGTCCGAGGCGTTTTCGACGACCGACAAATGCGCAAAGAAAAGTATGTGCTCTTACCGTTTGGTCGGCCGTCATTACGCGCAAATCTCATCGTGTCGCCCCGTCCAGTCATGACGCCGTGCATCCAATGCGAAAAGGCCGCGGTACTGTTCAATCTGGCCGCGGTGCACGCGCAGCTGGCCGCCAACCAGTCGGTGCGGACCACGGGCGGGATCAAGACCGCCGCTCTCCACTTCCAAACGGCCGCTGGGATCCTCGATTACATCCGCGTCGAGCTCGTGCCGCGTTTCAGCACCAAGGCGGAGAAGACGGCCGACATGTCGCCCGACACGCTGCAGGCTCTTACCGAGCTGATGCTCGCGCAAGCAAACGAGTGCTTTTGGGAAAAGGCCAGCACCGGTTTGTTCTTCCGTTTCGCTCGTTCTCACTGTTCTGCGGCTGATCTTCACCCATTGCCTCCATGACCTAGACGGCATCTCGGACACGGTCATTTCGCAGCTTGCTGCGCAAACAGCCGCGCACTACGAGGCCGTACAGCTCGTCGGCGCCAGGTCGGACACGTCCAAGATCCTGCACAAGGTGCTCAACCCGACCTCGTCTCGTGGGCCACGGCTGCCGCGCGACTGGCTCGCGCACGCGCGCACCAAGGCGCTGCTCTATTCGGCCATTGCGCACAGCCACTCACCGCATCCACGAACCGAAGTCGGCGTCGGCCATCGGATCGCGCGGCTGACGCTCGCCAAGTCGTTGGTCGAGCGCAGCATCAAGGAGCCCGAGCAGCTCGGCGCGATTCTGGTCCGGCAGTGCGAGTACCACCACACTCGGATCGCGGCGGCACTGCGCTCGCTCGAGGTCGAGAACAAGATGCTCGGGGAACCGGTACCTGACGCACGGTCGCTCGCGCCACTTCGGCGTCTGCCGGACCCAGTCGCGGCCCAAATCCCGTTCCCGCCGCCCGAACTGATTGGAACGCGTGCGTTGTCGTCCATTCCGGGCTTCGATCATCTTCTGCTGCGCCCGGCACACTGGCCCGAGTGGGCACGATGCGTGTGCACTCTCGACGAGGTCGTCAACCAGCTCGGACCGCAGGTGCAGCGGTTGCTCCCCAAGTGCGACGAAATCATGGCCCAGCTCCGAAACTCGTCGAGTCCCGCGCATGGGACGACCTGCGGCTTTGATCACGGTTCCGAACTCGACCTGAACCCGGACAAGCTCGTGCGCTCTTTGCAGTCGCTGCGCGCCGACGAGTCGGTACTCTCATTGGCCCAGCTCGTTGCGTCTCTAACGCACGCGTCGACGAAATCTCGGGCATTATGTGCGCGTGCGCAGACCATGCTCGACAACGTCAAGGTGGACCATTTCGCGCACGACCCCAAGGCGTTTTCGGCCATCGCGGTCCTTCGGCCACGGCTCGTTTCGCTGACGACGGGCGTGCAGGAGATTGCAGTCACGGTCGCTCGCCTCGAGGGCGCGTTACAGGGACCCGAAATTCGCGGCGCTGTTTGGACTGAATGGACGGTGGACCGGATTCGCGAGGTGGCCGCGAAAATGGCGCGGACCAAGGGTATATGCGACGGCCAAATGGAAGAGCCGATCGCGCTCGACGAGCTCGCGCCGTACCTGGTCGCGGTCCGTGCCGACCTCGCCAAGTTTGCCGCGCGAATCGAACAGACCCACGTGGATTTTTCGTCGACTGGATCGGCGGCGGTCACGCGCGAGGCATTGTTGCAACAATCCGCGTCTGGACAAGAGGTTGTCGAACGTGCTGAGCGACTGATCCAGCGTGCGACCGCAACGCAAGCTCAAGTTGCCGATTCCGTCACCCTGCATCAAGGTGCGGTCGAAGCGAAAGTGGCCCTTGGCGCTCTCTCGCGCGCGCTGTCCACCCTGGCCGATCTACGCAGCAAGGCCGAATACGCGCTCTCGACCACGCTCGACCAACAGGAGCAGATCGAAGCGCTTGTCGTGGAGTGCGAGTGTCTTCCGGGCGCTCAAGCTGTCGCCACGGTATCGTCATGGAACGAACCCGCCAACGCGATACTGGCGCTCGCACCGCTGTCGTCAGGGTCGGACGCTCTCAACGCGCCGCGCAGTATGGGTCTGATAAACCTTTACCGTCGACTTGCAACTAAAGCCTCGCCAGCGCCCGCTGCTCCCGTGGCCGCGACTCCTGTGCTGGCCGCGTCTGCGCCCATCGCTCCACCTGCTGCTGCGATGCCCACCGCTCCTGTGATCGAGGCGGCCTTCCACACGGCACCGACGATACCGACCCCAACGCGACTCTACCCATCTCTTTCACGGCCAGTGTCTCCGCCGACCGATGCCGTGGTGAGAAGCTCACGACGCCCATCAGCGTCCTGCGCGGAGCCTGTCAGCATCGTAACCCCGGTCGTTGCCGCTGCTCTCTTCACACCTACTTTATCGGTGCCGACCACGGAGCTGCATTCCCCGTCCGTGCGCTCACGGACCCCATCTGCGTCCCCGACGGTCCATCCACCTGCCGTGCGTTCGCGGGCGCCATCGGCGTCGCCTGCACCCAATGCGCCGGCCGTGCGCTCTCGGAACCCGTCGGCTTCGCCTGCACCTGTACCGGCGACTGCGCGCTCACGGACCCCGTCGGCGTCGCTTGCACCTGCTCCACTGATGGTGCGCTCGGAGACCCCGTCGACTTCACCGGCACTCCAACCACCAACGGCACGTTCGCGGAACCCATCGGCTTCGCTGGCGCCCCCGCCATCTCCAGCCCATCGAACATCTGTGACCTCGCCGACCGCGACCACCGCGGCCCCGCCGCGTCCAGAACTGGTGCTTAATGCCGATTCGGCGGCGAGACCTGTTCCCGCGGCCTCGCCGTCCAAGCCAACGCCCGTCTTGACCGACGAGCTCCTCCGCGGCCTTGACGCTGCGCAAACGCGTGCCGACCGCGCCGCGCACATCGACGAATGGACGGCCGAGCAAGTCGAGCTCGCCAAGGAGCGCAAGCGCAAGTGGAAGCAAGCCGCTGCCGCCGCCGCATCTGCGGTACCCGTCACCGACGCGTCGTCGTCGCACGCGACGACGCACGACCCCGCGGCCCCAGACCGGTCGCCATCACGCCTTGCCGCGACGTCGATGCCGTCCGTACACGCGTCCGCGTCGGCGCCGGCGCGCTCGGTCCGCCGCCGCGCGACCAGCAGCAAGAGCCGGGCGTGGGACCGCGAGCGCGAGCTCGAGCACTATTTTGGGCAAATGAGCGCACCGACGAGACCGGACCCGGTGCCGCTCGAGAAGGTCCTGGCCGATTCGGGGCTTGTTGCGAGTGTCGATTCCGTGACGCAGCCGGAACAGCAGCAGCGCACCGAGACGGAGAATGTGGTGGAGCATTTTGCTGCGGCCGCGGCGATTGCATCGGGCCGGGTGCGTACGCGCAGTCATCGGCGCACCGAGTCGGGTAGATTGACGCATAGGATGCAGGGGCTGACCGTGGACGTGGGCGAGTCGCCAGTGGCGTTTGGTGGCGTGCCCGTGCCGCGGCCGCCGTCGCCGGTCCAGAAGCGGGCCATGGATGGGGACGAGCGGCGGTCGGCGCGGCGCCGGGAGCGTGTGCGTGCAAAGAGGAATGAGGGAGGGCGCGGTGGGTTGACTCGGCCGAGTGGACTGGACGGCAGTGGAGACTGATCGTTGGAGGTGGAAAATTATCAAGAGAACCAACGGGTTCCGCTCGTCTACTTGTATTGATCAATGCGCCTCTGCGCTCGCTGGCGATCATCTGGAGGCCGACGCGGTCACGTTCATGCCATTCTTCGTTGTCGACTCTCTGCAGCGAGTGGACCCGACCGCCACCACTCTCTTTGCTCGGCGACGCGCGACGTCATTTCGAGACACAACGATCCATACGCGGCACTCTCATTTCTCGACCACGCGCTCCTCCACCACCAAACGGCGCCCACCGACTCGGCGCTCGACCGCTGCCGATCGTCGAGCAGCTGCCGTTTGACGTAGTCGAGTCGATTTGCAAGCGCGTACACGACGACAAGGGCGCTGGACGCACGATGCTCCTCCACATTGCCATTTCGTTGGCGGCCTTCTTTGCCCCTGCGGTCCGCACGGCCCTCTACCGGCGCGGCAAGGACGGACCGTATTTTCTCGTTCAGCGCGAGGACAAGACCATCTTCGCTCCGACAACGCGCCCCTGGCCTGGATCCAGCATCGGGATTGGCCGCACGCTGGCGTGTACGCCGTTTCGCGCTTGCCCAAGGACGTGGACGCGTCGCCGGCGTTTGCGTTCTCGCTGATCTTGCCCGTGCGCAACGAGCGTCGTGTTTACGTCCCCGAGCTGGCCAAGAGCCCCGCTGGCATGACGCGCCTCGCGCGTCACTGGTCATACTTGCCCGTCCCGCTCGACCAAGTTTGGTATGCGCAATGGGATCAATGTGAGATGCCGGTTCCAGCAAGTAGCGTGTTTTGGGCCGGCTGGCCGTACGATGCTGAGTGTTTTCCGTGCCCGCCCAACGCGCAGGTCCTCCATCATCAAGTGAGAGCAGGTGGATTGACAATGGGGAGATGGTTGGCGAACCAGATTTGAATGCAATAGTGGATGATGCAGACGCAGGATCGCAGATATGGCGCTGCTCAGCGAGAACCGCCAATGCTGCCTGTTCACCATGCCGACGGTTTCTCAGGTTCAACATGTCTCACCAAAATGCCGAAAAATGGGAGCAGCAATGGGAAACCACAGATGCATTCATTATCCCCCTCTCTGTGGCTAAACCTGCCACCACGGAATAACGTGGATCCTACAGCAGCCCGCATCAGCTTGGGCTAATGACAAACTCCAGTGTTCTTAGGCCCGTGGTACTTGCATGGCATATTGGTCGTGTCTCTCAGTGAGTGAGTAGGTGGAGGGTGAATCGGGTCGCGTCAAAGGGAGACATGGAGTCAGGAAAACATGAACAGTGCATTCATTCTCATCAAAACCATCGACCATGAGACCGTGCTCAAATTTGTATCCCCGCACCGTCCAGGATCTGTCGCTGTTGGCTGCTGCGACATGCTGTTGCTGGTGCACTACTCGGCCATGAGGACTGGCGTGGCGTATCCTTTGCGGATCCAACAAAAGTATCAGAAATGAGGGTGATGCGTCATGTATTTCGCAACGCGCTGTACATGCGGGGAGCTCGCGACAACAGGAAACAAAGGACAAAGCAAATCGGAGCCACGACCGCGGGTAAAAGAAACAAACAGAAAAACGATATGGTCTACGTGTAGGCAACAAAAAGAAGGGTGGAGAACGTGCAAATCAACACAATTTAGCCCCTCGCCGCAGCCGCAGCACGCTCTGGTGCCATGATGAGGAACCAATACGGTACGACACCCGTGACAATGACGGCCAATGCAATGCCCGACGTGACCGGCCCCGTACCGCCCGAAAAAAAGGGGAAGATGAGCAGGAAGATACCAACGAGAACAACGAGCATAGGCGCCAGCGGCGTGACTTGCACACCCTTGACCGTGGGGTCCCTGCCAAAGAGCCCCGTTGGTGACCGCCACTTGGTGAGAAGGAGACCGAAATTGGTCGTCGTATACCACACCCACAACGGATACGAGGTCGCGTCGATCAAAAACCAAAAGGCATCATCGGTTTGCGGTGCCCACATCATCGCCGCCGACATCACGCAGTTGAAGGCGAGCGCGTTGATGGGGGTCTGGAACTTGCCGCTCAGCTGGGCGAAAAACTTGGGGAAGAGCATCAGGCCCGTTTCGCCCGTGGCCTGCGCGATACGAGAGGCCGAGTAGAGCGTGACAAACGAGCAGGCAATGACCGTCAGGCAAATGAAGAGCGCGACAATGACGCGACCCGTCTCCCCAAACAGGTGATCGGCCCACATCGACGCAATCGACTCACCGCCCGTCGAGACCTCCTCGAAAGTCAACGTCGTGAAGAACGAGAAGTTGGCGAACAGGTAGAGGATGCCGACCATGCCGACGCCAGTGATGGTCGACCGCGAGATGTTGCGCTCTGGGTCCTTGAGCTCACCAAGAGACGACGCCAGGTTCGCGAAACTATGAAACAGAAAAAGAACCTGAATGAGGAAAGCACGACCAAAAACAAATCGAGCCAGTGTGCAAACTCGAGACGTACCCATCATAGGCCCAGAGAGCCTTGAACAGGGCCATGGCGTACTGCGACGGGTCGGTGCTGGCGCCGGCAAAGAAGTGGTCGCCGTTGAGCGACTCGAGGTTGCGCTTGCCCGAGAAGACACCAAACATGTTGAGCAGACCGACGGCCGAGAAGAGTACGAGACACGTCACGGACATGGCCGTCGTCCCGGTCACAAAGCGACCGGCGAGGTTGTTGGACGGAACACAGGCAACGGTTTGAAGGATCAAGAGAATCGTGCTTGAAACAACGAGGGATGGTTGGACAAGGTCAGAAAATGCTGTCAGATTGCTAAACCTTGACGAACGAAAGACGCGCGATCGTGTACCCAATGATCTTGTTCCAGGTGCTCGTCGACTCTGGGAACAACGAAGGGAACGCTTGCGTAAAGTACGAGCCGGCAATGTAGCAGAGCGACGAGTTGTAGCCCGGGTTGATCAGAATGACACGCGTCCACGAGTAGACGACAGCGGCAAAGCGGCGCGGACGCGTGTAGGCACGGTCGAGGAACGGCGCATCACCGCCCGATGCCGTGACGCGACTGCCCCACTCGGCGTACGACATGGACGCGGCAAACGCGACGACGGCGCCGAGAATCCACAGCAGAAGTGCCGGACCGGTTGCGCCGACGAGACCGACGATTTTGCCCGGGTTCGAGAAGACACCCGATCCGATGGTTGCACTGATTTTCGGATCGTCACGAGACGGTGGTGATTGATGTGGATGGGCGTCATGGGGTCAGTTCATGATCGCTCGTTGTCTTTTGCCCGACCGTCGCACAGAATTTGAACAAGAGCACGAACCCAGTAATCAGCGCGGCACCCTGGATCATGCTCAAGCGCGGCGCGGCGAGCGCCTTGGCGACGCCGGCCTCGAGCGCGGCTTCGCCGACAGCCGACGAACGCTTCTCCGCCTTTTCTGAAACGCTTGCGGTCATGGCGACGAGCTTGCGATGGCCGATGGCAGGTGCGAAATGCGCGTGTTGCTCGAGTGGAACTGGCGGTTGGCTCTAGATCCACGCGTGAGACGTGGGTGGAGAGTGTCGAGCGTCGAGCGTCAAGCGTCGATCGGGCGACACTGGGCGGTGACCGTGACCGAGCGGAGGACGATGAGCGAGAATCGACGACGACGAGGACGGAAGACCCGAGCAGAGCGGGGGGTTGCGCGTCTTTTGTACCCATCGCAGCGGGGGAGCGGGCGCACGCTATCTCAATGGCGAGGAACACGAGTCCTGCCCCATGACGCCGAATTGGCTTGGGCCGGGCATAGGAGGAGCGTTCGCGTCCGGCCGGCCGGCCAGCCGGGTCAGCGTCATCCAAGCGACCTGAAGCGGGCGAGGGGAGAAGCACGTGCGCCCCATCGTCGGCGTCCAAACTTCCGTATAGGTCAACCATCTGGGAGGCGCCAGTGGGCGTCGTGCGTTGCCGCATACGGTAATCGTCTGGCTTATGCAAACCACTGAGCGTCGGTCTGCTGATGATCAGAAAGGCGCGGCATTGGTGGTAATTTTGGCATTCCATGCAGAGCATCGATGGGGCGGCGCCTCCTTCAAGCCTTAGAGCGCCTGGAGCGTGCGGGTTGCGCTTCGCCGGAGGCGCTTCGACACGACCCACGCCAGCGGTTTTCCCGGTGGCGAGGACCCTGTTCTCTGGTCATGAGGTCGAGCAGTGAAGCCGTGACAATTGTCTCATGACACGTCTTTGTTCGTCGTCGGGCCTTGGCCCAATTTCACCACCTGCATCAAGAGGTCCGACTCTTGTTCCAGCAACCGGAACGCGCAAGCACGCAACGCCTGACAACCATCCATCGTCGAGTCCGACCGGCCTGTTCCGCGAACATTAGAGTCGCAACAACCTTGAGTTGCGGCCCCTGAGCTCATCCCTGGGCACGGTTTGATGCGGGGTTGATGGATGCTGTCTCGCGCGCTGATGGTTCGATCAACGGTCGTCCACTTGCCCGCTGGCCCTGCTGGCACACCAAAGCATGTTGAACGCGCTTCGAGCCGTGTTCTTCTGGGTCCGTTTGGCGGAAATCTCGATGTTTTCGGCGAAACGTGGTCTGTTAGACTGTTCCTAATTCGTGTCCGAGGTTGGTGCGACGTGGCACAGGCGACAAGATCGCGCGTCGGCTTCGTGGGCAACGATGAAATTTCTCCATTTTCTCGCCCACACTCGAGAAGAAGAAGCGCCGCATTTCCACCATTTTGGCCACTGCCACCAGCCAACCGTTCAGCAGCGCTGTGCATGCATCGCGCGCGCGTGAGTGTGCGCGTGTCCTCGAATCCTCTGCCGTACTTCTCCGACAGCGTGAGGATCCGGATTGTTGGCTGGTCGAGCAACGAACACTGACCAGCTTCTTGGCCCAACGGCAGGCCGACGAGCCTCCATCGCGAGCGGTCGTCCTTCTGCTGATCACCGCGGTTGCTGTGAAGAAAGTGCGGCCAGTTGCAAGTAGTGTGGGGCGAAAATGCGCGCTGGAACCAGTGGCGAAACAGTTTTTCCTCGAAGTGCTGGCGTCCGCTGGCGTCCACTGGCGTCGGTATGCAGAAAGCCAGGCTGCGTGCCAAAGTCGGCACAAGCGCTGCTGAGCCATCCAAAAGGCAATCTGCGCCACTCACGTGGGACGCTGAAGAAACGTCTGCTGGTTCGCGAACCGAGGCGTCTGCTGCCTTTCCATCGGGTTGTTTCGGGAACGCATTTCAGTGTCCCGCGAGGGTCAAGGACCCGACTCTGCCCGGCATTCAGATTGACGTTGGCTCATGTTGCGCGCTGATCTCTTCTTTCTCCCTCTTCGCTTGGACCGAGAGCCGACAGCCTCAGCAACTTCTCGTTCACAAACCCGCCACCATGTCGTCCCAGCAGCCGGCCCAGCAGCAGCAGCAGCAGCAGCAGCAGCAGCAGCAGCAGCAAGGTAGCTTGCGCCTGTCTTCTCCGCGGCCGCGGTGCCAGCAGGCGCGATTGCACGCGTCGCGCCCCCAAATTCGGCGAGATTTCCGCGACCCTGAATGCTGATCACGCGTAAAAATGGAATCTCCAACGTTAGATTCGCGCGACCGCTACCAGTCGCCGCTGACGTCGCGCTATGCGAGCAAGGAAATGGCCTACAACTTCTCTGACAACAAGAAGTTCTCGACGTGGCGCAAGCTCTGGCTCAACCTCGCCAAGGCCGAACAGAAGCTTGGGCTCACCGAGGTGACCAACGAGGCGCTTGCCGAGATGGAGGCCAACCTGGTGCGTATTTGGCGCGTCTTTTTTTGCGTTGGTGGTTGGTGGTTGTTGGTTGGTGGTCGGTTGCTCAGCGCAGCGAAAACTGACTATACTTCACGTACTTTGCACCAGAGCAACATCGACTTTGAACTCGCGGCCGCCGAGGAGCGCCGTCGTCGCCACGACGTCATGGCGCACGTGCACACGTTTGGTGTTGCCGCGCCCAAGGCCGCGGCCATTATCCACCTTGGCGCGACTTCGTGCTACGTGACCGACAATGCCGACCTGATTGCGCTGCGCGACGGGTTCGACATTCTGATCCCGAAGCTCGTGATCGTCATCTCGCGGTTCACGGCGTTTGCGCAAAAGTTCCGTGACCTGCCGACGCTCGGGTTCACGCACTTCCAGCCGGCGCAGCTCACGACCGTTGGCAAGCGGTGCACGCTGTGGCTGCAGGACCTGCTCATGGACCTGCGCAACCTGCAGCGCGCGCGCGACGACCTGCGGTTCCGCGGCGTCAAGGGCACGACCGGCACGCAGGCCTCGTTCCTGACGCTCTTCAACGGCGACCACGGCAAGGTCGAGGCGCTCGACAAGCTCGTCACGGAGCTCTCGGGCTTTGACGCGACCTACTCGGTCACGGGCCAGACTTACCCGCGCAAGGTCGACTACGACGTGCTCAACTCGCTGGCCTCGCTCGGCGCGACCGCGCACCGCCTCGCCACCGACCTGCGTCTGCTCGCCAACCTCAAGGAAATCGAGGAGCCATTTGAGAAGGACCAGATTGGGTCGTCGGCCATGGCCTACAAGCGCAACCCGATGCGGTGCGAGCGCGTCTGCGCGCTTTCGCGCCACCTGATGACGCTCGCTGCCAACGGCGCGCACACGGCCGCCGTCCAGTGGCTCGAGCGCACGCTCGACGACTCGGCCAACCGCCGTATCGCGTTGCCCGAGGCCTTCCTGACCGCCGACATTGTCCTGTCGCTGCTGCTCAATATTTCGGCCGGGCTCGTCGTCTACCCGCAGGTGATCCGCGCGCGCGTCCAGTCGGAACTGCCGTTCATGGCCACGGAAAACATTATCATGGCCATGGTCAAGAAGGGCGGCGACCGCCAGGAGTGCCACGAGCAGATTCGCGTGCTCTCGCACCAGGCGGCTGCGCAGGTCAAGCAGATGGGGCTGCAGAACGACCTGATTGACCGCATCAAGAAGACTGAGTACTTCAAGCCCATTTGGAACGATCTCGATGCCCTCCTCGAGCCGTCGACGTTTGTCGGCCGCGCGCCGCAGCAGGTCGACTCGTTTGTCGGCATGGTCAAGGACACGCTCAAGCCCTATCAGGCCATTGTCGACAACGACTCGGGCGACACGGGCTCGATCACCGTCTAAGGACATTTGCGTGAATCCGTATTTGTGCTGTGGGCTTCTTTTTCGTTGATCGTCGGCCGGCCGTTTCGCCTTGGCCGCAGACTCTCGGTAGCAATCGACATGTGTATGCACAGCTTCATTTCACTTGATTTGAGAGCGTTGGGCACCTTCCGGCGGCTTCGCTTGGGCTCTAATCGTTGTCCGTCGCGCCAGTCGCCGTTCGTGCATGGTTTCTCTACGGCTGGGGGAATGGAGCGACTTTGTTGTCCACCACAAGATTGAAGTGACCAACCAGGGACCAGATCACAAAGCAGGATGAAAAAGAAGACGCTTCCCATCTTAAAACGGATTCCCAATTGCCAAAATCGCTGAGCGGCGTGTAGGTCGGTCGACAAGACGGGCAGCAAACGTGCACGCCCCACAAGAAACCACATCGCCCGCACAAGAACCAGAAAACGCGCCCATGATGCCAGTCGGTAGACCACGAACCAGGTGAGGAGAAATATGCACAACGACGGGGACCGCCGGACCGCGCGAGTCTTCTGCCCGAACCAGCAGGGCATAATGCAGCGACGGGCCCAAACTGCCAACATCAGCGCCGGGGCCCCGCCTGCGGAGCGCCGCGCGAGCGGGTGGGCTCATGACGATGCCGGGATTGCCGATCGCCACATACTACTGCGCCGCGGCGGCGGCGGCGCGAGGTAGGGGTCCTGGTCCTCGTTCGGGTCCGGGATATCGGCGTACGCGGCCATCGCCTCGAGCATGGACACGAGGTCGTCGTCTGGCCGCTCCGGCCGTGCGGGAATGGCCGGCACCGCTGACACCGCAGGTGGTGGTGGTGGTAGTGCTGGGACCGCCATCGGCGCTGGAACCCTGGGCCGCGCCGACTCGTCCTCAACGGCCATCTCATCCTCCTCGGTACGGTCATCTTCGTCGTCCGTGTCCTCGACTTCCTCGTCGAGCGCTGTCGCGTCGCGCGACAGCGAGTACTGCAGCGACTGCGTGCGCGGCTTTGCGACGACCACTTTGGTGCCCTTGGCAAACACGGGCTTGACTTGCTTGCGCCGCTCGAGCGTCGACGCAACGACTGGGATCTTCAGCTGCGCCGGAACGACGGGCGGCATCATGCCGGGCAAGACCGACGACGGGTCCCAATTGCCCTGCGCCTGCAGCGCCAGCTCGTACTTGATTTTCTGGTGCATCTCGAGCGCCAGGATCTGGTACTGGTGGTAGTCCTCGGGCGTCATGGGCGGCGGGTCGACGGCGTTGCGGTCCTGAACGGAAATCATGGTCATCCATCATGAAAAGAGGGGGAATGACCAGAAGAACGAAGCGTACATAGTCGCCCGGCGAGTAGGTGTACGACACCTGCACCTTCTTCGAGAACCGCACGCGCGGGCGCTTCCCACCGCCGCGGCGCGTCGGTGACGTGGTCGTGGGCGATGCCGGACTGTTCGGGTCCGAGTCGGACCCGCTGCCTACGTTCCCGCGACCCATCATCGTGCGCAACGGCGCAAGTGTCAAGCGCAGCGCCTCCATGGTGCCTGGACTCGTCGGGCGGGGAGGAAGCGGCGGTTCGTTCGTGGTCGTGGTCGGCGCGCTCGGCCCGGCGTCGACCTCCTGCGCAGATGCAGCTGGCGGCTGTGGCGAAAGCGGCAGTGCTCTGGGATCGCTCTCGGCGTGGCCGGCAATCGACTGCGCCTCCTTGAGAATCGGCACGGGCACCGTGTCCGTGGGCGCAGTCGGAGTACGCGGCGGAGATGTGTTCGTTCGTGACGACCACAAGTACTTTGTGCCGCGTGCGCACAGGCGAGCAATGGAGGACGGGTAGCTACGAAGACTCGACGAGGAAAAGCTCCAGCTGAGCTTGCTGCGCAGGTGCGGTAAACGGCCACGGGTCTTGGTCGTCGGCGCGATGCGGACGCTGATGGCCGACGGCGAGACAGGCGCGTCGTTGGCGTCCTCGCGATCGATGGCCGGTGGGGCGTCAAGAGACGTAATCAGCGGGCCAGACGCAGGAGCGAGAGGTGGACCGTCGAGCGCGTAGTTCAAGTACGTCGAGGGTGAGGACGAGGCTGCAGATTCGTCGACAGTTGCTAATCCTTCCGCAGTTGCTGGTGCCGCCGCCAACGGTGCTACTGCCGGTACTTCTGGTGTTGCGGCTGGTTCTGGTGCTCCTTCCGCCGTCGGCGCGGCACAGCTTGCAGCAGCGTGAGAAGTTTCGGTTGCCTGCGCAGTCGCGAGAGAGGTGGCCGAGGCGCGGAGGCGGTCGAGGGCGAGAGCGTCCATGGTTGCGCGTCGGCGTTGGCGCGGCAGCCGCCATGAAGAGGCGCAGTGTGGCCGCGCAGCACAATGAGTCTCGCCAAAGGTCGCGCGCAGCGCAGCAACGGATTGCAGGCACTCCGACGTCGTCGCCCACGTCGGCGCGCGGCCGGGAAGCAACGTCAACGTCGCGTAAACGTCAGCAGCAGAAACTGTCTAGCCGATGGCGGACGGTCGGGTCGGGATGCAAAGGGACACGCGGAACCATCAACTACGTGGCGTCAAAGTCATGAAATACGCGGCACGGCGTAAATATAATGCCATCTTGGGTCCACCATGGTCGCTCCATATGTTGCCCGCCGTCGACAGCGTGCCGCGCAGTGAGAGTGGTTGCTGCGGTTGCTGCGCGGCGATCCAACTTGGTAGCTTTGGCTGATCAACTCTGACCTTGGACATGAGCAGCGCATTTTGCTCAAAACATCATCGACGAGTGAGTGCTGGTGGCGTGCGTGCAGGCTGCAGCGGCAGCAGAAGGCAGGGCGGCGCGCACGTCGTGCTCGGGGTCACATTTGGTGTGGGCAGTTGGGATGTGTCCACACATGATCGATCATTCAACATTATGAGCACGGTGCCGAAGAGGATGGATGTCCAGCGCATCAAAAGACAAAGCGCACATCTGACCTTCTGCTTCTTCTCACGCCAGTCACAATCACACCCTTTCGGATTGAAAGCAACAAAAGCAACCCATCAAGAAAACCACAATCAAAATCCATACACTTGCACAACAATAGACCGAGCCACAAATCCCCGCTCAAACTTTACTGCGCACAAACATTACAGATCGTGCGCGGATTCAGCAGCAGCAGTGACAGCCGCGTCCTACGCAACGATTGCATCGGCAACCGTGTCGACGTCGGCACCTGCGGTTCCGTCTCGCCCCAGTCCTTGAGAACCGACCTGCCTATCACGACCATGATCAAGAGCAGATTCGCAAACATCACGTCGGTGAACATGGACGTGCCCTCGACGACGCGCGTCTGCAGGTGGCGGTCATGCACGTACACGTCGGCGACCGCCTCGACCATGTGCTCGTCGACGTCGTACCCGTGCGTGCGCAGCATCTGGTAGAGCTGCAGCGTCTGCTCGAGCGTCGCTCGCGTCGCCACGGCGCGCAGGACCGCACCCGCCACCCTGTCCTTGCGCACGTAATCGAGAGCCGTGGCCGACGGCCGCCACAGCCACGCCGCCGTCGACGTGTACGACGGCATCTTGTCGAGTTCGGCGGTCGCGGCGGCGCCAGTCGGCGCGTCCCCATTCGTTGGTAGAGCGGCCGCCGCACTGTCAAAGTCGATTGGGCCGACGTGTGTGCGGTGCCGCTCGTAGAAAACGTGCAGCGCCCCACGCGCGTCCTCGGTAGCGAGGTGCGCGAAAATGAGCGTGTTGAACATGAACCAGTTGGGCCGGAGTCGGTGGTTCTGCACAATCTGCGAGCACGAACGAGAAATACGGTGAGAAACCAAGCTTATGACGCAACAAATCCTGGGACAAGCAGTAAACAACAAGAAGACGCGCACGTCGTGGTACCACCGCACCATCTCGAGCAGCATGCTGCGATTCTCGCGCGCGAGGTAGGACAGCGACGTCATGATGGCGTTGGCCATGTGAATCGTCAACTCGACGCGCTTCTAGCCCACCGCACCGTACTTTTCATACACCTCGATGGTGAGCTTGGGCATGCCCGTGCGCGCGAGCACCGTGGCCATTTGCGCTGCAGCCAGTGACCTGATCGGCTTCCGCGTCGGCTCCTGGGGCAGGGTCAGATATACGTTGGACCACACGACGGGATCCACTTGGTTGATGGTCAGGAGCCAAGGAATGAGTTTGCGCATCGTCGCATGGTCACCGTCGAGCACTTTGGCCGCCTTGCGCGCGTGGCCACCGAGAACCAACATTTGCACGACAATACGTCGTAGATTGTCCTGGTGCGTCCCGCCGAGCGCCAAGTAAATGTCCGTGATGTCGGCGGCCAGCCCGCGCGCGTACTTGAACTCGAGCGCGTTGGTACGAAGCTAATGCCGACCCGGGCGCAGGAGCTCGCGCTTGGAAATGACCATGATCGCAACATGATCAAATGTGAGTCTTGTAGACGTCTAGTCCGTTGCGGTGCTACAAATGCAACCAGGCCGCGGTGGCGGTGGTGAGAGCAAGTCGAATGCCGAGTCTGCTCCAAGGCCCAGCGCCCTGCATCTCGAAGAAAGAAAATGCGTACCTTGAAAATGATCGAGTTAACCTTGGCGAGCATCTCATTCGGCACCGCCCGCAGCTGGGCCCAATCGGCGTCGGTCAAATTGGGGCTTGCGCGCAGGACCATGTGTACCCACTCGAAGATCGCAGCGGGCTTAACGACCCTGTTGGCGGACCTTGGCCACCAAATGAAGTATCATTATCGCTCGGAATCAAGTCGTTGGCGCCGACATGTACGTTGCTCGGCATGAACTCGTACCAAAACTCGCTCGGCTCGCGCAAGACGCTCATGAACGGGAATTTTGGGTCGGTCGGTGCCGCCATCCTCGACGCCTCGAGCGGCAGGGCACTTAGGAGCGGCGTGAGAACGGCGGTCCAGCCGTTGCTGAACAAGTCCACTTGCGGTCCCGTCATGTCACGTTCCGCGATCGTCGGCTCTTGAGCAGCGTCGGAGACCGCGGTCATGGCTGCATCGGCAGCAGCGGCCGCGTCGCGCGCGGCGCATTGTGAGCAGCGGACGCGGCCTTGCGTGCTTAGCGTTCGGTCTTGAGTCTGGCGTCGCGTTAGGCCACGGTTTCGGGTGCGCGTTCAGCTTCGGTTTCGGGTTCGTGTTCGGCCTTGACGAGTTCGGCAGAGTCGTGCGCGGCTGGGAGCGCAGCTTTCGCAGCCTTACACTCGGCAATGCGAGCAGCTCGGCGTACGGCCTGACCCAACACGATCGGTTCGGCAGCAGCGGCGCGCACGCCTGTCTGGTCTGTAGCGACGACGACGGCGCCAGGAAGTTGCGAACTTGACTGAACCGGAGCGCCGGCAGCCGCAGCCGGTTCCTGAGCGAGATCGCACGGCTTCTCATTGAGCAAGCTCAATGACGGTCCCTCGGGCGCCGTCGGAATCGCGCCCTTGGTCATGGTCGGGTTGGCGGCCGCCGAAATCGCGTCGTTGGATGAGGTCAGGTGTGTCGCCGCTGAAATTGAGCCGCGGTCCAACGGCACATCCGGGTTACTGGAACGCGCTGAGGTAAGAGTGTTGTGGGTTACCGTCATACACGCGATTGTCGGGACATGAAAGAATCAAAACGCACATTCTGGCGCCGAGAACACGGACTCGCGCAATTGCCGGGGAAGTGTCGAATTTGACCCGGACTGCGAGACGGGCACTGCGGATGGCGGCAAGGTGCCCAGATCCACGGGAGGGGCCAAAGGCACAAGCGGTCCGTGCGGGTCGCGCTCGTCAATGTCGCGCGAAGGCCGGGGTTGCGACGCCGCTGTGAATGGCAGCGGGTTCGGTGACAGCATTGGGTCCCGTCGAATTCGAGTGCGGTAGAACGACGACAGAGCCCACGTCGGCGCCCATGTCGACGACGACCCGAGTCGTATCTGCAACAGCTGGACGAGAATTGTGCGCAGCCGGGTCCGATCCATCAACGACGGCGCGGCAAACACACGACGCACTTTCGCGCCGAACACACGTTTGACAATGTTGCGGTACTCGCGGAACTTGTCCTCGGTCGAGGGAACGAGCAGTGTCGCTTGGACCATTGTGCGGTGCATGCGCTCGTCATTGTGCGGTGCATGCGCTCGTCGAACCGCGGCAGCGCCAGATCCAGCATTGCGACTTGATAGCATCGCACTCGGGCGCTGTCAGCTGCGGCGGCGCGGAAATCTTCACGCCCTTTTTGCGAAAGACGTCCGTGGCAGCTTCTTGTGAGTGGCCGTGGAGGCGACGCGCGTCCAGTCGATCGTGCCGACCGGCCGACGTTCAATCGCGTCTGGTCGATCAGTGGCCCCTTCATCCTGGAAACCTCGGCCGCAGCACGCAGCGCCGGATCAGACCGCATCGCATCCTACCTTGCAAGGACCCTGTTCTTGATGAGCGTCTGGTTGGCGGCGAGCCGCGGCAGATCAAGGGCTTCGCCGATGCCAAGGAACGCGACGCGCGCCTTGAATACTTCCATGGCGTGATCGGTCGTCTCTGCGCAACGCCTGTAGGTCTTTCTCGGACATGGCCGCAACGGCCGCCGCGTCGAGTGCGTGCCGCCACATGACGGTGCAAATGGTACGCTTGACCAAGCGCTTGGCAGCACTTTCGAGCATACCATCCACATCGGGTCTCAGCACTGACATTCGCGACAACTGGTCGCCAGAATCGAGCGCGACGGGGTGGCCACCGAACTCCTTGTGCGAGGCTAGGCCGTAATCGAGCGCGGGTCGTACAGGGTCAATCGACGCGGAAAAGGCTGGTGGACGAGCCACATCGACCTTGCCATCGTGCACTATGACGGCGACAGCTCCGCGCGCCGGTTCCTGGGCCAAACTCTCGAGCTGCTCGTCCATTCCGTTGGCGCCCGCGACTCGCAGCGCCGAAATCGACCGCAACGCATCGTACTTCTTGACGACCAAGGTCTCGACGAGCGTCTGGTTCGCCGCGAGCCGCAACGGGCTCAG
Source organism: Allomyces macrogynus ATCC 38327 (assembly GCA_000151295.1). Lineage (NCBI taxonomy): Eukaryota > Fungi > Blastocladiomycota > Blastocladiomycetes > Blastocladiales > Blastocladiaceae > Allomyces > Allomyces macrogynus. The sequence continues at coordinate 822,038 of GG745346.1, read as the reverse complement.
CGGACAGCCCTTGTCGAGGAGGGCGACTCGCGCCTGGAACATGTCCTGGGCGGACTCGACCGTCTCCGCACACAGTGCCCGCAAGTCATGTTCGGACATGGCAACAACCGCCCTTGTGCCGCCGCATCTGATCGTGAAAGGCGCGTTAGGCCGACCGTCTCGCCGCGTGCTCGAGCAGTGCGTCCACGTCGAGTGCGGGCTCCGGCTCCGGCTCCGACTCGGGCCCCCGCGACAAGTGACCAGCGGAATCGACGAGCGGGGCGGGGTCGCAGCTGAGCTCCTTGAGCGCCAGAAGCGTCGGGTCAAACGACGCGCCGGAGGGCGAGTGCGCTGTGTCCAATCGGTTAGCGAGAGCGGCAGCGACGTGGAAATGGCGGAGCGGCACGACGGGCTCGCGCAATTGGCTATCCAGCGGCAACACCATCAGGACACTACGAGAGAGCCAAACTTCGATTGATAACGAGCCTTACTGTCGGTTCGGCCCTCCACGACATGCCCTGAGCGCGAATACGGCAAGGCCCGGACCAGGCACGCCGAGAACATTTTGGGCATCGTAGCCAGCATCGTGGTTGTGTCCTGGTTCGCCGAGTATCCTGTCGGCAGCAATCCTCGGCGTTGGCAGGCTTGTGCTTGCAGGACGCAGCGCAAGTTTGCCGGTGTCGGCGTTCGTGGTGGAGAATTGCGCCCTCGACAGCGTCGTGACGGCTGGGTGCAACGAGTGCGGGCCGAGGCCATTGAACGATGATTGTTGTCGGAAAATGGCGAGCGGAGAGATCATGGTCGGTCGGGTCCTGGCTAACGCAAGACCGCGTGGAAGCGCAGCATGGTGGTTGGTTCGTCGTAATTGTCGTGCTGCTTGCATGGTCTCGGCAGGTAGCGCGAGGGGTCGTAGTCTGGAAGGGATGGTCGGTGGTTGGAGGTGTTGACGGTTGATCGCTGGTGATCGTTGGTGGTTCGAGGTCGGCAACTTGGCCTTGCTGGTCGCTTGCAACCGATCACGAAACCGAGCTTGTGTCCTCTCCGCAGTCGAATTTACGAGCACGAACCCAGCCAACCCATCTCGCAGCATCATGAAGCTCAACTCTAAGCAAAAGCTCATTCACAACTCGCGCGTCAAGAAGAGCTACGCCAAGCTGCTCGCCAAGGAGGGCTACGGCGGTCCCAGTGTACGGCTTGCTGACCTTCCCGCTGCTGTTGATGGAGGCTCACCATGAAACCGCACTTTACTGTAATAGACACCCGCAATTACCGAAGACGAAGCAACTCCCCCGGGCAATGAAAGGCACTCGTCGCTGCTGCCGGACGACAACGAGGCCGAACTGGCACCGAGGAGGGCGCCGCAGGGCAAGCTTGCCGGGAATCGGTCTTACTCCTCCTGCTCCCCAGCTGATCCTTTCCCCAAGATCAGAATCTCACCGCTTGTACCATTCCTCTCCACCAGGTCCGACATCGCCAAGGCCGTCGCCAAGGCCGGCGCCAAGAACCGCAACATTACCGCGCTGACGGGCCCTGTCAGCAAGCCGAACCCGTTCAAGAAGGCGTTTGAAGAGGCCGAGCGGATCCGCGCCGAGCGCGAGCGCGAAGTGCAGGAGCGGCTGCGCAAGAAGCAGGACGTGGCCAAGGCCAAGAAGTCGGCGCAGCGCAAGCGGCACCACGAGGCGACTGTCATGAACAAGAAAAACGACCGCGGGCAGCCCAACATGCGCAGTCGCATCAACTTGCTCCTCGACAAGATTCAAGGCGGCAAGTGATTTGGGCGGTTGGTCGCTGTGTAGAAGGAAGAGGGCCATGTCTTCATTTGTTGTTTTTGGGCTGATTAAAGTACCGATTGGGAGTGCGTTTCACTCTGTGGCAAATTCGCCTCCGTCACCCAAGATCCCCCTCTATTTAGCAGGGTATAATGAACGGAAACGAAAAGCAATCGGCGAAGAATCAACCAGTCGCACGGACCAGAGTTCATCCAGTCACCCAACCCAAACTGCTAAAACGACGACGCGCGCCAGTGTCGCGGATAGCCAGTCGACGATGATGACGACGGTGATAGCGTACTCGGCGCTTGACCCGCAACACAAGCCACCGGGTGTATGACAGTTGGCTCGACCGCGGCCCGCTGGCGCTGGTCAGTGCCCTCGCGCGGCGGGGCAGTAGGCATCGGAGCCGACAAGAGATCGAGTTCTCTCTTGAACTCGGTCAGGAAGTACGAGCAGAACTGTGGGCAATCTGTGAATCGAAAAAACAGTGCGCCGTCAGTCAAGCACCCACACATCACAAACGACCACAAAGCAAGCGACTCGTACTCGTGCCGCGCATCCGCTTGAGCTGCACGCACAGCGACGCGTCGGCCAGAACCGTGAACACGTGCAGGTCCCACCCCATGCTGCCCACGTCGCACGCATACACATATGCACTCTTCTCGTAAGTGCGCACGCCCGTGAGCACCTGGACGCGGCGGAGCGTGGCCATGAGCGCGGCCAAGTCGTGCTGCGTCGTGAGCGACCACCCTTTGAGCGATACCGCGGTCAAGCGCGGTCCCGTCGGAGCAACGGGAGCCGGCGCAGGCGCACCATGCGTCGGCGACGCAGTCGACACCCGGCGCGACGTGGACGCGACCGACGACTGGCTCGACGTGACCGACGCACGGCTCGCAGCACGATCAACGGTCCCGGTCAGCGACACTGTCGCAGAATGGTACGTCGAGTCGACGCGCTTCGCCGCGGCATTCCAGAGCCCATTGAAATGCGCGCCATGCCCACCCGCAGCCAGCAGCGCATAATACCCGAGAATCGGGTGCCGCGTGACTTCGCCCGTGCGCGCCTGCGCCATGACCTGGTGTACGTCGGCCGTTGCGAACCCAAACTGCTCAATCGACTGGATCACGTCGCGGCGCAGCGGGAGGGTCGGAACCATCGGCCGCGTGTCCTGCGCGACCGGGACGGGCCACTGCAGCCAGGGGTGCGCCTTGACTTGCTCGACCGTGTACCGCCGTTTCGGGTCGACGACAAGCATCTTGCGCAGCAGGTCGACGACGCCCGGTGAAAAGTAGGACGGGCACTGGTACTCACCCGACGCGATGCGGTCGTAGAGCTTGCGCATGTCGGGTGCGTCAAATGGCAGCCGCCCGCTCAGCATCGCGTACAGGATCACGGCGATGGACCAGACGTCGCTCTCGGGGCCCGTGTACCGGATCCCGCGGATCATTTGCGGGCTTGCGTAAAAGGGCTATTCAGCGGTGACAAAAGGTGCGTCAGAGAGGGCTGATAAACGAAAAGACAATCGCGGTGAGAAGACGAACTGAGCCGCAAAACGTGTCAAGCAGCGTCTCGCCGTCAAACGTGTTGACAAAGCCAAAGTCGATGAGCTTGAGCGTCGAGTCGTCGGCCAAGAGCAGGTTTTCGGGCTTGAGGTCCCGGTGAATGACCGAGTGCTACAAGATCACGCACGGCATCAGTTGGTCACGTTCCAGCGAAATGGCGCAGAACGCGGGGGAACGGCACGAGACGACGGACCTGATGACAATAGTCAACAGCAGCGACAATTTGCTGTACAAAGCGGCGCGCCTCGTCTTCGCCGAGATGGTGGTTCTTGACGATGTGGTCAAACAGCTCGCCGCCGGCAAGGTACTCCATGACAATGCAAATCTGCGTCGGCGTCTCGATCACGTCGTGCACGCACACAATGTTGCGGTGGTGCAGCAGCGAGAGGAGACGCACTTCGCGCCGCACGCTTGTCTTTTGCTTGTCGGTCTTGATGTTGTCCTTTTCAATCAGCTTGATCGCGACCTAGTCGTCGAGTGGACAGTTGTGAGCGCGTTCCCGTGAGTTAAATGCTTTCGCCAGCCAGGTAGGGGAGGGACATGATGCGAGCTGTACCTTGCGGCCAGACTGGTTGTGCTGCGCGAGTTTGACCTTGCCAAACGTACCTTGGCCCAGTGTCTTGATGAACGTGTACTCGTCCATGGACGTGCGCGACGTGATGAACGAGTCGAGCCATTCGGACTAGACCACGGCGACGCAGTCGAGTGAGGAACAGATCCGCAACCGCAGCGCGCGCACGTACGGCATCGCCATGTACCTTCTTTCGCGGCTCCTCGGGTTCCCAGCCCGGCATGGGCGCGTCAACGTCCAGCGCCGGATCCGGCGTCAACGGGCTCCCGTGCCCGTTGCCAACGAGCGTCGTGGCCTGCGCGAGCGGCGTCACAGGGCGGTCACCGTAGCGCGACATGTCCGAGCACGACGACTGGTCATGAAATAACGGCGGGATTGCGTCGGCGTGGATACCGGTCGCGGTCGGAGGGAAAAAATTGAGCAATTCGACTCGAGTCGCGAAGCAAGCAGCGGCGCGGTCGATGGTTGTGGGGGCGAGCAAAACGCCTCGAAGCGAGAAGTGAGAAAGTCGGGGATCTAGTCTATGGCGTAGCCCGGCAAGGGTGCGAGTTGTCGGGCGCGAGAGTGGCTATGTAATGGGCAGGAAGCGGAGGAGCGAGGACAGGGGAGGGGTCCGAGGGCGTTGCTGGTGGGGTGCAGAGAGGAAGACCGCGACTGACCCAACACTTTGGCCCCAGGACAGCGTCCTTCCGCATTGTAGACGAGATTGCGCCGAGTTAGAGCGCGCTGAAGCGCCATGTTCGCGACCAAAATGAAGATTGAAGCTGGTTCGCTGGAGCCGTGCAAAATGAGCGAAATCATTGTGATATCCGGGTCGATGGTTTTGGCACGCCAGTCATGCCTCCAGCGAACCCCTTTCGAACGACACCCAAAAAGAGCACCGTGATCCCGTGGACCGTGGCCGACGACGACGACTCTCGCGACTTGTAGCACCAACCAACGCTCTACTTGCCGTGCAGCTGCCCGCACCGGACCAGAGACCCCCTTTTCTCGCTCTCTAAACGTTCCTGCCAGCGTCAAGTGCCGGCGTCGACCCGACCATTGGCTCCTGGAAATAGCACCGTCAAGCTCGGCGACCTCTCTCAGCTTATCGAAGCCCCATTTAAACCAACGGAACCGTAAGCGTACCGAAGGTGTGTCGGCCATGGCAGCGTCGAGCCCCCTGTCTGATGACCAATTGGTTCGCGTTCAGGCCGCCAAGGACTATGCCAAGCTGATCACCAAGCTCTTTGAGCATTCTGGAAAAGCCAAGGGCGCTGCCGTGTCGAGTCCCGCATTGGCCGAACCGTCTCCTAACGGTAATGCTGCCGCCGTGAATCGCGACGACCGCTCTGCTCGGAGCCGCAGCCATAGTCGTGGTGAAGCTCCGCCTCGCGATCGTAGCCGTGGCTCGCCACAGCGGAGTCCGTCGCCCGTTGGCAGTGCACACAACGAATCTCGCGCACGGCGCGCGTCTCCCCGTGGTCGCCGCATCGATGACCGGATCCGCGCACCCGCATCGCGGTCGCTCTCCCCACGCGGCCGTTCCCGGTCTCGCTCGCGTTCGCGCGGGTCGCGCCGCCCACTCAGTCGTTCCCCACCGCCGCGGCGCCGCCGGTCGCGGTCGCGGTCATGGTCGCGCCCGCGCCGATACCGGTCGCGCAGTCGGTCGCGCGATCGTCGGTACCGTTCGCGGTCGCGGTCGCCGCCACCACGCCGGCGCCGGTCGCGCACTCCACCGCCCGTGCGTCCGCGCCCTGACCGCAAGCCGCAGGCGCTCATCACGCCCGTGATTAACCGCATCATCAACCGCATCTACGTGGGCAATTTGTCGCCGAACGTGACCGAGGCCGAGATTCGCCTGCTGTTTAGCAAGTTTGGGTTCATCAAGGAGCTGTCGATGACGCGCGACCCGAACTTGAACACGCACAAGGGCTGGTGCTTTGTCGAGTTTGATGCGCCCGAGGCCGCTGCTGCCGCGATTCGCGGGACCAATGGTGTCGAGCTTGGCGACCGGTGCGTCTCTACCGCGAATTGCATTGAGCCGACCCCGTATTCTTCGGTCGCTGGCTGATTCCTTTCCCCTTGTGACGTAGACCACTCAAGAGCAACCACACGCACGGCTTTTCCGACGACATTTGGCACCATTTCCAGGCCAAACTGCCCAACCGGCTCTACATGGCCAGTGTTCACCCGCTCGTGACCGAGGAGGAGATGCGCGAGCTGTTTGAGGGCATGGGCAAGTTGACACAGTTTTCGATTTGTGTACGTCTTTTTTCCCTCCCAACTCGACCGACACTCTGCTGATTCGTGATCGCTCACATCGCCATTTGTCGCTCTTTCTCTTGTAGCCGGACCTCACCACCTTCCGGCACAAGGGCTACGGGTTCGCCGAGTATGAGACCAAGGAGGACGCGCTAAAGGCCATCAAGTACCTCGACGGGCTCATGATTGGCGGCGAACGGCTGCTCGTGACGCCGACGCTCGTGGGCGGGCCCTTCCCCGAGGGCATGGCGGCGCTCTCGCGATTCCCGCGGCCCCGCGGTGGTGTTCCGCCATTGCCGTCCGGTGGCCGGCCCGTGATCCCCAAGATCGACATTGAGGACCCGTCGCCCGTGCTCGTGCTCAAGAACATGGTCACGGCCGACCAGGTCGACGAATACTTGCAAGAGGATGTCGAGGAAGAGTGCCGGCGGCACGGCAACGTCAAGCAGGTGGTCGTGCACGTCAACCCGGAACTCAAGCAGCGCGGCGGCGAGTCGGACGTGCGCGTGTTTGTCGAGTTTGAGCTTGTCGAAGGTACGCTAATTCTTCCACACCAGTCGGCCTGACGATGTGGAGTAGCCGTGATTCTGACTGCAAAATGTTGGCGTAGAGCGCCAATCGTGCGAGCGCGTCATGAACGGTCGCTTCTTCTCGGGCAACCAAGTCACGGCGGGCGAGTACTCGCTCAAGAAGTTTGAGAGCAAGCGTTACGACGAGTGAACGCGTGTCGACGCGGTTGATTTTTTGGTAGTAAGAGTGTTACTTGTTCCTGATGTTCCTTCCTGGGCGACCCACGCCTTTTTGACATGATTGTTTTTTTTTCCGTCGCGTCGTGGTTGAGCAAGGTCGAGGAGAACGCAGAACTCAGATAATTTCATTTCTGACTTGCAAATGCTCCAGTTTGCTCACAGATCCACTGTTCATGAGCGTCCATCAATCATGAGCCAACGTTTCGGCGTGATTGAGTGCTTGATCCACCGCTCCAGCCAGGCCGCCTTGGCTCCAGCAACCACTTCAACCATTATGGCCGCAAGAAACAAAACAGCGCCACGGTTCATGGAGCCGCATTCGGATCCATGATCCACCAGACCGCTGACGTTGCCTCTAGCTTACGCGTCGGCCCCCATCTTCACATAAAAGAGCGCTGCTCCCCTCGGCCCGCGGTCGGTTCTGATCCAGCTGCGCCAATTCATCCAGCAAATTATGTCCACCCACGAGCCTTCTGCGAACCCGCCGCCGTCAACGGTCTCGACCCCGACCTCGACACGATCACCTGCCGCGCCCGAGCCCGTGGTGCTGAGTCTGTCGCGCAAATCGTCGTACACCGAGGACCACCTGCCGCCGTACTCGTCCATGTCGATTGTGCGCAACAGCGCTCCGAGCTCGCCAACGGTCTCGACTGCGGGCGCGAGCAAATCTGGTCCCGCGACTGGGTGGTTCGAGAAGCGCGAGGCTATGGGCAATGAATGGAAGGATCTCGAGGGGGCGACCAGCAAGACGCACGACGAGTCGAGGACAGACCAGCCGGACCACGGGTGCGCGGGCCTCGTATCGCTCCGGGCAGGGCTGGCCATGTTTTTTGTCTTGACGCTGGTACGCTTGGAGAGGTCATGATGTTGAGACGCGCGAAACTGATTATGGTTCCATCACATCCCTTGCCATCTTTAGGCGTACCTCGCCTACGAGATCGTCCACATTGTGCTGTTCCTGAACGGGTTCATGCCCTCCGACTACACGGCCGCGCTCGAGCAAGGTCCGTGCGATGCCCTTTTCTCACCCATTCATGCCGCTGCGAAACGCTGGCCTTACTACCGATGTTTCCTTCGTGACGGTGTGTAGCGACACAGGAAGAGCGCGACCTGATCGCATCGCTCGAGGCGCGACAGCGACCGTGGGTGATCGGCCAGCTCGCGTACTCTGGCCTTTGCGCGCTGATGGCGGTCCTCGGCCTCGTCGCCGTCGCGCTGCAAAACGTGCTCGTGTTCCGCGTCGTGCAAATATGGATCTACGTGCACGCCGGTCTGTTTCTCGCCACGGCTATGGTCGTGACGCAAATCTCGCCGCTCGCATGGCACCTCGGGTTCATGTTCATGGTTTTGACGCTCGTGGTCGGCTTGGCGAATGTACGTTTTGGACAAGTCGTCGTGTGATGGTTGTTTGATTGTTCTCACGCCAACGATTCCCTTCGTGTAGTTATTTGCCGCGTCGTACGCCCGGCATTATGCTCGCAAGCTCACACAGGCTGCAGGCATGCCGCCAAAGGTCGCTCCCGGCCGTGCCTAGGCCACGTGCCGGAGCTACGAGGGACCGAGGGCAGTTCCTGGTTCGTGATCCCGTCGTTGCCCGCAACCGGCATTCGCATCTTTTTCATCACCACGACGCGCGCAGGCACGCGATTGTTGGATTGGGCACTCCGCTCGTCGCGTGTGCGTCCTTCAGCATCCTTCAAATCAAATCAAATCGTCCCTCTTTCTTTCTTTCTTGCGCGAGACGCCGGACACGTCTTGGCATGGTGGAAAGCAAAGTGGTTGGGCGTGCGAACAGGTCAACAAGGGAGACAGCCGAATCACACGTGTTCTTGCGGTGCGCCGTTGCCGGCCACGCTGTGGTGATCACAGCCAGCGTGGCCGCTCGCGTGCACTTCAAGTTCCTGCCCCGCCCGCCACCGATTTCTCCCTCCCGTCTTCTCGTTCGTTTGCCTGTCCGAGACCCTCGAGCCCGCTTCAAACCATGTTCGCCGCCGCCCGTGCCCCGCTCCGCCGCGTTGCTGCCGGTATTTTGTCTCCATGCACCGACCGCCGCCACCCGCGACTCTCTGGGGCTCCAGGCGCTCGCAGCCCCCGCCGCGAGCTCCGCGAGCTCCGCGCTCTTTCGTCAATCGCGAATAGACGCGAATTCTGACCCGACAATGTGCCCGGCGTCCTCTTCTTGTCTGTGTTTCCCAGCCGCTCGCCAGGCATCGCTGTCGGCCGGTACGACTTCTGTCCTGATCCGACGCGTTTTTTGCTGGTTCCTTGACCGAAAAACTGACGTGCTGGGTCTTTCGTAATGTAGCTCGCCAGATGTCGACGGTCCGTGCAGCTCCGGCGTCGCGCTCGGTCGCCTTTGGCGCCGCCGCGCTGGCCACGACGGCGCTCGCCGGCTTCGCCTACACGACGTCGACCAACGCGCCGGTCGAGGCCGCGGCGTCGACAATCCCAATTGCAGGTGTCAAGGGCACCACGACGGAGCGCACGTTCATTGCCGTCAAGCCCGACGGCGTGCAGCGCGGTCTGGTCGGCGAGGTGATTTCGCGCTTCGAGCGCCGCGGGTACAAGCTCGTCGGCCTCAAGCTGCTCGTGCCGTCGAAGGCGCTCGTTGAGCAGCACTACGGTGATCTCAAGGGCCGTCCATTCTTCAACGGGCTCGTGGACTACATGTCCAATGGCAAGGCGCCCGTTGTTGGCATGGTCTGGCAGGGCAAGGACGTGATTCGCCAGGGCCGCAAGCTGCTCGGCGCGACCAACCCGCTCGACTCGGAGCCCGGCACTCTGCGTGCTGACTACTGCACGGCCGTGGGCCGTAACTGTTTCCATGGCTCGGACAGTCACGAAGCGGCTACGACCGAAATCTCGCTCTGGTTTGGCGAAAAGGCCGTTTTCGACTGGAAGCAGGCTCTGGAGCCGTGGATTGCCTCGGACAACTAAGTCGTCGTTGTGCCGGACCTGGCCATCAAGTCGTGGCCCTTGTCGCGGTCGTGGCCGTGGCCTGGGCCGCTCTCGCTCGCCGCTTTTTTCTTTAGCACCCCCTTAGTCGTTTGGTTGCCGTGTCGCCGCTCGGTCGGCGAGGATCCATGAATGTATTTGAAATTATCTAGCAGCTCTGTCTTGTCGTCGAGCAACGACGCACAAACGCCCATTTTGACCGCAGCCCATCACAAATCACACTCCATTCATTCCTGAACCGACCCTTCCCCGGACTTGGGCGCGAGCCCATGCCTCCCAGTCATCGTCCTCCACGTCCTGCGGGCCCGGATCGCGCTCCACCTGACGATACTCGGCAATCACGCTGTTGAGCGACGCGAGCGCGTCGGTGAACTCGGCCTTTTCCATGTACTCGGTGTAATGGTGCATATTTGCCTGGACAAGGAGCAAACGTGAGCATATCGTCGCATATCCCCGTCACCACGAAGCGAAACCGCACCTTGCGCGTGTAGAGCTTCATGAACCGCGTCTTGATGCCGGCAAACGACTGCGCGATACACGTATTGTTGGAGAGCGTCAGGAGCGACTCGGTCGTGGTCGCGGGTGGAACGTGGCACAGACCCGTTTTCCAGCCCTCTTGGTTCCACCACACAAACTGCAGCTGCTTCTGAATGCGGTCAATGTTGCGGCGCAGGTCCGACACTTGGAGAGCGCCACGCGCCATGGCGGCGCACGCGACGTAGCTATACGCTAACGATCAGGGCCGTACGAAGAGGAAACGACGACCACGCGCGAGAGACAACAGCAACGTACACCGAGGTGCGTGGGTTGCACTTGATCAGCTGCGCCTCGGGCTGGAACGCCTCCGTGAACATTTGGTCGACGCGGCGATCGACGCGTACAGACGCGGCAGGCGCACCGGCAGCTGGCCGGACCGCGACAGGGCTCATACTCGCGAGCAAGTACTTGAGTGCCGGAAACGGGACAAGGTTCATAGTGATCTCGTTAATATCCACGTTCAGCGACCCGGGGAACCGCATCGACGCCGTCATGTTGAGCATCAACTGCGCGACAATCTGGTTCATGGCGCCAAACGGCTTCGTGTCAGCTTTCGGATCCGTCACACCCGCGTGCGCGCAAATATCCATGAGCGCCTGGTTCTCCACCGGTACGACCGCGTCAGCGTGCTCGGCGAGGTGACGCAGGGCGAGAACTGCGTTGTACGGGCTCGTCACGACATCGTCGTGCTGCGGCGATGGCGCGACTACGGTCGCGAACCGGTAAACGTCGGGTAGCTCGTCGGCCAGGAATGCAGCGATGCGCGTGCCGAGACCGCTGCCGGTCCCGCCGCCGAGCGAGTGGATCAGGAACACGGACTGCAGAGCGTCGCACGCCTCGGCCTGCTTGCGGATCATGTCGCGCAGATGGTCACCGTACTGCACGCCGTAATGGTGGTGGCCGACCGCCCAGTTGTTGCCGGACCCGCTCGTCGCCGTCAGGATCTGATCGGGGGTGAAGAGCTCACGCAGTGGCGAACCGTCCATGGCGTTGATGACGCCCTCCTCCATGTCGATCATGAGGCCCTAGCGGCATCAGGACCGTCAGAAGAGTAGGAAGAGCAAGGTTGCAACCAGAAAAATGCATACTCGCGCTTCGAGACCTTTGATCTGGCCCGTCCCATCCCCAACCGGGACGGCGGCTCGTCTCTTCCCTCTGTCATGACGAATGGGTCGCCAATGAGGAAACAGAAGCATCAGCTAGCAAATCAGGATCCACGAACCGTCTCTCAATGTTCTGGAAAAATGTAGCCATAGACTCGTCATAAATGGCCTTGCGGTTTGTTTGCGAGTGTTCCGCGAGCGCCTGTTCCCAGAACCGACTGCCAATCTAATATGAGGCGCTGATCCCGCTCGATTGAGTCCAAATATCGTCGAGATGCTCTTGCGTTCTCGGCATTTTCAAGATAGTTGACCTGATTTCCACATTGTCCGACTATTGATGCATGAGGACCAGGTTTGGTTTGGTTTAATCCGGCCAGGCAAGATCTCCTGGTCAGTTGCAGTTCTGGCACACATCCAATCGCATCGAGTGTCGAGTGCGTTGCATCGCTGGCTACCTTGAATGACCAGAGACTGCGGCATCTTGTTGAGGCTCGTTCAACTGTCAGCGGCGTAAATTGCCACCGCCTGTAAATGTCTGCCACGGTGACGAGCTCCCCTGGTGCAACAATGGAGACGTTAAAGAGTTCAAGTCATTCGCAACGTGCGTCCAAGTCACTTTCACAGAACGTCACACCTAAAGACAGGCGACGTCTTCTGACCAGTTCCACGCTGCATGAAACCAAGAACGATGGCACTTTCCGGCAAGCACAGCACGATAACTTGCAGCAATAAATGCGATTCTCGGCTGAACACGCGAGCATGTCGTCCTCGACTCGATACTTTACCATCCGAGCTCGTTTTTGCGATTTGTGCCCAGCTCCCTGACTTCCAGGACTCGTCTCCGCGCGTTCGGCTTCCCCGTCGCGCCAATGCAACCCTGCCCCAGCTCGCTCGAGTCGCACCCAATTGTTTCGTGCCAGCCGTGACAACGGCTGTCCGGCGCGCAAGCTGGTTCTGCCAGGTCGAACCCGACCTTGATAGTCATTTTGAACTGGCGAGGTGGGAGGTCAAGCCTGACCAGCAACTGGAGCACCAAAGATTGTCCGGTTGCATTGCAGTCGACGTCCGCGGTCCGCGTGTCGTTGGTCCAGACGGCGTTGCTTGGCCTCAGGTTTACCTGATTGTTGATGGTTCGCTCCAGCAAGGGATTGTGCCAGTTGATGTCATTCCATTTCCGGTCGCAGCGATCCGCGTCATGACTCTCTCGTCTTTCCCGTGGCTGTTGGATTATCCAATCCCGCCTTGCCTTGTCAAGCTCACGATCGAGCTCGCTTGGGATGAGCCGCACGCTGAGCGTATCCGACTGCTTGCTGCGCATTTTCCCAAGACGCTGCGTCGACTCGCTTTGAAGCTATACGGCATTGAACCTGCCGAATCTCTTGTTCTCGCCCGCACCCTCCCGCCATCGGTACAGGACTTGGACCTCGTGGGGATGCCCCTCTGTGATAAGGGCGCTGGCGCACTTGTGCATGCGCTCCCCACGGCTCTGCAGCACCTGCAAATAGCCGCGTCGGAAATGACGCAACGCGGCTTTTTAGCGCTTATCCACCATCTTCCTGCCGACCAGCTCGTTTCGCTACGACTGTGCGGCACTGTGCATTCCACCGAGTCGCTTGATGCGCTTGCGGCCTGGCTCCACCAAACGACCTGCCTCGAGACTCTGCAGCTCCCCAGCGCGCACAACAATGCGCCGCTCGGCGCCATGGTTCCGGTTTTTGCGGCGCTCCCGGGCACGTTGCGCTCACTCAGTCTGTTTGGGAATGTGGGTGCCGAGGCCGTCGCCGTCATGGCCCCACTTCCGCACTTGCAAGTCCTGAACGTGATGTGTGTGCGCGACGGTACGACCATCGCGCCCCTGATCCCGCATCTGCCCATGACGCTGCGCGAGTTTCGGATCGCGTTTGTCAACCTGAGTACAGGCGAGCTGCTCGAGGGCTTGAATGCGGCGCATGCGCGTGGTACTCGCTGGCCCAAGTTGGTCAAGGTCACTTTGCAGCGCGTGAACCTGACATGGGAGCAGTTTGAGACAATCATGGGTGCGCTGATACGCATGAACGAGAAGCCCGAGCAGTGTGTGGAGGTCCATGTACCCAATGAGTCCACGTTGCCGTCCTTTCCCGCTGTACAGAAGCGGTGGAAAGCAGAGGGGTGGAACGTTCTGGTATAGGGTAATTTCTTGATCGCAAAAGGTAGTTAGGTCCTTGGTGTTTGTCCAACACCCAGCAGCGATAGGGGCACCCTCACACTATGGTTTTCCAACGTTGATTCAAGACTCTCCACCCGCTGTTCGTCTCCTGAGACATGGTAACCAGCAGTCGCTGCCACCGTCACCATTCACAAAGATGAGCATGTTCCATCGCCAGAACCAGCACCAGTATGTCACGAAGATAGCCAAGGAGAGCAACCGAGCGGTAGCTTGCTGAGACAAACGACACAAAGAAAAGTAAATGATGCCGACACTCGTTGGCCAACATGCGGGCCAATACCCACATCGAACCGGACAACAAGAACGACACCAGATCATGAACAGAAAGCACAACACAAGACAGCACGGGACACGCGCAACGACCACCCAACGCCGGCACTGAGGGGCGTGATGCCCGGGGGGCACTCCCACCGCGGAGAAAATTGCGGTTGGTTGATGGGGCACTCGGCACAATAGAAACGGCAACTAGTTCAATCGCATTGCTCTGTCCGGCACACAGCTCCTGGCCTGGTTTCTGCTTGGGGTAGCATTTCCTGCAGTGGCGCTGGTTGTCCCGCGAATACCTGAATGGCAAGCATCTTTTGTCATAGCGCCTCCAAACCCGGATTGGCAGTCGAATACTGCATCCGCCGCGTGTATCGCAAAAGAAAGAGTGGAAGCGAACCAGCAGACGCGGGGCAGGATATCGCTCGCGCCAACAGAATCGTCGTCTGCATTACGCTGGCCCGAGTTGTCGCCGACTGCGTCCATGCCACCAGGCACGGGCGACGCGACGCTGTCGCACGGCGCACATGTGAGAACGGCAATCGCGGCGATCATGGCGAGGAACGTCATGACGAGAAGGATCTTGCAGCGTCCCGTTATCGTGGTCGAAGATGGAGAGTGGAAGGGTTGGATTCGCGGTCACCCGGGTCGGTTGTCGTGCTCGTCCAAGCGCGAATTCGTGGAGGTTGAACAATTAGGACGTGGCATTGAGCTCGACTCCATTCTGTGTTGAGGCTACGTATCTCTTCGCACGACGCGTGCGCCGGCTGCTGCCAGCGCATCAGCCGTTGAGGGGACGGGAACAAAGCGCTCCACCGTATTGTGACTTTCATCAATAATATGTTGGACAGTCGATCAGTGGATCTGACGACAGTTTCCGTTGTCAAGGCAGCCACGTCTCGGACGTGCACCAGTTCGGTCTGAATCATGCACTCACTTGGGACTCGCTCAAGCATGAGCGCAAACGCCGTTTCACAGCATCCCAACGTCCGCGACGCTGGAATTGACGTCAACAGCATTTTCTGCCAGCTGCATCGCCCGGACGGTGCAAAAGGCGCAAAAATGCCGGACAGACTTGTTGACAACAGTGCGCAGATGCATGTGCAGAACAAAATGGAACATAACCCGTCAACGTGACTGGCCGCTTTCAAGCGGCCACAGTTTTCCATGTTCGTTGAAGAGCATGCTCCATCGCCCAACCGGTCCCAACCTGCCAGCAACTCCCTTTCATCACCACCTGAGACTCTATGTAGAGGAAACGCCAGCGGCGCACCAAAAGCAATGTCATCGGCCGCGGTGACAAAAATCGCTTGAGCGAGCTGATTCGGGCTGCTTATTGGTGCCGATTGGGATGTGACCAGACGAAATCAAAGAAGCGCAACTCGCCACACATCATTTCAGAGTATAAATAAAATCCATTCGATTACGAAACACACAAGATTCAAATGCGATAAAAACCAGTGTCCACATTCGACTTGGCTCACGACGCTGGCGGCGCCGACCCACCGTGCCCGCCCTGGCCGCGACCGCGACCGCGGCGCGACGGAACCACCGGGAGGCCATTCCCGCGGCCTGCACCCCCACGGCGCCGACGAGGTCCCGATCCCGGTTGATGACCCGTCGGAGCGTGGTCGGCCTGCCCGTTCGCAGCCGTTGCTGCTGCCGCAGCATTCGCTGGAGCCGGAGGAGCGCTGGCCGCGGCCGCGGCAGTTGCTGGAGCGGTTTGCGCCTGTGCTGCTGAAATCGCAGCAGCGGCGGCGGCCCCACCGGGCCCGCCCTTGCGTCGCATGCCTAGCGGGAGCATGGCATTCGCAGCAGCGGGCGGAGCGGCCGGCGGCGCGACAGTGGGAGCCGGTGGTGCCGCAGGGGCACTCGCCGGAGCAAACGTGATCGGCGTGAATTGGAAACCGGGCTTGTTCTTGTCCTCGTTGCTGGCGTTAGTCGTGGTCGGCGTTGTGGGCGCTGACCCAAACGTGACTGGCTGAGGTGCGAGGACGGTCGTCGACGGCGCTGGTGCGGCGGCCGGTGGAGGCACTGCTGATTGAGTCGGGGAGACCACAACCGGTGCTGGTACTGCAACCGGAGCTGGAGTAGGGACCGGAGCTACCGAAACGGGTGCCGCCAACACGGAAACGGGCGGGAACATTGGCGCCGTCACGGCTGCCGTGGCAGGTGAGCGGGCAGCAGACACCACAGGACTTGTTGGTCGAACCAAACTCGGCGTCCGTGCGCGCGGCTGCGGGACCTGCAGCGCCGAAACGACGGTCGGAGCCGGAACGGCATCAGCAAACTGCTCGCCGTCCTCGATCGCGCCTTCCTCGTCTGCTTCATCGTCGTCGTGACCAATGAAGTCCTCCTGGTCGTGCTCCTGTTCCGACATGGTCGCATCTTCGGCCAACTTCGACTCGACGAATGGGGCGAGCGCGTCGTCACCGCCAGCAACCACGTCCACGTCCATGGCGTCCGTGATTGGTTGCGCTTGCTCAGGTGCTTGGGTAAGTACAGGCGGTGAGATCGGCGAGACCACCGGGGCCGTGGCGAGCGAAACTGGCGCGGCGGCAGTTGCCGGAATCGTTGTCATCGGGGCCGGAACAAGCGGCGGGGCAGTGACCGAGAGCGCACCGCCAGCTGGCTTCCCCATCGTAGCCGTCAGAAGCGCACGGAGGGTAGCGGCTGACGAGCTGGGAATAAAAGGGGCCGGCGGGGCCGCGGCGCGAACCGGAGACGGCGGGGCCACATTTGTTTGGGCGGGCGGGCTTGTCGCAACGGCGGGTTCAGGCGCGAGTGGTGCCGCAGGTGCGGGGACTGGTGGTGCCGCAAGTGCGGGGACTGGCGGGGCCACTGGGGCAGCGGCCAACGGTGTTGCTGCAGGAGGTTGAGCGAAAGCGGCGAGCGCGGCGACGGCAGGTGCTGCAATAGGCGAAGCAGCACGAACGGGAGCAGGCGCCGCGACGGGCGGCTCAGCAGCAATCGTGGTTGTCGCTGGGGCACCCGTCGTTACTGGCGTCGCTGTGACAAGGGTCGTAAGCACAACAGACTCCGCCGCTGGCGGCGGGATCGCGTGCATGACCGGCACTTCCGGCGCAGGCGACGACGCGGTGACGGGAGGTGACGCGGCGGCGGTCGTTGGGCTCGCCGGGTGTGCGAGTCGCGACGGGACGCGCGGGCGGTGCGGAACGTCAGGCGGAGCCAGCGTCAAGGTCGGAACGACAGGAGCTGGTGCGAGCGTGGGCGCAGCGACTGGGCTCGGAATGGCAGCAGCGGCGGTGGGTGCAAGAGTAGGCGAGGAAGAAACGGCAGTCGGTGCCAGAGTTGACAACTGAGCCGAAGGCGGAGCCGAAAATGGAATCGGAGCCAGAGCCAATGCTGGGACCGTTGTCGGAGTCGAAGTGACAGGTGGGACCACGGGTGCCGTTGGAGCGACCAGGGGCGCCGTCGTTTCGACGGGCGAATCGGTGCGCGCGCGCTTGGTCATCGAGTCGTCGCCGTCGAGATGCGGACGCTTGGCCCGTGGAGCCGGCGGGGCAATCTGCTTGGTCCTCGCCTCGAGCAGCTTCATCTTGAGGTCCTTGAGCTGCGCCGCCTTGGACGTGTTGTCGGCCTCGAGCGCCGCGACCTTGGTGAGCTGCGCGTCCAAGTTGGCCTTGACTTGCTGCAGCTCCTCTTGAATCGGCACAAGCTGCCGAGTCACGGCCCCAAGCCGGTCACCCAGTTCCTGCCTGTCACGCTCGAACGCCGTCTGCTGCTCGTCGGCCCGCGCCTTGACGAGCCGGATCTGCGCGTTGGCCTTTTCCACCGTCTTCTTCTTGGCGGCCTGCAGCTGTCTCAGCTGGCTGACCGTGTCAGCCACCGTGGCCTCGAGCGTCGTGCACTTTTGCGCGAGCTCGTCGCACTGCTGCTGCAGCTGGTTGCGCTGTTCGATCAGCTCTTGGTGCTGCTGCGGGTCGACGCGCTCAAACTCGCGCAACATAGCCGAGTACTTCTTTTGCCACTCGGAGGCGTCGGTGCGGTACCGCGCAATCTGCGCCTCATGCGACAACGAGTTGGTCGTGAGCTCGACCTGCTGCTCGCGCAGTCGGCTGACCTCGGCACGTGCCGCCTCGAGCTCGCTCGTCGTTTGCGCGAGCAACGTCTCGTGGTGCTGGCTCTCGCGGCGCAGCGTCAGGTTAGACTCGCGCAGGAGCGCGACCTGGTGCGTCTGATCGTCAAACTTGGCGCGCAGCGCTTGCAGTTCCGGTGCCTGCGACTGCGCCTGCGCGGCCTCGAGCTGCAGCTTGAGCGTCTCGACGCGCCGCTCGAGCGTGTGCACGTGTCGCGTCGCCTCGAGCACGGCCGTCTCTTTTTCGGCGAGCAGCGCGTTGCGGTCGGCGCGCAGCAAGTCAATGAGCTCGGTCGCCGAACGGTCACTCGACGGCGTCTTGGCCAAGAGCAGGTCGTTTTGCTTGCGCAGGTTGTCAAGCTGCTCCTGGAGCTGCTTGGTCTCCTCAGCGGCAGCCCGAGCACGGCCATCGGCCTCGGCAATGAGCGTCACGCGCGTCGTCTCGGCCGTGTCCAGTGCGGCCTCGAGCTCGCGCACGCGGTCTTGCAAAGTGACCATGCGCTCCTTGGTGCGCTCGAGCGTCTGCAGTGCGGCCGCGTGACTCTGAATCTCGCGGCGGTACCGGTCCTCGGCTGCCTCCAAGTCCCCAGCGAGTTGCGCGTTGTGCGTCTCGACCGCTTGGTGCGTTTCGCGCAAGACGACGAGGTCGCGCTCGACCGCAGCCGTCTCTTCGCGCGCAGCCGTGACCTCGGCACGCAAGCGAGCAACCGTCACGTCGGTCTCGGCCAGCTTGCCCCTGCCTTCGCCGACGGCGTTCGTCAGGATCTCGGCCTCCTTTTTGGCGGCGTCGAGTAGCGTCTGCGTGGCCGCGAGTTGCGTCTCGACTTGCTGCGCGTGTGCCAAGACCTCCTGGACCCGCTCGTCGCGCTGGCGCAGTTGGCCCGATAAAAAGTCGACGTCAGCCGTGAGCTGGTCGACCTTGAGCTGCAGCCTTTCGGCCTGCTCCGTGGCCGCTGCCACTTGGTCCGGCGTCGGCGAAGGCGCCAAAGAGCGCGCGAGCGGCGTCGGCGCCGCGCCCGCCGCGGACGTGACACGCGTCTCGGCCTGAAGGACCTTGTCGAGGCACTCTTGCTGCAAGTCGCGCAATTCCTTGGCGTGCGTCGCGAGCATGCGCTTGTGCTCTTCTTGCGCGCTCTCGAGCTTGTTGGTCAGAACCGTGATCTGCTGCTCGAGGTTCTGAATGCGCATCTGCGCCTGCGCACCGGCCGTCGACAAGTCGGTCGCCTGCCGCTCGAGCTGCGCCTGCGTCGAATTGAGCAGCTGCTTGGTGACTTCGCGCTCGGCCGTGACATGCTCGAGTGATGACTGCATGTGCGCGTGCGTGCGCGCCAGCACCTCGCGCTCCATGTCGGACGCGGCGTGGTCACGCTTCTCCTTTTCGAGCGCGGCCTGCGTGCGGCGCAAATCGGCGGCCAGTGCGTCGTACCGCTCCTCCCACTGCGCGAGTGAACCCGATAGCGTCGTGCACTTGACGGTGAGGTGCTGCAACTGGTCGCGCACGATCGCGAGCGACTTTTCGGCCGACGCCTTTTCCGTGTCGAGGTACTTGGCCTGCGCCTCGAACCGCGCGCTCTTCATGATCTCCTCGGTCACGCGCAAATCGGCCTGGTTAAGCTTATCTTGAAGCGACGCAATCACGTTTTGCAAGTGCTCCGTCTGCAGCTTGAGATTCTGCGCCTCCTCGGACGATCGGTCGCTGCGCCGCTGTGGTGACGAGGACCGAGCTGCGACTGCAGCTGCAGGCTGGCCTGGTGTGGCATCCGACGAGCACTCGGTCTCGAGTTTTTGCATCTGGATCTGCAGCGCCTTGACCTGCACGTCGAGTTCGTCACGCTCCTTGGTGACGCGGTCGAGCTGCAAGGCCAGGTCGCCCTGCACGCGCCGCGACAGCGCCTCGTGCTGCTCCGTGAGCTGGCGCACCATGGCGAGCAGCTGCTGGTTCTTGGCGACGAGCGCCTCGACACTGGTGAAATCGACGAGATGCTCGGAAATGGCCGTCTGGGCCGCGTCGAGCTCGGCGCCGTCCACGACCAAGGAGCGCAGCTGCGCGACCACGACGTCGGCGTTCATGCCCGACAGCAGGCACACGAGCTGCCGCGCCAAGTCGGACGTCATGAGCTTTTGTGCGTCGAGCTCCTCCTCGGTCTGCACAGCGCGCTGCTTCCACTGCTGGCACTGCTCGAGAATCCCGGCGCGCTGCCGCTCGATCTGGACGAGCTGGGTATTCAAGTGGCGCTGCGCGGCGCGCAACTCGTCGTTATCAGCGGTTAACTTGGCGTAGACGGGCGCGCGCTCCTCCATTTCGCACATGATCGTGTGCAGGCCCTCCTCGAGCTCGACGACGCGCGACTGCAAGAACGCGACTTCGTTCTCCTTTTTCACGAGGTCGGTCCACAATTGCGAGTATGTCTTGCCCGACTGCAGCGCCTTGCCGACGAGCGTCGACGCCGGGAACGGCTGCGACGTGGATGTCTGCCCGGCAATCACTTGCATGTCGATATTGCGCTCGTCGACGACCTTGATGCGCTCCTCGAGATCGCGACAGTGCGTGCGCAGCGCGTCGAGGTTGCGCTCGAGCTCAGCGACTGTCTGCTCCTGGCCCGTGCGGTACTCGGCGTACTCGGTCTGCAATTGATCAATCGCCGTCTTGGCCGTGGCCAGGTCCTGGTTCACGGCCTGCGCAAACTTGCGCGCCTCCTCGGCGAGCTGCGTCTGCCGCTGCGCGAGGTGCTTGGCCATTTGCAGCTCGTGCTTGAACTGGCCCTCCTGCTCGGCGAGCTGCGTCTCGAGCTCGACGACGCGCCGGCGCGTCGTGGCGAGCTCCGTGTCGCGATCGTGTACTTGCTCGGTGAGCCGCTGAACGGTCTGCTCGAGGTGTGCCGTATGGTGTGCGAGCTCGTCGACCTTGCCAAGCAGCTGCTGCACTTGCCGCGACTTGTCCTTGGCGGCGACGGCCGCGTCGTCGACGGACCGCTGCCACTCGGCCTGCGTCCACTCGAGCTGCGACTTGGCAATCGCGTACTGTTGCTCGATCTTCTCCTTGGCAAACTTGAGCGACGTCTGCTCGACCGACTGCTCGCCGTACTGGTTGCGCAGCTGCTCGAGCTCCATGCGCGTGTCGCGGTAGTTGGCCAGGAGCTTGTTGTACTCCTCTGTTGATCAGGACGGGTCAGGAAGTGGCAATCATCGCAAAGGGGAAGAGCTGGCGGTACGGACCTTGTTGGAACGCGTCGAGCTGGTCCTGGTGGCCCGATGCCTTGAGCAGCGCGCGCTTTTCCTGTGTCATGGCGTCAATCTCCATGAGCGCGGCGCTCAGCTTCTTGGTCGTCTCGGCGCGCGCCGACTCGGCCGTGCGCAGGTCAGCGTGCGCGGTGCTCAGGTCAGCGTGCATCGTCTTGGCGGATTCCTCGAGCGTCTGGTTCTTGGACGCGAGCGTGGCCACCTCGGCGCGCGAGTCGGCAAGTTTCTTGGCCAGCTCCTCCATGCGGCACTCTGAACGAGAGGGTCCGGCGTCGGTCAGGATCACACGAGAGTGACCACGGATCGAAAACGGATCATGGGCGATGCGTACCGTACTCAATCTCGATCATCTTGAGTCGAGCTGAGGCCAAGGGCGTGTCGTCGGCGCCGAGGGCAGCGAATAGGTCGGTGATCGCCGCGGCCGACCCGGCCGGAATGGACACGACAGCTACCGCAGTGTCGTTCACGTCAGCGGCAGGTCGTGGATTCGAAATTGCGAGAGACTGGACGTGCCCACCATCATTGGCGGGGTTGGCACGCGCCAGCGCGCTCAGAATGGCCCCCCATTCCGCGGGATCCGACAGGCGCGTGGACAAGCGGCTCAGGCGCGCGGCCAGCGCCGGGACCGACGGGGGTGCACCGCTCATAATGGCGGTTGGCCGGTCACGGCAGGAGAACGCGCAGCCGCGCGCTTACGGCTCCGTGAGGCCGCAAACCGCAGAACGAGCGGGATAGTCGGCGACGTGCAGCGTCGCTCGCTCGCACGGAGAGAATGCGGGGAGTGCGGTTGTCGTCTTGTCGATTCAATGGGCGAACGTCGCGACCACGTCGTCAACGGTGGTTGGAAGACTTGGTCGCGAGTTCGCGACAAGACGGTCGGACAGACGCCCTGCCATTGCGCAGGTGATTGCGCGTGACGACCCTCTGCGAGACAGGCGCACTCTGGTGCGAGACAGTCGGAGGAACGAGGTCGATCCTCGACGTTGCCAGCCCATTTCCTCGCGGAGCACTCGACTTTCCGCGCGCAGGTGCAACAACAGACGACTGTACAGCGCAAAGAGACCCGCTATGATGACCGATTCCGGCGCCGACGACCCGACCGCGACGTCGCCGCGTACACCAGCGGCCGACCCAGTCAACGACAGCTCCATGAGCGACGCGCCGCTCAACCAGGCCATTAAAATCTTTGCCCGTATCCGACCACGCAAAGCCAACCCGAACATCAAGACCGGTCCCGGCAGCGGCCCGTCCAAGATCGTCGTTGACGGCCCGATCCCGGGCGACTCGGGCGAGCCACAGCTGCACTTCCACCTCCCGCGCAACGAGGCGCAGGGGCTCATCAACAATGTCCGCGAGCACTTTGGGTTCCGGTTCGACCGCGTGTTTGACGAGCAGACGACGCAGGAGGAGATTTTCGACCATGTGGCCAAGGAGGCCGTGCAGAGGTACTTGCGTTTCGCCCGTCGAGGGCGAAAGTCAGCTTGGGGTAACATGGGTGCTGAAAAGACCGGTTGACCAACGCTTGAAGTGTCATGGACGGTTTCAACGCAACAATTTTCGCCTACGGTTTGGATCACTTTGCTCATTGTGACATGCTGGCGCGACTGGTGGGCTGATGCGACATTATTCCAGGCCAGACGGGTTCGGGCAAGACATTTACCATCACGGGCGGCGCCGAAAAGTACTCGGACCGCGGCTTGATTCCGCGCACCATCCAGTTTATCTTCAAGGAAATGGCCAAGGTGCGATCTCCCCAACTCTCGTGATGCGCGCGCGACCGCTCCTTGACTGAAGTGTGAATGGCAACCAACAGCGCCCGAACCGCAAGTACCAAGTCAGCGTGTCGTACTTGGAAATCTACAATGAGAGCGGCTTTGACTTGCTCGATGACAACCGCGACGCCAAGCAGCTCGAGGACTTGCCGTACGTCCCTCATTCGCTCGCACTCTTCGCGCTTTACGTCGAGTCTGACCGCCGCCCGTTTTCGCCCTCAGAAAAGTCATTCTCCGCGAGCGCGAGGACCAAAACATCTACCTGCAGAACCTGTCGGCGCACCCGGCGCTCACCGAGGAGGAAGCGCTCAACTGGCTGTTTGTGGGCGATACGAACAAGATGATTGCCGAGACGCCGAGCAACCCGGCGTCGAGTCGGTCGCACTGCCTGTTCATCCTGACCGTCACGTCGCGCGAAGAAGGCAGTGAGGTGCTGCGCCGCAGTAAACTGCACCTCGTCGATTTGGCCGGGTCGGAACGCGTCGCGAAAACAGGGATCGACGGCACGCTCTTGCGCGAGGCCAAGCACATCAACCTGTCGCTGCACTATCTCGAGCAGGTCATTGTCGCGCTGCACGAAAAATCGCTCGGAAAGCGCATGCATATCCCGTACCGCAACAGCATGATGACGAGTATTTTGCGCGACTCGCTCGGCGGCAATTGCAAGACGTGCATGATTGCGACGCTCGCGACCGAGGAGCATCTTCTCGAGGTACGGCGTGCTGTGATTGGCCCTCACGCTGTCCTTGATATTTGTCTGACGCATCCTCAATCTCCACTGCCAGGAATCCATTTCGACGTGCCGGTTCGCGCAACGCGTCGCGCTCATCAGCAACCGCGTGTCGGTCAACGAAGAGGTCGACCCGCAACTGATCATTGCCAAACTGCGCGCGCAAGTCGCACAACTCAAGGCCGAGCTCGCGCTGCTGCGCGGTGACGCTGGCGGCGACCCGACCGACGAGTTGCCCGAGTATGAAATCGACCGGTGCCGCCAGCTCATTGAGGCCTTTCTCGCGGGCGACGACGGCGCCATGATCTTCACCGACTACCGCAAGGTCACGGCGTGTTTTCGGCTGCTCCGCGACCGCACGCGCGGAATCGTTGCGCCGGCATCTGCTCCGCGCGCCGTGACACGCACACCAGCACCAGCCGCGTCGCCGTTCCCCGCGCCGGCATCGGCGCCTGCGCCGGCGCTCGATCCGGCGGCCGGGTCGGAGGTGAAGCGGTTGAAGCAGCTCCTGGCGCAGCGGGACACGGAGATTAGCGTGCTCGTGCCTATGGTCAACCAGTACAAAGCCAAGCTCGTCGCATACGAACGCGCTGGCGGTGGGGGCGGTGGGAGTGGCGGTGGTGCGAATGGGTCGCGCGCCGCGACTGACGCGAGCAGGGCCGAGATTGCCATGGGCAGTACCATGTCATTGCCGTCCACGTCGATGCTGCCCTCAATGGCGTCGTTGGCTCAAACCCCACCGGCACCGTCGCGCACGACTGGACCAGAGGACCGCGCGGTCCTGCTCGAGGCGTTCAAGCAGACGTACGCGCCCATGGCCGCGATCGAGGAGCAGAAGTCAACGCTCAAGCAGCGGTACGCCGAGGCCAAGGAGCTTGGGCAGCAGGCGAGCCAGTTGCGCAACGAAATCAGTACGCCCTTGTTCTTGGCCGTGGGCGCGGGCGTACGATGCCTTTGTGGCTGACCATGACCTGTTTTTGTCGACTAGAGCAATGTAAGGAGCTCATGTCGCAACGGCGCGCCGAGTACGAAGCGTACGCCCTCGCCAACCCGGTCATGGCGTCGCCGGCCGCGATCGAGGCCGAAGAGGCCAAGGTCCGCGAAACGATCACGGTTCAGACGCAAGAGTACGCTCGTTGGTGAAAAGGGGGTCATGATCGTGCGGCGTTTCACTCACCAACCCACGCGGGGAAATTGTAGGTACCGAACCAAGTTCCAGCAGCTTAAGGAGCTCAAGATCGAGATCGAGCACCTGCAGCACCTCCTCGACAACGCCAAGCTTCGACTCAACACGGACTTCGAGGCGTGGTTGCAGCAGCAAGCGACGCGCAGCGCACCGAAGCGCCATCCATCCCGACCCGCACCGCACCCGACAAGCAAATCGACTGCATCTTCACGATCTGTGCCCCCTGCCGGTTCGCGCGACGGGGGCGACTCGGCGCTGGGCCACAGCACCATGTCCACGTCTAGTCTTCTCGGCCGCGCGCCTTCGCGTTCAGCATCGCGGGCCAGCGTTTTGATGGGGGCTAGCAGTGCGCCGTCACTTTACACGTCGCCATCTCCACCATCACCACCCGCACACCCGGCACCGGCGTGGTCGACACCACCACCTCCAGCAGGCGCGTCCCCCGTGTCGACCCTACTGCGGTCCGAATCGCGCGCGAGTCGGCCGGGATCACGGATGCGGCAGGCGCAGGTCATGGATGATGTGGCGGCGTTCATGGCTGCTCGGAGCCGCGTGCACCCACCGGCGTGATGGATTGTGGGCGACTGGAGGAGGAGACTCGGGAACTTGTATTCTTGGCATCGCGTTGAACGTAGGTTATTTTGGCCGCAACATCGTGTCTCGCTTGTAGTCAAGTGGGCCATTTCAAAGTCCAGCTTCAGAATCATGCAGATCAGGCATGGACAGCTTGTTGCTGGTCCCTGGTAGAGAAGAAAATACGTCAACTCCTGCAGATCCGTGCTCAGGTTCAGCAGCTCAGGCAAGAATATGTACTCAATACCATTGCACGCAGTAACCTTGCCTTCATGGCGCACAATCTTGAAAGGGGCTTCTGCCAACAGAACAGGTGGAGTAGCGCCACCTGGTCCAACTTGCGGCACTGTTGAGGCACAATTTTCGCAGCAAATGTGGAAGATGGAGGGTTGGGGATAAACCCAATCAATTCATAAGGGCGGATCAAAGTGCCAGTGAAAGGGTTTTTCCCCTATGTTACCCAGGCGTAATGGAGCGATGTGGGCAAGAGCCAAGAGTGTGACACTGTCACTAGCCGATATCAATTTTGTAGCAATGAGAGCCATGATGTCGGTGGGCAGTGCGTCCATGGGAATCCGTCTGATTTTGCCCTTCTTGGTGCTCGTGTTGTTGCAAGCATTGGTGGCAGAAGGAACACGTCGTTGCACATGTGGGACACAGGTGAGACGGCGGGCGGATGGACATGGGTTTCGCGCGACTGAGCAAACAAATGCTAGATCAGATTTCTGAGTTCATCGAAATCTTCCAGGTCCACAGTCTCCATCTTGATGGTGGTTACAAGGGCGGCGACGGACGTGGGGCGTGGCGATGCTGTCAAGAATCCGATATTTACGCCGTTGCTTTTGCAGCAGGTTGTGTGCCGCTGTCGGTGCAAGTTGCGACGTTGTGGATATTGCGTCGGGTAATGGAGAGCATCGGCGCGGCATTGGCGCAATCCTGTCTACGTTGCTGCCACTTGCCAAGGCTGCTGAGCGAGTACCTGGCGCAGACCCAGCTGTGGGACTCGCAACTCGCATCAATCACACTTCTCTGCATCAAATGAGTTGAACAGCCCATGATCCATTATCGACTCGGTGCGCGGAGAGGAAACTTGCACGCGGTGTGGTGGCGCGCTTTGGCGCGCGTGCCAAGTCAGAAACCTTTCTTTCGCCAGCGACACCGCCGCTGTCGCCGCGGCAGGCATTGCGTTGATGGGCACGACATCGTGCATTCTCCTCAAGCACGCCGCCATCAACCTTCTGCACACCGTGCAGGCCGACGATCCGACGCGCCCGCGACGCTTTCCCGACCGTATCCACAACTCGCAAGCTCCACCACAATGAACTACATCGGCGTGCCCTCGACAGCGACAGCATCCATGGGCCCGTCGTCGGGCCCGTTGCCGGCACTGCCGTCCTATGTCGCTCCCGCTGATTGGCCGACCTACACGCACCTGTTCCGCACGGCGGCCCGCGGGCTCGACGGCCGGCGAATCGGTGCCGACCAAGCGCGCGCGATCCTCGTGCAATCGGGCGTGCCCAACGACGTACTCGCGCATGTCTGGACGCTCGCTGATACCTCGCGCGCCGGCTCCCTCACGTTCCCGGAATTCTGTCTGGCCATGGCGCTCGTCAAGCGCGCGCGCGAGCATCCGGGCGCTGTCCCTGCCACGCTCCCGCCGCATATCCGCAACGAGATTGCGTCGCTCAACATCCAGCTGGGCGTTGCGACGCCGTCCTCGGTCGGGTCCGTGTCAGTGGCACCCGTCCCTGCGCCAGCGTCGCCGTGGGCGCTCACGCAAGATGACCGTGCGCAGTTTGCGGCCACATACACGGCGCTCGACCCGCTCGCAATGGGGTTTGTTGGTGGGGACCAGTGCCGCGACGTGATGCAGCGGTCGGGGCTGCCTGGGCCCGTCCTTGGCAAGATTTGGGCGCTCGTCGATGTGCGCGGCTCTGGCGCACTCACGCAGGACGAGTTTGCAGTCGCCATAAAGTTGATTGCTGTGGCTCGCTCTGGTCGGCCCGTTCCCGACACGCTCCCGCCTGAACTCAATGCGGCCATTTCGGCGACTCCTGCGCCGCGGTCGGCGATTCTGGCATCGTCCTCACCGCGCGGATCCATGAGCACTGACGACCCGGACACGGCGGTTTATGTGTCCAAGCACCGGCGACGCCCTGGCGCCGTATCGGTATCCACGACAGGCGCGTCATCGCCTCGATCGCGTGCTGCATCGACCAGTTCGGCGCACCGCGTCGCCGACCTGCAGCGACGTATCGCGCAATCGCGTGAACTCCTGCGGCTCAAGCGCGAGCAGAAGCGCGCTGAAGCCGCCGCTGCTGGATTTTCGAGCGATGACCCCGTCGCCGTGCGCCGCTTGCACCGAGAAATCACCGACTTGCAGGCCGTTCTGCGCAGTTTGCGGGCGCAGTATGCCGATCGGCGCCGGAGCATGGCCGCTCCGCCCAAGACCACATCGTCCAAGGCGAATGCCGACCTGATTGCGCAAATCATGGCCGTCCAGGATCAGCTGAACGGTGTGCAGTTGTCGGTGTTCCGCATTCGCGACCAAAAACGACACAAGTACCCGTCACTGCCAGTCGCGACTGAGTCGGTCGATTTGACGGCGTTGCTCGCTGCGCCCAAGGCCGCCACCGTGACCATGTCCGAGGCCGACCGACGGAAGCAAAAGGCGGCCGAAATGCTCGCACAGCGCATGGCTGCGCTCGGTGTCGGGTCGTCGACTGGCATGTCGGCCAGTTCAGCCACGACGCTCACGCCGGCACAGCAGGACGCGGTGCGCCGGATCGAGGCCGAGCGCGAGCGGCTCAAGCTTGTGCTCGCCGAACTGCGCATCAAGCTCGAGGGGATGACTGACCCGCGCGCTGCTGAGCCATTTGTCGCCGAGTTTGAGGCCAAGCTGAAGGAAATGGAGCCGCTGCTCGTGCCTGTCGACCTGCCCGCCGAGTTCCGCGAGGGCGCGCCGAGCCGGTCGCAGCCCGCCGCTGTCGGCCGTGTCGTCCATCGGCTTGAGCGCGCGCGGCAGGAGCCGACGCCAGCGGTCGATAAACCGGCGTCCGCGCGTACCGTGCAGGTTCCCTCGGCATACGCGGCCCCCGCCAAGGCGGTGCAGGTCCCATCCGCGTTCACGTCGCCGTTCACTGCGGCGTCACCTTTCGAAAAGCCGGCACCGGTGTCCAAGTGGTCGCCCGCTGCCAAACCTACCCCGCCACCTGCATCGCCCCTGACCAAGCTCTCGCCTGCCGCGGAACCAGCGCCGTCGGACCTGCCGCAGGCGCGCACCGGCAACGTCAAGGACTTGGCGAGCAAACTTTTTGGCCCGCCCATTGCCCAACCGAAACCGACGCCGGCGTCGCCACCCAAGCGATGGGCCGTGCCGAGCCCGACGGTGGCTCCCGCGCCAGCACCCGACACGGCTCCGGCCGACTTAAACCCGTTTGGCAACCCGTCAGTGCCGGTGCGACCTGCTGCGGCGCCAGTCTCGCCGCCGCCGCCGCAGCTCCCGGTAGGCCGAGCGACAGTCTCGCCCGCACCTGCTGTACCGATCCAGGTCGCACCCGTGCAGCCTGCCGTTCCGATCCAGGTGCAGCCACCGAGCCCCGCCGCACCTGCTGACGATTTCAACCCATTCGCGACCATCGGCCGCGGACGTGCCGTCAACGACCATGCCACTGGCGGCTCCGTGCCGTCCGCGCCGCTAGTCGCTGCGCCGAATCCGTTCGGCGACGACGACGCGGCTTCGCCTGCACCAGCCCCACCCGCGCAGGTACCCGGCTTCCACGCGATCGAGCTCGTAGACCTGGCGAAACCCGCTCCCGTCAGGACCTCGACCCCCGTCGCGGACCCGTTTGCCGACTTGCTCACGCCTGAGTCGCCGACCGTCGTGAACGCATTCATCGATGAGAAGCCCCCCGCTACGACCACAACTGCGCCGCCGGCCGCGCGCGTCCTGTACGACTACGCGGCCGTGTCGGCGGGCGACTTGGCGTGCCGCGCAGGCGAGCGGCTGACCGTGATCGAAGAAGAGGGCGAGTGGGTGCACGCGCGCAACGTGCGCGGCGAGGACGGGTGGGTGCCGGCGACGTACGTTGTCAAGGAGAGTGCCGACGGCGACGGTCGGCGCGCGCGGGTGCTGTATGATTACGAGGCGCAGCATGGCGACGAAGTGTCGGTCGCCGAGGGCGCATTGGTCACGGTCGTCGACGATACGGCGGATGCCGAGTGGTGGATGGTCATGGATGATGCCGGGAGGAGCGGGCTCGTGCCGGCGACCTACTTGGAGCGTACGTATCGGGTGGGCACCAGGGAGGATTCTTGCTGTCGAGCGATTGACGGGGAGTTCATCTTGTGTAGGTATTGCGAACCGGCCCGCCAGCGTGGCCTCGTCGATCCCGCCGGACCCCTTTATCGCGGGCGACTCGGACGCCGGTTCGATGCGCAGTCCGCCGCTGTTCGCCATCCAGAGCGCATGGCCCGACTCTTCCACATCCCCGACCGTCTCCGCTGCGACGCACACCGCTGTACACGACATGTCGCACGCCGACTGGCTCGCCGTTCCATCGTTACGGCACAAGCGCAGCACGCAGTCGGTGGCCTCGCACACGACGACCTGGTCGAGCACGATGCAGCCGTCGCTGTTGGCGTCGCTCGGCGTCGAAGAGAAGAAGCGGCAAGAAGCGATTTTTGAGCTGATTGTGACCGAGCAGGCCTACGTACGCGACTTGCAGACGGTCGCCGACCTGTTCATTCAGCCGCTCATGGGCACGCGCGGGCGCGAGGCGCTCGCAGACGTGCCGGGCGGGCACGAGGCCACGGTCAAGACGCTGTTTGGTAACTGGGAGGAGTTGCTCGTCACGAATGTCGCGTTCTTGAGCGACTTGGAGCTGCGGCAGGAGAAGGACGATGGATTGATTGAGGCGCCGGGTGGGTTGATCCTGGATCATGTAGGTTTCGTCCTGGTTCCAAACGGTACTCGTATTTTGCGTGTGCGGGACTGATCGTTCTCGAATCCTGCGACCAGATCCAAGGCATGAAGTGCTACATGCCCTATTGCGCCGGCCAAAAGCGCAGCATCGAGCGTTTGTCGGAGCTCATGCAGACGCGGCCGACCATGGCCGAGTTTGTACAGACCGCACAGGCCGATCCGCGGTGCCGCAGCTTAGACCTCGGGTCGTACCTGCTGAAGCCGATGCAGCGCATGACGCGGTACCCGCTGCTCATCAAGCAGGTGTTGCACTACACGCCCGAGGCGCACTCGGACCACAAGGATTTGATGGCGGCGCTCGCCGCGGCCGAGGCCAACTTGCACGCGGCTAACGAGGCCGCGCGCGACGACGAGGACCGGACCGTGTTTGCCGAGATTGTGGGCAAGGTCGATTTGCGGTATGGCGACACGGTACGTTTATCCTTTCGGTTTCTGACCGGGACTGGATGTTGAGACGCTGACTGGTGGAGAATGTAGGTGCTCGACCTGGCGAGCCTGACGCGGACCGTCGGCAAGCGGCACTTTATCCTCGAGGGCGAGCTGGCCAAGGCCAAGTCGGGTCGTCGGCTCTACGCGTACCTGTTCAACGACCTGATTTTGCTCACCGAAGAGCGGCGGTCGGAACGCGGCCTGCCCTATGCGCTCTACCGCCCGCCGATCCTGCTTAGCGAAGTGCGCGTCGAGCGCGACCACTCGCGCCCGGCCATTTTTTCGCTGATCCTGCACAACTTGCACGATGCGGCCGGCGCGAACCCGGTGATCACACTGCGGTGTGCGAGCCAGTCGACGCGCAACAACTGGGCCAACAAGATTGACGCCGCGATCGCTGCCGTGCAGCAGGCGGTGACCGCCGGTGGCGCCTCGGCGGCCGCCCTCGCGGCACGCCCGATCTTGGGCACCCTGCGCGTGGTCGTTGTCGAGGGCCTGCACTTGAACGTGGTCGCCGACGCGCTCGCCGCGGCGCGACTCAACCTACTGTGCGAGGTCACGGTCCCGGGCCAGCCGGCGCAGCGCACCCGCACCGTCAAGAACGCGACGGCGCACCCGGCATGGAACGAGCCGCTCATGTTTTCGGTGCAGTCGCTCGACGACACGTTGCGGTTGGTTGTGTTCAACGCCTACGACAAGTTTTCGCAGGAAGATTATCTCGGGACCGCCGAGATGCCGCTGCACATTCTCGAGTATTTCGGCAACCAGGAGACGGTGCAGGACTTGCCGCTGCAGAATGGGCCGGCGTCGGGTGGGATCGTGCCGGCCGTGCGCGTGCGCGTGCAGTACCGCAGCTCGACGAGCCAGTCGACGGCGCTCGCGCCGGTGAGCGCGGCTGGGACGGGGTCGCGCGGGCGCAGTTCGTCGGGGCGCACGCGGCGGTTGTGAGGTGGTGGGGGCGGTTGGGGCGCAGGATATTGGTGCGCGTACGGATTGCCCGGAGACGGATCGCCCGGAGACGGATCGCGAGAGGAGGGCGCATGCGACGCGGTCACGTGTGAAGGTGGTCTCCCACGTTGCAGCTCGCTGCAGCGTGCCGTTCTCCTTTCCGTTACCGACGGCGCATGACGGGCCCTGACAGGCCAGCAGAATACATTCAAAGTTTGAGATAATATTGTAGACAACGACGCACGAGAGCGGGCAAGGTGCGACTTTGCGCGCTTCTCACGCCAGAGCGCGCGCAAACGACGTTAGACGACAGACGACGCGCAGCGGGAACGCGCAACCGGGGATACGCGTCGCCGAAAGGAGCGGGTGCACGTTGGCGAAGCGTCGGCACGGGAACGTGAAGGAAGCGACACGACACGATGGCGCGGTGGGCGCGACTTGGCGCACGCACAGCGCAGCGTGCAGCGGTACCGCGGCCATCGAGGGCAACGGCCAAGTCATGTAACGTTGGCCTCGAAAAGTGGAGCTGCACCGCCGGCAACGCGCTCGCTCCTCTGACTTGTGATCCGACTGGCGTTCCTATCCCCACTCGCGCGCGCCCTTGTGTCGCGCTTCACCAGCGATTACCCGCCCCGCACCAATTCCGACAAGCGCGATCTGCCCCAGCCCCAGCGCGCCGCGCGCCTTCCTATCGGCCAAAGCACGTTCACAAGCGACAAGTGGATTCATCGCGGACGTACCCGCCCGGAAGCACGCTCTCGACGGCCCTCAAATAGATACACGCCACGGCCCCGCCACTGCCACGATCGGCCAAGGACCCGCGTTGCCCCGTTCTCCGTCAAGTACTCTCTCTCGTCGTCGCATGCCCGTTGGCTCGTTGCTGCCGTTACCGCTGCCGCAACCAGCGATTACTCGACGC
Organism: Allomyces macrogynus ATCC 38327; assembly: GCA_000151295.1. Taxonomy (NCBI): domain Eukaryota; kingdom Fungi; phylum Blastocladiomycota; class Blastocladiomycetes; order Blastocladiales; family Blastocladiaceae; genus Allomyces; species Allomyces macrogynus. The sequence continues at coordinate 789,216 of GG745346.1, read as the reverse complement.
TCCCGTCCCTCTGCTCGCTCAAGCTCTCGCTTGCGCAGACTACGACGCAGGACATGACGACCACAGTTGCCGCCATGACGACGCCTGACGTGCTCGACTCGGTCGCCGCGCTCACGACGCTCGACACGTACACAGACGCGCCCAAAAACGACGTCAACGACGATCATCTCGCGCCCGACGCCGCCTGTCCACCCCTGCCCCGCACCCGCATCGACACTCTCTCCTGTGCCCTGCTACATGCCGTCTTCCTCGCGCTCGAATTCTCCGCCGCCGCCTGCGTGATCCTGACCGTCTCTGCCGCGGCCATGACGACCGCGTGCGCCGCTGCGGCCATCACCGCGCCGTACCTGGTCACCATCACCGTTGCGCAATTACACGCTGCCGTTGCGGCGCCGAAACCCTACCACGAGTCGGTGCGGCTCAAGGCGCTCAAATGGTCGACGGCGACGGTCGTCATGGCGCACGCGTGGGTTGTTGCGGTCGCGCGCAGGGGACGCGCGCGCACGTCGCCGCCGTCGGTGCCCACGGCGAGCGACGCGGGGATGAGCGAGGGGCGGTCGCGGCACGCGTCTGCTGGGGGCACGGGGATGGGGACGCAGGCGGGGATGGGGACGCAGGCGGGGATGGGGACGCAGGCGGGGCCGCACCCGGACGCCCTTGCGCGCACGGTACTCGCGCAGGTGTCGTAGACGCCGACGTCGCTACCGCGCCCCTCCGGCCGCTTCCGCTTGGAGGTCACGACGATGGCGCGGGCATTTCGGCCCCACAAAGGCTCGGCGAGGTTGGGGCAGGCGCGACGCCCACCGCCGCGGCCCCCCCCTTTTTTGCCCCCCCCCCCCCCCCCCGGCCGTGTTTGCATGAATTACCCCACCCCGTTTCGTTTCCCTCCGTTCATTGATACCGTACCGTGCCGTGCTTGCTTTTGTTCGCGCCTTTGATTCTCTTCGTTGTTCTGCGTTTTGCGATTGGATCGGTTGGTGTGTTGGTGTGTGTGCCGCCCCTACGTTGCTCGCGTCGCGCCGCGTCGCGCGTCCGCCGGCCTGCCGGCTTTGCAGCGGCGGACAAGCGCGCTTTGGCGATGGTGCGCGACGCGCCCTGCGCTCGTGCGTAAGCTTAGACCGGCGCGACGCGACGCGCGCAAGGCGCCGCGTCATCATCGACCGCACCGTCGCACGAATGCCGGGACGGGACGGGCGGCCATGCCACAAAAACGGGAAAAATTTAATAAATCGCGGTTTGCCAATGTATTTCATTTCAAATGCAGGAGCGTGCAAGGTACAGGGTGCGACAATGGAAATGACAACAAACGGAGCAGGTATGGAAGACGACAGATGAATGAAGTAACAGAACGCGTGGCGAATCCAGCATGGCCCCACGCGGAAACGAACGTGAAGACCGGGTGGAGGGCGATGCGGAACAACTGTGCAAAGAGTACATAGTGCGAGAATCGAAACTGAGAAACCGCGAAGGCGCGTGAGCAACCGCTTTACACGGGAATCACGAGCGTCGTCGGCGACAGACTCGCCGTCGACGACGACAGGATCCCGGCAGCCGCGGCCAAGTTGGCCACTTCGGTCGCGACCGTCAGCGCGCCCTGTTCGCTCATGGCGGCGGCGACCGTCGACGAGATCGTGCGCGACCGCGTGTACCCGTACGCGATGTTCACATGGAAGCACGGATCGTACTGGATGGCCGGCGTCGACGAGACAGATTCGAAGCCGAACTATCGGTCGTCACGTCAGTCGGTGCGCATCGTCGCATCGAAAGCAAGAGAGGAAAGCACGAACCGGATCAAGAGCCCCAAGTGCCGCGACACCGGGGCAATTAAACACTTTCACCGTCGTCAACTTCGGGCATACGGCGGCCATCGCGCAGCCCCACCTTCGTGGTGCCCAAATGCACCGTCCCCACTCCTTCCTCGGCCTCGGACGGCGCTGGCATCCCATGCACCGCAATCACCTCGAGTTCCGTCGGCGGCCCGAGCGGCCCATGGTGCGCGGCAGCGACCCACGCGGCGTCCGAAACGCGCGCCGCATGCGACAGCTGCAAGTACTTCAATTTCGGCCACGCGTGGACGAGCATGGCCAAATCCGCGTCGTGGTGCAGCTGGAACGACGAGAGCGCGAGCGTGTGCAGGTTCGGACACGCGCGCGCGGCCGCACGCGTCGCGTACGGGTCGATCAGCGAGTTGCACCAGACGGCGAGCCGTTCGAGCCGTGGGGAGGCAGACGTGACGGATGCGATGGTGCGGGAGCCGATGGCCGAGTACCACCCTTGCGCGTCGACGAGTTCGAACGAGCGAAGGCGCGGGAAGTACGGCTTGGTGGAGTTGATGAGGATCGAGTCGGCCCATTCGTGCACCGGGTGGAAGGCGTGGTCCGAGAGCGTGCGCCAGCCGTGCAGCCGGAGACCTACATGCGCCGTCGAGCTCGTCAGCCGCGCCATCCATCACACGCGCCATCAACCCGAACCGCAAACAGTAACGACGTACTCGCAACAAACGGCGCGACCAGCGGCACAATCGCGTCTACCACGTCGTCGCGGACCATCGTGAGCGTCAACAACCGGATATCCGCCGCATGGCGACGAACCACGTTGATAGCGCGCGGCACCGCATGCTTCCAGTCGTCGCGAAACACAAACTCGGTGCGCCGCCAGACGGCAATCCCGCCGTGCGTAATCGCCACATCGAACCGCTGGCAGACGCCGCGCACGCGGCCGCGCTGGCCCGCCGTCAGGTGCTCGACGACGTGGCCGAGGATTTCGAGCGGTAACGTGTCGAGCGTGAGCGGGCCGTTGCGGATCAGGGTCGCGGGCAGGGTCGGCGGTGAAGTGCCGGGCTCAGAGCGCGGGCAGGACAGGCGGCGGTCGAGGTGCGGTGGGGTTGGGTCGAGCGCCGCGGTAGCAGCCGCGGGGCTTGGAGCGAGAATTTGCGGGGGCATCGTGGGCAGGCAGCGGCACGGCCAATGGGGGCAAAGGTTCGACGGTTTGGAGAAGATGAGCGGTCCGGCGGGGCACCGTCGTGGAATATATACGGGCGGACCGGAACTGCAGCGGCGATGGTGTACTTGCCGGCTCGGGCCTTAATATTCAAGGTACGAGGAGATGGGGACTGGGAAAATGGATGAGAAGATGCGCGAGCGAGAGAGCACGAGGGCATGTGCGTGCCAGTCAATCGTGCGAGACAAGTCTTGCACCACCGTCCCATCTCACTCGTTGTCGTCGCCGTTGCCCGCTGACGCTCGTTGTCGCCCTTGGCTGCCGCGCACCACAAGTGAATTCACAAAAAAAATGAGCCCTTGTTGGTGGTATGTATCAAGAAATCACGAAACCCAAGCCATGGTCATGAGAAGGAACAACAAAAACAACAGGACTCGTCGGGCATCCTCACTCCACAGAGTTGGCCATCCCGCGATGGACACGGTCATCATCGTCATGCGCTGTCGGTCGCCTCGGCGGTCGCCGCGACCAGCGCGACCGCCGCGTCGTCCTTACCCCGGTCATGTCCACCCCACCACCACCACCCGGCGCGTCCCGCCGTATTCAAAAACACCGACCGGACCGCATTCACCGCGGCGGCCTTGCCCGCCGGAATCACGTTCCCCGCAGCGGCCGCCCCGGCCTCGACACGGTCCACGGCAGTGACGAGCGCCTGCAGGATCGCGACCGCCCAGAGGGGCAACACCGCTCCACCCGCGGCCGTGTGTACGGTAATCGGCACCGTCAACAAGGTCCGCAGTAACCTGAGCGACTGCCTTGACCGTCCCAGGACATCCAAGTACGACAGAGCCGCGAGCTTTGCATGCATCTGGACCGCCTCGTCGAGCGCGGGCCTTGCCGCATCGAGGCAATGCTGCGTCGTCAGTAGGACATCGCGCACCTGCACGAGCAGCGCCTCGACACGGTCGCGCGAGAATGGCGGGAACGCCGCGGCGGCGGTGGCGACGGGCACCGGGTAGGGCGCGCGCGCGACCATATCGGCGAGCAGGAGCAGGTTGTCAAAGTGGCCGTCGAGAAACTCGAACCAGAGCTGTACGAGCACTTGGTCGAGCGATGCGTCGCCGCCGTTTGGGCTGCCGCCGGTGGATGCGGCGGCGGCGGCGGCGGCGGCGCGGTCCCCGGCAATGTCGTAGGCGGCGCGCGTGCTCGTTTGCTTGAGCGTCGAGTAAGCGGAACTGAGTTTCTGAAACGCCTCGGTTGCACGCGGGCGGTCGGCGTGCTTGTCCGGGTGGCAGTAGCGCGATTTCTACATGCGGAAAGAAAAAAACGTGCAACGTAATGCGTAATGTGAGCAACCGGGTCGTGGATTCGGAAATTGCGCGCATGGGAGAATCTGGCAGAGCACGCGGGCGCGCAGGCGGTCCTGGGTCCCGTTGGCGATAGGGAACGATGAGGTGATAGCTCTCCGCGCCTTGTCCCACCCTTCGCCCCCGCATTCTGTGGCAATGCCAAAGCGAACGAGCGGTATCAACGTACGTCCAAGTAGGCGCGCCGAATCTCGGCGGTCGTCGCGGTACGCGGCACGCCGAGCGCCGCATAGTACGACGTTGCGCGCAGAATCGCACCAATGACCTGGTCGGGGTCCGAGGACGCGGAACCGGTCGTTGATGAGGACGAGGAGGCGCGGCGCGATGCGCGCGGTGGCGACAATGGTGGTGACGGCGGCCGGGACCCGGGCGGGGTCGCTGCACCCCGAGGCCGTGGGCCAAGGGCCGGGGGCCCGAAGCTGGACCGAAGAAATTCCTTAAAGTAAGGCCCGACCGGGGAACGCCTTCGGGGCCGCCCGGGGGGCAGGGCGCGGCGATTCGTGGCGGGGAACCGCCCCGCCCGTCCGTCCAACGAAACCACCGGGGAAGGAAGGAGGTCCATCTTGCGGGTCTCGAACGGGCGCTTGGCGGGCGGCGAAGAAGCCCGGGCGGTCCGGGTCGGGCAAAGAACCCGGTGCGAGGTTTTGAAGAAGGACAATGGGCGTGGGTCCGGCACAGCG
>GG745346.1:700189-784129 GCA_000151295.1 Allomyces macrogynus ATCC 38327 | reverse complement strand
CCGGCAAAGGCCTTGGCTGAGCGGCGGGCGGCCAGCGGCAGCACGGCCGAGGCGTTGGCGGGGCGGGCGGTGGGCGGCGCTGGGTCCATGGCCGCGTGCGGGCGGGGCGAGTCGCGGCGAGTGGAGCGGGGAGCGTGGACGTGGCCGACGTTGGAGAGGGAGGTTGGACGTGGACGTGGGCGTGGATGGGGAGGCACGCCGGCAGGGAAGCCGTCCGACAAAATGGAGCCAACGCGCCCAGCGCACCAACGCAACGATCAAATCAAAGCAAATTGAACGCCATGCACCGCCCTCGGCACCAAACGCAACCGCAGTCGCGCGTCGGCCGCCCGCGTCACCGCCGCCCACCGTCCCGCCCTCGCCGCTTGGCCGGCCGCGACAGTGGTGGTGGTGGTGGAGGAGCACAAGCAATGCGGCATCATGGCGCCATCGCACCGTCACCACGTTGCACAACGAGACCCGACCCGACCGACCCGCACCGCCGGGTCCGGGGCCGTGCATGCGCGCTTCCTCTCCGCACCTCCTGGCCGCCGCGCTGGCCTGCAGCTGGCGCCGCGCTCGCGTTGCTGCATGTTGTGGCAAGCTGCTGCCGCCGTGGACGACGCGGGAAACGTGCTGCGTGAGAACTTGGCGGAGGCCTGTCCCTGCCAAGCGGCAGGGAGGGTGACAGAATTCCACGAGACAGGCTGTCAGAACTATCGCACCGGTTGCGCGCTGTTGGTTGCTGCCGGTTTGCTGCGTGCGTCGTCGATCTGATCAACAACCGTTGCCAGATTTTGCCAGCGTTCAACTAGAACCCCTGTCAACGCCCTCCTCGACCAGGATTGATTCCGACCAGCAGCGCCGTAAAGACCGCGCGCATTTTGGACCCGCTCGCCGTGTATCGAGCGCATACCGTGCAGCAAGCCGCGTGTGCCAATCTTCAGCAGCTTCAAACATCTATCTGGGTCTCCGGCCAGGACCATCCACGACCAACAATCAACGACCAAATCTCGCTGGGTCGACCACTCCCTTCTCCACCAATATTTCGAGCTGTAGCCACGCTGCATACTCGTTCAGCAATCATGGAACTCCCAACCTCGCTGCAGCAGCAAAACAAGCGGCGCACCGCGACCCTGCAGCAGTGTCTGATTGCCGGCGGCATGGCCGGGACTGCCGTCGACACGGTCCTCTTCCCGCTCGACACCATCAAGACGCGCCTGCAAAGTCCCGCTGGGTTCAACGCCTCGGGCGGTTTTCGCGGCATCTTCTCCGGCCTCTTGCCCGCGGTCGTTGGGTCGGCACCGGGCGCGGCGGCGTTTTTCGTGACCTACGAGTACGTCAAGGCCGTGGCGCAGACGTGGCGGCCCCATGGCGCGCAGGATCCGGCCGTGCACATGTTGGCGGCGTCGCTAGGTGAAGTGGTATGTTTGGATGGCTGGGTGGGGTTGAGAGAATGTGTGATGATTGACGATGATTCGAGAAATAGAGCGCGTGCGTTGTGCGTGTCCCGACCGAGGTTGTCAAGCAGCGGCTGCAGGCGAACCAGTACGCGTCGACGGCCGATGCGGTCAGGGCGATTATTAGGCACGAGGGCGTGCTCGGGTTCTACCGCGGGTACCTGTCGACCGTGTTGCGCGAAGTACGCTTTCTTCTCCACCGCCCACGCGGAGATGGCGCTCGATCGCCGCTGACGCTCCGCTGCACCGCCAGATCCCTTTCACCTGCGTGCAGTTCCCGCTCTACGAGTACTTCAAGCGGTACGCCGCCTACCGCCGGCGACAGGCCACGCCGGACCCGCTCGACGCCGCGCTGTGTGGGTCCGTCTCGGGCGGGATTGCGGCGGCTGTCACGACCCCGCTCGACGTGATCAAGACGCGCGTCATGCTCGCCACTCGCGCAGTACGCTTACTGTATTTAGTGCCCACCAAGTTGCCAGGAGACTGACTTTTTGTTCGGTTGATAGGGATCAGCAACACCTTATGTCGGCGTTATCGCCACGTTCCGCGACATTCTGCGTAACGAAGGCCCCAAGGCATTGTTCCGCGGTATCGGGCCACGAACGCTGTGGATCAGTGTGGGCGGGTTCATTTTCCTGGGGGCCTACGAAAAGGCCAAGACGGTGCTCGTCGACCGGTTTGGCGGCGCCCACGACGAGTGACCAGCCATCGTGCTCGTCGTTTGTTTTTGATCTTGGTTTCGTTTTTGGGTTGGGTGGATTTTTCGGGAGCTTGGTGTTTAGTTTGCCCATGTGCCTGTCGCTTGTACTTAGAAACACGAAATATCGATTCCTGTGGCTCCAGGCTATCGCCGTCGTCGCTGACCTGCGCTGTTGTCGCTGACCTGCGCTGTTGTCGCTGACCTGCGCTAAGGCCCACTGACCTGTCCTGTCATCGCTGACCTGACCGGCCCTGTTGTCGCTAGCCTGTGCGATCGCCGCTGACTTACACAGTCGTCGCTGGCCGGCGCTGTCGTCGATGGCCTGGGCCGGCCATGCGCTCCGACAAACCGTGGTCTTGATGATATCTACAAGTATTGCCATCGCAGTCCCAGTCCGTTCACCCTTCCGATCTCCTCGCCGCCGCGACCATCTCGACCCCCCACGCCCCGACGACCGCCGTCAACCTGACCCAATGCCCGACGCGCCACACGTCCACCAGCCAGCCCATCGCGTCCGGCACGCCTCCTCCCGCTGCGAGCCACGTACGCACAACCCCATCATCCCACGGCGAGTCGCCGAGCGCGCGCGCCAGTTCGTCGTCGAGCGGGAGAACCAGCGTGTGTGCGGCGACCGCGACGAGCCACAGGGCGAGTGCGAGCAATGCCACGGGAGAGCGCGCGTCCTTGCGGAATTTCGGCGGTGCCGAGGGTGAGGTGGAGGTAGAGGAAGGGTAGACGGTGGTCGACGAGTGTGGCATCCACGCGGCGCACCCGCGCACGGTCGCCGTGAGCGTCAGAAGCGTGTCGATAGCCAAAGTGAGCGGGCGGCCGATGGCCGCGTAGACGGGTAAGAGACGCGGTGCCGGAGTGGTAAGGAGTAGCGGGCACAGGCCGAGGTTCATCCCTGCCGATCGCCAAATAAAATCATCAATCACCACAACCGGTGGGTAGAGAATGACCAGCAACGCACCAACAAGCACCGTCGGCACCACCGCACTCACTTTTTTCGCCGCGTGCGCGACTCGGTGCAGCACCCCCACCTCCCACGCTCCACCACCTCCACCTCCACGACGCGACGGCGGAGCGCGGCCCGCGAGCAACGCCAGCGCCTCTTCGCGCGGGACCCATATGAACCGGCGCGACCCCGGCGGGACCTCCATGTAGACGGCGGTCGGGTCCGGTAATGGCGGCGGCGCTGTCGGGAGCCCGTGTGCGACGAGCACGTCGTGGCTCGATGTCGGGGTCGTGATCGTGCCGCTGGGGTCGCCAAGGAGGGCGGTCGCGGGGAGGATCGGGAGGGCCGCGGTGCGGAGCCATCGTGATGCGGAGCGGCGCGGAGGTGCAGGTGCTGCGGGAGCGGTGGACGGTGGGACGGACCATGATGCGGCGAGCGGCGAGGAGGGGAGGGCGTCGGACGGGCTGCTGCGCGCGGTCGGCATGGCGCGGCGGCGGTTTGCTGGCGGTGGTGCAGGCGAGGGAGCATCCAGGCTGGTGCTCTTGGGCGGCGGCGGAGCGGCCGCGCTGTTGCTCGTCGTGGGGGATGGTGGAGGGAGTGACGGCGACGGTCGCGGTCCAGCGGATCGGCGCGGCGGGCGCGGTCGGGTCGCGGTCGCGGTCGCAGGAAGCAGAGGATCGTGCGGAATCGTGATAGGTAGTGGACGAGATCGCCCCCGTGCTGGGGGCGGTGCGGCTTGCGGTGCCTCGGATGGGATGCCGCTGGCGGGAGCAAGCACGTCGTCGTCATACGGAGCCGCGTCGTCGTGGGCAGAAACGAAGATCTTGGTTCCAGGGGGCTGAGACGGCGGCAACGTGGTCGAAAGCTCGGCGCGAGTTGAAGTCGAAATCGCTGCGGGAGAGGGCGGCACGTCGGCCGCTGCGGACGGGTCCATGGCGACGGTAGTGCGTTGAGTGGCAGCTTGGATGGCGGCAGCGTCTCAATGCAGCAAGTTGGTCGCCGTCGAACGATCATTTGCAGCGAGTGCAGACGGTCATGGCCGTTACGGCGACGCAGTGTTCGAGCGCTGCAGAGCACGCCAGAGTGGGCGTGGAATCACCGCGAGACGGCCTGTACCGTCCCGCACTTTTAACAGATCGCGCGGCATGACTTGCACGGGGACAGCCGTGGATGTGACTTGGCGCCGGTTCACGCGTCGTGCAGCCATCGGCCCGCCGCAACTGAGACATCGCCGTCGAGCCCGAACCCCGCGCGGTCGCCGCCGCCGCCGCGTCGCTCGCAACACGATGGCTCCTAGCCGCCGACTGCGCGCAACCGCGCTCGTCCCGGCGCCTGCACCGACCATGCCGAAGATCCAGGCGCCGAGCCGTGCGATGAACGACGCAATCGCTTCGCACCCAAACCCGCCGCTGGCTCCAGTTTCGCGCGGGCCCCGGAAAATCGGCCACACGCAGGCTGCCGGCGCCGCCGTACTTCAGCCCGACTGAGACACGCGACGCGCGCGACGCACATTCGGGCTCCCATTGCGCGCGCGGCCGCGGCCCCAGCCCCAAATCGCATCTCATCGCGTCGCGCGATGTCGCGTCATGGCACCAACGGCCAAGTGGACCCAAAGTGGACCCGAGTCGAACGCGGCGGCCGAACTTGCTCAACAGCCGTGCCCACGGCGCCGACGACGCTCGACCGCGGCCGCACCGGCTCCGGCGCAGTATAAGAGCACGGCGCGCCCGCCGCTCCCCGACTCGCCAGGACGCCTCCTCTGAACCTCCTTCCTCGAACCCGCGCACCCGCCGTCTCCAGCGACCGCCGTGCCCGCGACCTCGATCATCCCCCCTTCTCTCCAACCAAGTCTCTCTCTCGCCAAGATGTCCAGCCAGACGACCACGACGACGCGCGGCAAGGTGTTTGTGACCGAGGGCGACGCGTGGGTCGGGTTCTACGCGGCCTACTCGCTCATCAAGCAGGGCCATTTCACCAAGGTGCTGGTCGGCGTGCGCAAGGAGCGCCGCCGCGACTCGGACCTCGTCCAGCAGCTCGAGACCATGGGCGCCGAAATCATCGAGTACGACCCGTCGACGACGGGCACGGGCACGGGCGGCGGCAGCAACTGGGCGCAGCATCTCGCCGGCGTGCAGAGCGTTGTGCTCGTGCCGGTGCATGACGTGCAGCACATGGCCAAGTACTCGATCAACGTGCTCAAGGCTGCCGAGCACGAGCAGGCGTGCAAGCACCTGGTGCTGTGGTCGGCCGTGGGCGCCGCGCATACGACCGGTGGGGCCACGGGCGACGACGAGGCCATTTTCCGCCAGTTCCACGAGATTGAGCAGGCCGTGCACAAGTGCGAGAAGCTCGACAAGTGGATCACGCTGCGGCTTGGCTTTTTGATGCAAGAGTTTTTCGCGCTCTCGTCGGTCATGCAGAACCGCGGCCTGTTCCCGCTCACGACAAAGTCGGGCAAGGTCGCGCCTGTCGACGTCAAGGACATTGGCCGCGCGACGGCCAAGCTGCTCGCCGAGCCCAACGTGTTCGACAAGTACCACGGCCAGACGGTGTCGCTGACGGGCACGCACGCGCACACGGGCCCGGCGCTCGTCGAGATTCTCAACGCGACGATTGACACGCAGATCCAGTTCCAGGAGGTGTCGCTCGACCAGATGCGCGAGATTCTCGGCAAGAACGACAAGGTCGACCAAACGGAGCAGGCCATTTTCTTGGGGTACTTGTGCCTGCTCAAGGCCAACAAGCTCGAGACGGTGACCAAGGACCTGCGCGCGATTCTCGGCCGCGACCCGACCGACATCAAGGCCTTCTTCCAGGCCAACCGCGACTCGTTCCGCCCGCACCGCTCGCACGCGCAGGCGTGTGCGCTCAAGGAGGCGCGCCGCGAGCAGCAGCAGCAGCAGCAGCAGCAGTAAGCGGCAGTATGCAGTTGGCGGTGTGCCGTGTGTTGAGCGAGAGCGCGGGTCGGCTGCCAAGGCCCGCGAGTCGGTGGTGTCATGTTTAGGGGGGCGCGTGTGCCAGAGTCCTTTTGTTCTTTGTTTGGTTGGGCTGCACCCGTTGAAACGTTCGAAAGCCGCTGGGCGCAACGATGTCTCTCTCTCCCTCTGTGTACAATACAACGAGTACAGCGGCTCTTGGGTTCCCTCAACGCTTTTTTTGATGTTGCTCAAAGCCGAGTTTGGACAGGATCTCGCGCGAGAAGCCGCCCTTTGACACACAGCATTTCTTCAGAGCATCAGCCAAGGCGATGGCACTCATGCTCACCTTGCTGTCCACACGAAACGTTTGTCCTCCGCGACGCGCCATCATGTCTGGAAAGGGCCGCCGCGACGGCGACAGGACCGCTTGTCGCGACCAACACACATTGGAACTGAGCTGATGCCCATTTGCTCAACGCTGCATGACAACGTTGCCCACCCACCACGCCGGCCTGTCATGGCCGCTCAACAACAACAACAACAACAACAACGGCAGGCGCTCCTATAAATGTTCGATTTCTGCCTGGTGCCCTTTTTTCTCTCTGCGATCTTCAGTCCATGTCGGCTCCGTCGCTGGCGGGCCCTCCCTGCCCCCGTATTCCACAACCTTGACACGCTTGGATCACCACGGCATGAGCAACGACGAATCCAACCCTTCCTCTTCATCCATCTCCACACTCTCTCCGACCATGGGGCGCTCGATTGCACTCTTATGTTGTCACCTCATTGCTGGTTGAATCTGGAAGGGAGTCATGAATGCTCACATTGTGCATGGCTGTGCTGCACGAGCCTTGGTTCTTGCTGGTAGCGACTTTGGTGTGGCGCAAATATACAACGAACTTTGGCCAGTCATGATGGCTCAGCACAGAAAATACAGGTGCAAGGATCCAAATGCGTTAAAAAGTCGGTTTACAGACCTACCGAGAGCTCTTTTGCCGTGTGCCGCTCTGAGCGTTGCGACCATCACGGCCGTTCAGGCCCTCACTGCCCTTGCGTCCATAAAATTTGAGGTCCACTGCATTGCCCTTCCTTCTCCCGAAGCAAAGAACGACACTTATCCCCCCCGTCACGTATCTCCAGCTGAGACCTGCCTCTCATTCTCAACAACCATGATGCGCGCCTTCACCCTCCGATTTGCTCTCCTCGCTGTCGCTACTCTCGTCCAACTCGGAGCACTCGCAAACATTATGACGCGCACTACGCTCGCGTCTCCTGTGCCTGATGGCCGTGACGTTGCCGACATCATGATTGGCGCTGAAGACGTGATGGCAGACTCGGAGGGAAATGGCGTTAACGCTTATCCGGGGTGCTGGTACGTCAACTCTTATCGCATCTTTGGGTCTGATCGACGACACCGCCACACTTCATGCCCGCATTTGTGTCGATGTTGATGGCGGTTCGGACTCGCGCCCATTGAATGTGTCTAGGTTCACGATTGACAAGCAACGTCACTGCACGGACTGCTACGCCAAAAAGGACGCATCGGTGTGGTGCAGGAAACGCTGCAAGGTGTCGAACGGCAAGAAGTACTGCTCCGAGTGCCAGGCTCCCGCAGTTAAGCCATGGCGGTGCGGCCACAAGGCCTAGTTTGTCACAGTCCTTGCTTGTTGCCTGCTCTGCCGAACCTGTCCGGGTGCTGCCATTTTTTTGAGATTGTCGCTCGTGCCTGTTGTGGTGGTGGCCAGCGTGGACATGAACACGAGAGAATGCATTCCTTTCCAGGCCCCTTCCAGGCTGCGCTTTATGGTTCGCTCCCATTTAGAGCGCACCCTACACATCGATACGCCGGCGACGCTGTTGCCTTCTTTTACATTCCAAAGAACCGTCATCACGGCAAGTAATGTATGGCAGTCGTTGCGATTATGTTGCATACCCATGACACCGCGCTACTGTCCCATCCATGCCGCTTGTCACGGACCGGCCGACCCAGACCGAATTCCTGGCCTTTACAATACCAGAACTGCATGCAATATTTCCGAAAGGCGCCGGTTATCTGAATGCCGGCTGCGCCTGAACATTCGGGTACTATCTCGCCCCTGAGTGACGTGCCAGCCTCTCGCATCGGATCGCGGCGGCTCGACGCCTGTACTTGTCGCCGAGTCAGTGGAGAGTGTGCAGAATTCAAATCTGTATCCCATCTGCGAGTAAATGATGGCGTCAGTGGCTGCGGTCGTGTCTCAAGGGGACGTGGCCGTTCACTCTTTGATCTTGGGCAGGCCGCATTTGGACGAGGCCGGTGTGCGTGCTGCACCACGGCGGTCGTAATCGCGTTTACGGCAAAAGCTGCTTTGCGTATCGATTCGTATCCGCTGGAGCACGCTGCGGGCGTGTCGGTGTCAGGCGACATGGAAGGCGCAGCTGTGCTCGTTGGGTCATGACCACGACCAAATGGCTGTCGGCACGTTCACGGTCGTCTCCATGACTACTGAGAGTCTTCTCCAAGACTGCTGGGAAACTGGTCCCGACAGGGCGAAGATGAGAGGCGGCAGAACTCTGAGCACTGGGTCGTCCACCGCACCATCCAAATGCTTGCAAACCAGGCCGTGCTCTCATCATGGTCCAGTGGGCGGGCAACGTGCTGCTGGGCTGCATGTCGGGTGAAGGAGGATGAATAGCTGCGCGAGGTGGCCAAGGGTGCAGAGGGCGCGTTGAAGATCAGCATCAACGTCATGGGCGTGGCGCTGTAGAGCGACCAACAGACCGTTGTGATCAACATGACCGCTCTTCCCCGTTGTTCACGAGGCTTCAAAAAATGGAGCCGCGCCGCAATGTCCTTATTCTCCCCAAACCACGATCCAACTCTGACCTTTGGTTGCTGCGACACTTGCTCCCATCTCCTGTTTGTACCGGCCGCCGCTCAAAGTAACCATGGCGAACGTCTCGACTTTGTCCTTCTCCATCATCGCCATTCTCGTCGCGCTCTCTGCCGTGGCGCATCCTGCGCTCGCATTCCCCGTGCCTATCGGTCGCGGCGTTGCTGATGCCGCTGACATTCATGGTGAGGACGAGGGCTCGGAGGGGTTTGGTGGAGTTGCAGATAACCGGTCATCCTGTTGGTGCGTGCATAACCGCCAACGCCTGTGCAATGGATCCAGTCGATTGGCACCGGCGCATGCATGCAGAAGAGATGGCGCTGATTGCAGGCGATTCTCCGCGAGCCGCTCTAGGTTCACAATCGACCGAGAGCGCCATTGTTCGCCGTGTCACCGCAGGAAAGACGGGTCGGTTTGGTGCAAGACGGGACAGTGCAAGGTGGACAAGTATGGCTGGAAATACTGCACAGAGTGCCCGGTTCTGAAAAAGACGGCACCGTGCCGCCGCGTCTAAGGCAGCGCCGGTCGCTTGTGTGTGGTGCCATTCCGCACTCAAGTCCGTGCTCTGTTTCATTGGTGTTAGCTGGGTCTGTTTTGGTGGTTGCTCTCGGGGCGACAAGAACACGCATTTTCATTTATTTCTTCTTGTGTAAATACCGTTGCCCCCATTGGATACTGATGAAAGGACGAGTGGCATTCTCATGAGCGTTGGCAGCAATGAAATGGGTGCACTTGTCGTGCGACTGCCTTCTTTCAGCGCACCTCACAGCAACCGCATCCAATTATTTACGAATGACGATGCTGCGAAGCAAAGCAAATTGGCGGCTCCATGGCGGCCGATTTCGTCTGTCGCTTAGCAGTTACACCAGAACAACATCACCACGACGGACACAGCCGCCGGCCGCCCCAACCGGCCAGGATGCGATAGCAAAGGGAAGAATACTGCACAATTTGGTGCCATGATCCTCGTTGGCCAAAATATGAGCCAGCACTCAGGTCGGTCCAGAAAACAAGGCATAGCCGGACAGCCAGCGGCACCCGACATGCACGACAGCAGCCTAACGCCGGCACTGAGAGGGCGGCAGGTGTTCGGGGGGCACGTGAGTGCAACTTGCCCACCAGGCACTCAGCGAGCGCAATACAAACGGTCGCCGGGCAGAAATCTTTGATCGGTTCGGCACCAACGCGAACGTTTCTGCTTGAGATAGCACTTGTTGCAGTGCCGCTGATTGTCGTGCGACCACTTGAACGAACGACGACGGTGTCTGGTCAATGTCCTGTGACGCGAACTGGCGGGCATCGATCCTCGCATCCGTCGCGAATAATAAGTGGAAACGCACCAGCACATATCGAACAGAAGCTCGCACACGCCAGACGAGTCACGCATTGTGTTACAGTGTAACACCATGCGGCGAGCCGTCGCCGCCGCCAGCGCCGAAATGGGCTTTGCCCACGTCTTGCTCGGAAGGGACCGGCGATGCGATTGTGCGGCGCGCCATGCTCGCGAAAACTGCAAGAACGGCGATTATGGCGAGGAACGTGGTGACGAGGAAAGTCTTGCGGCGTCCCATGGTCGAAGCGAGAGCGTGAAGACGAAGACGGAGGATTGGATTCGTTGTTGCTCGCGTCGTGCTGGTCAAAGCGCGAGGTCTTCGAGATTGGTCAACGAGGATACGCTGGCAATGAGGCCTATACGTGGGCTGAGAATCGACGAGAAGGAGAAAAGGGCGCTGGGGAAAGATTATAGATTTATGGGAGCGCCTGCTGCTGTTCATCGGTCATGACAGTGTGCCAGCGCAGCAGGTGGGCAGCACGGTTTTGGTTAGGTGCGTCACGCACCCATTTCGCCCTCCCGTCTGCCCTCCCCAGACATGACGGTGCGTCGTGCACCGGCGGGAAGAGGAAGGATCACAACCTTGCATAAGAATGGAAGAATAAGAAATGGAAAGTAATGCGGCCAGCCTAACAAAACAGACTCTGGAACGCGCGACCTCAACGACGACTTGCGGAAGAACCGACCCGCACTCGAGCTCGTCGCGCTCGTGCTCGCGAGAAGGCATTCACTCGTTGGCCAAAACACGAGCCAACACCCAGATCGACCCGGATCAAAAGAACAACGCCAGACCTCCAGCGACACCCGACCCGTGCACCAACCAGCCCGCGGACCAACCGCCTAACGACGGTGGCATTGGTAGGGTGGGATGCTCGGGGGACACTTGCACCGTGAACGCGTAGTCTTGCGCATTGGACACTCGCCACAATACAGGAGGCCAAAGCGCGGCGCGCACTGCTCCATCCGGCACCACTGCGACCCGTCCTCCCGCTTGAGGTAGCACTTGCCGCAGTGGCGCATGTTGTCGCTGGAATACCTGAACAAAAGCGCTTTTTGGTCAAGGTCGTGTTACACAAATCGGGGGATGCCCGCTGTCGTGAAGAGGATGGGGAAACGCACCAGCATAGGCCGGGCGGGAAGGCGCTCACATCAAATGTTCCATCCGCACCACCATACGCCGATCCGGTGTTGGCGCTCTGATGGGCATCGACTGCGTCCTGGTCGTCAGGCACCGGTGACGCGATTGCACAGCGCGCAACGCATGCGAGAACGGCAATCACGGCGAACATGACCAAGAACGTGATGGCGAGGAGGGTCTTGCAGCGCCCCATGGTCGGAGAGAGTGTGGAGATGGATGAAGAGGAAGGGTTGGATTCGTCGTTGCTCATGCCGTGGTGATCCAAGCGTGTCAAGGTTGTGGAATACGGGGGCAGGGAGGGCCCGCCAGCGACGGAGCCGACATGGACTGAAGATCGCAGAGAGAAAAAAGGGCACCAGGCAGAAATCGAACATTTATAGGAGCGCCTGCCGTTGTTGTTGTTGTTGTTGTTGTTGAGCGGCCATGACAGGCCGGCGTGGTGGGTGGGCAACGTTGTCATGCAGCGTTGAGCAAATGGGCATCAGCTCAGTTCCAATGTGTGTTGGTCGCGACAAGCGGTCCTGTCGCCGTCGCGGCGGCCCTTTCCAGACATGATGGCGCGTCGCGGAGGACAAACGTTTCGTGTGGACAGCAAGGTGAGCATGAGTGCCATCGCCTTGGCTGATGCTCTGAAGAAATGCTGTGTGTCAAAGGGCGGCTTCTCGCGCGAGATCCTGTCCAAACTCGGCTTTGAGCAACATCAAAAAAAGCGTTGAGGGAACCCAAGAGCCGCTGTACTCGTTGTATTGTACACAGAGGGAGAGAGAGACATCGTTGCGCCCAGCGGCTTTCGAACGTTTCAACGGGTGCAGCCCAACCAAACAAAGAACAAAAGGACTCTGGCACACGCGCCCCCCTAAACATGACACCACCGACTCGCGGGCCTTGGCAGCCGACCCGCGCTCTCGCTCAACACACGGCACACCGCCAACTGCATACTGCCGCTTACTGCTGCTGCTGCTGCTGCTGCTGCTCGCGGCGCGCCTCCTTGAGCGCACACGCCTGCGCGTGCGAGCGGTGCGGGCGGAACGAGTCGCGGTTGGCCTGGAAGAAGGCCTTGATGTCGGTCGGGTCGCGGCCGAGAATCGCGCGCAGGTCCTTGGTCACCGTCTCGAGCTTGTTGGCCTTGAGCAGGCACAAGTACCCCAAGAAAATGGCCTGCTCCGTTTGGTCGACCTTGTCGTTCTTGCCGAGAATCTCGCGCATCTGGTCGAGCGACACCTCCTGGAACTGGATCTGCGTGTCAATCGTCGCGTTGAGAATCTCGACGAGCGCCGGGCCCGTGTGCGCGTGCGTGCCCGTCAGCGACACCGTCTGGCCGTGATCATGGTCGTCGCATATGTGCACTAATGGGCGGTGTTCTTGATGGCTGAGACAGCGGATGCCGCGGCCTTGATGGCGCGAAGCAATGACAACAAGCGCGCATCAAACTCGAGGAGTTGGTTCTGAGCTGCATTCGACGTGGCTGCGTATGAACTGTGCAGCACGGGGGTGCTTTCATGTCGCCTTTGCCGTCGACGACTCAGAGCGACGACGTCGCCCCGACTAAGTCGGTCACCTTGCTTGCCGCGACCATCAATCTACTGCTGCTGCACCGAAGTAAACCATCTGCAACTCGCTGCATTTCGATCGACGCACTCTCCCACTTCGCCCGCAGTTGTGGTCACTCTCCCAATTCCCCCCCCCCCCCCCCCCCCCCCCCCCCAGAGCTCGACATATCCGTTTGGTCGGCGCTGCTCGAACCGCCAGCTGTCATGTCCAACTCCTACTACTCTCCCGCACAGGCTGAAGCGCGCCTGGGCCTCTCGCTCGGTCTGTACCTTCCGCGTCATTGCCGTTTCGCACTCGTTCACCACCGTTACTCATGCAATGCAATGTGTGGCGAACAGACGACATCATTGCGACCGAGCGTTCTGCGACCGCAGCCGCCGCAAAGAAGAAGGCGGCCAAGGCCGCGCCCGCCAAGCAGCAACTGGCCAAGGCGCCTCCTGCAAAGGCGAAGCGCGCACACGCAGCGCCCGCCGCGACCAATAACAAGTCGAACCGTGACCGCGCGGCGCCGTATCCGAAGCGCGACCGCGATCGCGACTACCCGCCCGAACGGTCGCACCGCGGCGGTGGTGGTGGTGATAGGAATCATGGCCGCAACGACTACGACGATGACTCGGACGTTTATGACGACCACCGCGAGTCATGGCGCGAGCGCACGGGATCGGCCGCGTACCGCAAGAGCTTTGACCAGCCACCCGCGCCGGCCGCGCCGCCGCAGCCGATCCAGTTCACGATCGTAAACGACAGGCTGTACGTGGTGGCCACTGCGCGGTTGCAGTGCGCTTCTTTACGTTGACCGTGCGCTTTCTTCGTAGGCCAAGCCAGCAGTCCAAAAAGAACAGCAAGCCTAAGCCCAAGGGCAAGGGGAAGTCTGCGACCAGCAACGAGGACGACGTTGACGCCGTCTCTGCGTCTAATGCGCCACGTCGCGAACAGTCGGCGGGCACAGACGGGTCGGCGCCGCCGCCAACGACAAAGAAGCAATGGAACAAGAAGGGCAAACGCGGAGCTGCTGCCGTGCAGCAGGCCAGCACTACGCCATCCACCAGCACGGCCAGTCCGGCGCCCGCGCCAACACCCACACCCGTTGTCGCACCTGGGCACGTTGTCGCGGCGGCACCCGCTCCTGCGCCCGGCGGTGTTTTCCCGGGGGGTGCCACCACGGTGATCATGGCCGGTGCGGCGCCGCCGGGGTTCCATGCAACACCAGGTTACCCACCGCATCAACAGGTGCAGTACATTACACCCGCATCCGCGCCCGTCCAGTACTTCGCGGGCGCACCATCCGTCCAGTACGTCACGTACCCCGGCGCGGCGGCCGCTCCCCCGCCCTTGCACGTTATGCCGCAGGGCGCAACAATCGCGTACGCAATGCCCCCGGGATATCCTCACCCAATGTGAGCAGGCGGCCAGCAGGGCGCGTCGCGTGAGAGTTGGAAGGACGGGCGGTAGGTCGGCGGGTCGGCTGGCGGGTGGGCGCTGGAGGGCGCTGAGTTGTTCGGTGGGAATGAAGGCCATGGAGTGTGCTGATTTCCAATCGTGCCGTTTGGCGAAGTGGCAGCTAGCAAACGGCAGTCGAAATGAATGATTGAAAATGGTGTTGAACTTGCACATTGCCATCAAATGAGTCCTTTCTTTGGCCAGTTCCTGCTCTCCGTAATCCTCGACCTCAACACGACCTCTCGCTTCAGTCGACCAGCTCAACGATCCGCTCACCTTCTGTCGTCATGCCCCCCCTCGCCCGCACAGCCGGCCGATTCAGGTCGTTGTCCTCGGCGACATTCAGCGGCTTGCCCACCTTGCCGCCACCCTTTCCACCCTTTTCCAGGCAAGCGCTCGTCTCGAGCAGCGCGCACACGGGCTTGTGCGCCTTCCACGCCTTGACCTGGCACGCACGGCCGCAGTACCACTCGGACCGGCACTTGGCACACCGGTGCTCGGCGCTTTGGCCGCACGTTGCACACTTTGGCGGTTCCGGAGCGAATTCCTCGAGCCACGCCCAGTCGTAAGCGCGTGCCAGCTTGTCAGCCAAATTGCGGTTCGTTTTCGGGGTCCAGAGCGCGAGCTGCCGCGTCGCGAGTGCCGCCCAGTCCCGCGCGATCGGCGCAGAGTGCGGCATCGCTTCGACGAGCACGCCGAGTGTTGCCGCGACGCCCGCGGGCACTTCGGCCATTTGCACGTGCAGGAGGTACCGGTAGACGGGCTCAAGGAACGGGAGTTGCGTGAGGAGCGTCGCGTTGCGCTCGAAGTGCGCCGTCAACTGGAGTACAGCCAAGGGAAAAGGTCAGTGCGGGTCGGGTTAACGTTCCGTAAACAAACGAAAACGCACCTTGATCAACGTCGCGCGCCGGTGCTCGGTCATCTCATACCGCCGCTGCACTTCCGGGTCGAGCACCAGGCTGGCCACAGCCATCCATGCGTGCGCCTCAGGTTTCGCAACCAGAAGCATGTCTTCGCCCGTGCGAGTGACCCACCGGCCGTCCTCGAACCGCTCGACGCCCGCGCGTCCAGCAAGCTTGCGCTCCCACGGCTTGCCCTCGAGCAAGTAGACGAGTGAGTAGAGGATATCGCGCGTGTTGCAGAGCCGCGAGAGAACTGCGAGAGGAAACTGCGACATGTGATGCGTCAGGTGGCAAAGCGCAGCGAGCGCCGTCCAGGCCGTCTCGAAGGTGAGTTTAGCGCTTTGCTCGGCCAGCGTCTAACGATGCGGAGCGTCGGTGAGCGGAGAGCGTGGCGGCGAGCTTGCGCAGGATCAAAAATAACCTCGTGCTCGGGAACGCAGAGCAGGTCAGTCGGCGACTGGGTCTTTTGCGGTGCAATGTTCTTGACGGCATCGACCGCGTCTGAGTTAAGGTAGTCCAGGTGCGTGACAAGCATATCAATCAAGTCGACCAGCGCGTCGCCGGCCTTGTCAATCGACTCCTTCTTGTAGAGGACGGTCTGGAGCAGGTTCAGGAGGGTGGCCTCGTGTTGAATCTGCCGCAAATGGGCAAGCACGTCAGCAATTCATCACTACTTGAACGCGGGCTCAAAACACACGGTGCGCACCATCGCGTGCGCAAGAATCGACGCCTTCTGGGCAATGGCCTTGCGCACGAGCGGATAAACGTTCCTCTTCCAGGTGTGCGTCACGAGCAGCTGGTGGATCAGCGTTGGGACCTTCGGACCGTGAACGAAAGTGAGCATGGGAATCCTTCAGGGTGCGCTGCCACCCCACCAAGACGATTATGAACATCCAGATGCCGACCTTGTCAAACGAGAGGAGCGCATCCGACACGGTTTCGGCCGCGCCCATGCGCACGTTGAGCGTTGCCTGCATGCTGAGCCGCTCGAGTGCAACGTGCTGGTCGACCCATCTAATCGCCACCGCGCACGGTTCAGCGTCGATTTCAATCGGATAATCTAGTTAAAGTGGCCGGCTCCAGTACTTTTCGTCACCGTAAGTGTCGATGGGCAGTTGTTCGAGGGCTGCGGCAAGATCCTCGACGATTTCGGGTGCCAGTTGCTGGATGTCCTCGGCGGCTTTGGTGGCCATGATGAGAATTGAGTTGCTGAATAAACTGCGGGGACTGACGGTCGGCTGGTGGCCCAGCAAAGGAAGATTTGGGTGTGAGATCACGGATGGTCGGCGGCGTGGACGTCCTCCACGACCCGGCAAGACCTGGAAGGAGCAGCAATGGCGAGCCGTGCACGTGACCGTGTCACTTTTTTGTTCACAACATGTAAAACAACACATCACCCCGCTCGCTTTCGACCACATCGTTTGTTGCCAATCGGCTCTCGAGCAAAGTACACTCCCGGATCTCAGCAAGAATGGCCGCTTTCTGCGCTCTCCACCAGGGCCGGACATGCACCTTTCAGTGTACTATGGCCAGCCCTCCAATTCTGGAATGGCTGCATGCTGAGAACTGCGAATGAACAGCCGCAATGACCAACGACGGGAGATGGATATTTTGCACCTCGTATCACATTCACTCAATGCCCCATGACATGGTCGATGCGGCATTGATGGCCTAAACAATATTGCCATTGAGCGACAGGTGCTTGGCGAGCATGCAGTCAAGCATCAGCTGGCCAATCTCGGACCACATCGTCATTTGCACGAGCTGCGAGATGGCGAAATGCGGGTCTTCGACAATACATGACGCCTTGACGGGGTCGACAATGCGGTAGTCGAGCATGCCATCAAACTCAAACCCCACGTTGTCCATGGTGTGAGCCGACTGCAACGGAATCTCGACGACGATTTCCTTGAGCGCATGCACGTAGGCAATCTTGCCGATTCCAGGAACGAGAAGGGCAAGGCCGGGTTGAAGTGCGCGTGAATACTTGCCAAGCCGCTCAATGACCATGTTCGTGGAGGGATATGTCCAAACAATACAGATCAGTCCATCTGGGCGGGATGGGCGCAATCTCACAGAAATGATGCTAACCAACTCTGTTGCTGTGGGGCAAACTTGATGCCCGTATTCCATGGCCGAGAACTCTCTTCCATTTCCGCCTGTTGGAGCGTCGTTGTGGTGATGAGAGAGCGCGGATACAGAACACGTTTGAGGCCGTGATGGCAGCAAACTGGACGCGGGCTGCTGGGACTACGCTCAAAATGGTATGGCGCCGCATTATTTTTGGACTGGTTGCGGAGCAGGAGGTTCTGGAGGTAGTGGTGGACGGCTGGGAGAAGGAATGGGGGCATTGGCGCCTATTTATTCATGTTGGCTGCTGAGCGGAAAGGAGGTCGCCCGCAGTCGGTGAACCAGGCTGCAAGCTGAGAGGAAAGGGAGGAAAGAGGACGGGGGGCAGGTGTTGGTCGAAATTATGCGAATTTTTAAAATGAGGAGACGCCAGACGCGCAAGACCGCGCCCAGTTTTGCGCCGCGTGGAAACTGATTAAAGGACTTGTCGCGGCGCTGTCCTAGTCTTCTTTTGTGGAATCATTGGACTAGAGGGAGGCCACTACATGAAGTTGCGCCACTACATCATGTCCTCCAAACGTATTTGCATCCGAGCACCACGGATTATAGTCTGCGTCGCCCAAATGGCCACCAGATCTGATGCCACAGCGCTGGGCGCATCCGAAAGAGATCTGGAGCTCGAATGATCCAGCTAGCAATGTTGCGGAAAATATCGTGTCGTTACCCCAATGTTCTCCACCCATTTCACTGGTGCCTTCCGTTCGGGCAGCGCGCTGTGATAAGATGTGATGATGCCTCAACCATGAGCATCATGCCTGTTTGCGACAAAAGAAATGCATCAACAGACTTCGCCATCAGTGTCGGTCTCTGCTTTTGATCGCCAACCGCTTCCACGAAAACAAGCCAACTTGCTGCAAAACTTTCCAAGATCGCTCTCCAATAGCTGACGTCCATTGGCAGTCTCATTTCGTCAATCGGGACCTTGGACATGGCAGAATCTCGTGGCCTGCCCGACCCCAACGCTGCAACTTGCGTCGCGCCCCGGACATCACCAACACTTTTGAAAATGACACAAGAACGCGCTCTTGTCGAGCGGCTGCCATACGACGTTATCGAGAAGCTCTGTTTGGCCGTTCACGATGTTGATGTTAGTGGTCGTGCAACGCTGTTGCATTTCGCCCTTGCCTCGCCTGTATTTGTCGCGCCGTCGGTTCACACTGCTCTGCATCATGGCGCAGACGATGTGCGGTTCCACCTCGTCATTGCCGAAGGCCAGCGGTCTGGCGTGTGGATGTTGCAGGGCGCATCCAATCGCGATCGAGTACGTGTCGGTGATTATGTCTTGACGTTTCCGCATTCGTTGACCGCAATGGAATCCAATTTGCGCCTGGTGCTCCCTGCACGCGACGAGCGGCGAGTCCGACTCGCCCGGCCTCCTCGCTGTCACGTGCCCATCCCTGGGCAAATGGGACAGTGGTCCTCGCTCCCCACTCCGTCAGAGCAGCTCATCCATTACGACATTGATACTCTCGTTTGGGTCGACGACTTGGACATGTATCGTCCGCCTCCCATTCCATCCACCTGCCGTCAATTGGTCGTTCGCGCTTGGGTAGCCGCCAACAAATGGTTACCGATATGCTCAACAACCCAGTTGATCGATTTGTGGCGCACGACATTCCAGCAACAAGTACAATCGTTGATGCCCTTACAGCTTGTTTGCCCGAGCCCCTGCGCTACGTCTCACTCGTGTGGGATAGTTTGAACGGGACGGGAGTGAACGTTGCGCCATTCTACGAGCAGTACTTGCCGCGCGCCGAGACTCTCTCAGTGCTCAAGATTGACAAGGTGTTCCACGGCAGCAAGGAAACTCTTCATGAAACGTGTGGCACGGCGCTGGCTCGTGCACTGGCTCGCCTCAAGCATCTTGTTGTCTTTCATCATACATAAATACCATTCGAGGACTTGGCGGCCGTTTTTGAAGCGCTTGCTTCGGCGCGCAGGAGCAGTTTGGGCAAACGTGTGGGCATGTAGGCATTGAGCTTCGGTTTGATCCGTCCGGTTGTTTATGGTCTTTCATCGCTTGCCCCAGTTCTGGCCATCGTCTACACACTCCATGTTGACTCGCTCACCATCATGGCCCCCAAATGGGGGAGGGGGGCAAAGTCGGTCGCACTAGCTGTGCTCGAACTGATCCCGATCCCAAATGTGGCATTGCGTCTGACGCTCCCACCATCAGCGTGGATTGTCTCGTGCAGCGGCTTTCGAAATCTCATATTCGAGTGCTTCATTTGTCCACCAAGGGTTCGCATCATCGCGCTTCCTGCTTCCCTTACACGGTGCTCGTTTGCCCTGAACTCTCGTCTCACTCGGCCTTCGCGGATGCGTGCGCGATGTTGCTGCCAGCTGCCTCGATAATGTGTGGACGTTCCCATCAACGGTCACACACTTGGGCCTGTCGTGGAACAAGATGTGCTGGCCGCCACAGCTTGTTTCGCTTCATCTTGAAAACGGCCATATCGACTCGCTTGTCAATTCTCTCCCGCCCACGATCCGTGCTCTCCACCTGGCTGGCAATCTCGATTTTGGGCGCGATGAGTGTGCCGCTGAAACGTGGGTTCGCGCCCTCTCGCCTGCGCTACGCTTACTCGACGCTCGCAAGTGCCCGGCCATGCACAAGCGCACCGTGAAACTGCTCGATGAGGCGAGCGAACGCACTGGGGTATCCCCAACCGGCCGGCCATACTTGGTTGTGCTGCACTGATGCGTGCGAGTTTTGCAGGAGCAGAACACTGTGATTGGCGTGCATGACTGAAGTTAGCAAGAATAGTGTTTTTGAGTTCTTCTTTGCTTTTTCTCAGATCCGGCCAGTCCATTTCAGGGTGCTGTGGGCCACACAATCGCCGGCATTGGGTCCAGCTGGCCGCGCTGCATCAGCGAAACTGCGCCGCTGGCTTGCCATCCCTGTGATGCTCTTTCTCCCTGGACCACAGCCCGACCCACTTACGCCCTCACGAATTGTGGACCGGCCTTGTTCGACGTTCTCAATCCCAACCGCTATGACGCACGCCACGACCCGAATCATCGCGCTCGCCGCGATTGCGATGCTTGTCACGGCCGTCGCCTCTGCGTCCAAGACGCATCCCGTACTCGCGACCCCCGTGCACGCAGCCGCCGACAAGACCAGCATGGTTGGCACAAATCAAGACGCAGCGGATGTTGCTGCGCAGCGGCTGATCCACCAGAGTGTTGGTCCAGCCACATGCATATCTTGGCTTCCGCCCCATTCAATCATGGACCTGTCTTGGGCTCCCGCATTGTGGCGGGATGGATCCTAGTTTTTCGTTTAGGTATGCACTAATCTGTTTGGCCCAACTCTTTGGGCTGTTGCAGTTGGCGGTCATGTAACTCAGCAATCTTGAAGGGTTCCAGCCAAGTTTGGCCAGAAGTTGCAGCCACCGTTTGATCACAAAGGGGGTGATGGTCGTGACAGTCTGTTCAGAACTGATTTTGTGAACTTGCTTGAATAAATTGAATGTAGTTGACCTGGACTTTCCCGGCAAGGTCGCATGCACGAAGGCGGAACGAGGTCGTCAACGATCGCAATCGGAAGCTGAACGCAGCGCTGTAGTGTTGGAACGCTCGGCCTGAAGTCACGAGCAGTCTG
The DNA here is from genome assembly GCA_000151295.1 of Allomyces macrogynus ATCC 38327. NCBI lineage: Eukaryota > Fungi > Blastocladiomycota > Blastocladiomycetes > Blastocladiales > Blastocladiaceae > Allomyces > Allomyces macrogynus. Next base: position 763,146 of record GG745346.1, on the reverse strand, counting down.
AAGACACGAGCAGCTGTCCAGGCAAGAACGCAACAAGACCACATCGTTTCAAAATCGTTCGTGTTACAAATACCTCCGTGCGATCGTGCGGACTTTCAAGTCAAACGCTGGGTTGTCAATCGGGTCGTTCACTTCGTAGAACGGGTTCATGAGCGACTTAACAGTTGCCCAATCACGGCATTCCGGTCAGCAAAACGTTCCGGTGCGGTGAGGCAGGATGGGAAGCATGGTCGAGCGGAAGCGAACCTTGACGTAGAGCTCGTGAACGTCGGTGAAGAAATTGCGGATCCCGTCCTCGTTCTTCGAGTCATGCAGCAGCATGAAGCGGATATCTTGGTCGGACGGTGCGCGAAAATGGAATTAGCGCCGCGTCCAACGCAAAATGATGAGGAGCAAGTGCTTGTGCACCCCGAATGCACCAACGTACTGCCAGCCGATACAAACGCACTGACAAACCAGTCGTTGAACTTGTCGACGACACGCAGGTACCTGAACAGACCAACGCGACCGTCAGAGCCAAGTTCGTGGCTGCAATTCGACTAAGAATGGGCGTAGCAAAGATCGCACATGTTTGGCGTCGTCCACATGATATCGTCGACAAAGTCGAGCGCGGCGTGCAGCACAAATTGATGAAGATGTTTCCCGTCGTCCTGTTTGCGCGGCGGCGGAGGCCAGGCTCGTATCAGCGTGAGATCTGGTAGCATGGCATCGAAATTGGCCAAGTTGGCTGGTGATTCAATTCGTGGATCGCGATGTTGACCTTGAGCGGGTTGCCGATGGCTGCTTCGTAGATGGGGCTGTCCCTAGTGCCGACAATGGCGAAATAATAGCTCATTTTTGCAGCGCGGTCCAGTTGCAGCGAGTGGGCGTCAGTCCTTGCAGATTATCGGCAGACCGCGGCCGGGAAGTCGTGAGCAAGGTGGCCACAGGCCATCGCGGTCCTCTTGGATCACCTGACGGTTGCGGCCGCGAACTGCGCCCGAAGTCGCCGTCTGCTGCGTCCCAGCTCTGACCAAGAAACCAACCTCCCAACGCGCTGCAACTTGAAGCAACGCAACCGCCTTCTACTGCAACACGACGCCATGGCCAAGGGTGAGCAAGAACACGCATGTTCAACACGCGCGCGCCGTTCTTGGCGCGCCATCACGACTCGTCGTCGTCGAGCCCGAAAACTTGACCTGACCAGGTCTTGTGCGCGCGTTCGCGTCTAGTCCCCCGCAACTTCCGACTGCTCGAGGAGCTGGAGAAGGGCGAGAAGGGTGCGCGCCGTGCTCTGCCGCCGAGCTCCTATCGCTTGTGCTGATCACGGTTTCTCTCGACACGCCAGGCATCGGCGATGGCACCATTTCGTACGGTCTCGCCAACCCGGACGACATTTTCATGAGCGACTGGAACGGCACCATTCTGGGCCCTCCCCACGTACGTTCTACCGCGTTCTACCGCCGACCCGAGCGCAAGCGCGCGGCGCGACGACCAAGACGTCACATTACCGCCGTGTCGTGGCCGATCCGACCTAACGTGCTCGCTGTTCCACTGCTCCATGCTCCAGTCTGTGCACGAGAACCGCATCTACTCGTTGACGCTGCACTGCGACCAAAACTACCCGGACAGCGCGCCGATTGTCAAGTTCATTTCCAAGGTTAACCTGCCGTGCGTTCACGCGTCGACGGGCCGCGTACGTTCTCACTGCTCTTGCACCGTCGTGCCGAACCCACGACTCACTTTGCGTCGATGGATCCAGGTGGAGCCCAGCAAGCTCGACTGCCTTGCCCGCTGGAGCCGCAACTACACGATGGAAACGGTCCTGTCGGAGATTCGCCGGTACGCAACCGCAATGCTTCCTCCGTCGACCATTTCCCGCCGATCCAGTTTCTCATTCGCGATGCCGTTCCTAGCGAGATGGCCACGTCGGGCCGGAAGCTGCCCCAGCCCCCGGAGGGCTCGACCTTCTAAACGTCGTCTGAATCTCCTGTCCCCGCTCGCTCGCCATTGCCTTGCACTTCCAGTCTGTTTGGGCACCGTGCGTTTGCAATAAATATGCCATGCTGAACCGCCATGGTTCTTCATTTTTGTCTCTTTTCCGTTCGCCGCAATGCCGTGGAGGGTGTCGCGCATTCCGGGTCATCAGAAAAGAAACAATTATATGAACCGAGTCACACACGAAGAACACCCCCCCACAAACTACGACGCAAACTGGCGCTTGGCGCGCTTCTTCTTGCGCCGCTTGGCCGACGACTCGCCCTCGTCGTCGCTGTCGGCCTCCTTTTCGGCAGCCGCCTTTTTGCTCTTCTTGCGCTTCTTGGTCGCCTTGATGGCGTCGAGCACCTCGGCCATGTTCTTGTCCTGCGCGGCCATGACCGTCTCCTCCTGCACGTACTCAACCTGCTCGTCGTGCATGAGCCCCTTGGTCGCCTTGGCCTTGAACACCTGGTCAATCTCGTCCTCGACGTGCGCGAGCGGCGCCCGCTTCTTTTTCTTGGATACGAGCACATCCTCGACCTCCTCGTCCACCTCGTCTTCGTCATCGACCTTGGTCGGCGGCGTCATGCCAAGCGTCGCGAGCGCCTCGGTCGTCTCGTCATCGAGGAAATCCTGGAAGAGCGCCTTCTTCTTATCGATCCCCTGCTGTCGCTGCATCCACTCGTCGCGCTTCTTCTTGTACTGCTCGAGCCCGCAATTGCGCCAGACAAACGTGCCGTGCCGCGACCCGGTCACCTTTTTCTCGTGCACGAGCAAATCGACCGCGATCCGGTCCTTGGCGTCCAAGTCGGCCATGGCCCAGAGCGCGTCGACAATGTGCGACCCAAACTTGTCGGCGGCAAGCGTCGCCAAGTCCATATCCGACGTGTGGTTGAGCAGCGAAAACAGCAGCTTGCGCTTGGGCGGGACATTGACCGTCGGCGCCGTCAGGAACGCCTGCAGCGTGAACGAAACGACCGGGTCGACCAGGTACGGGTGGTACCAGGCCATGTCGCGCGCGAGGAAACTGTCGACGAGCTCCTTGTTGTGCGCGGCCGGCATGCGCAGAATCGTCGTGATGATCTGGTTGCCTGCGGGGGACACGGTCACGGCGCGCGGGTCCGCCGAGGAATCATCGTGCCGCGGGCCGCCGCGGTGACGCTGCCGCTGCCGTTTCGCGGGCGCCGCGTTGGGCGCCGACTCGTCTCCGGCGGCGCCGTCTGCTGGAGGAGCAGGAGCGGGCGCGTCGGTGTCGTTGCACCCCGGATAGTTGCGGTTTAGGTAGAGCAGCGTCGGCAGCAAGTCACGCGGCCGCTTGATGCCAATCGCGACGTACAGCGGCTTGAGCACCGTGCGGTAATTCTTGTACTTGTGCGCGAGCTCGAGGAACTGCACAATGATCAGCGGCCGCCCGCGGAACAGGAGCTGGTCAAACGCCGGCGCGAGTTCGTCGAGCAACAGCTCCATTTGCGACTCAGACTTGACATTGGCAATCAGCGCCTGCACGACGAAATTGGCCGCCGGGTGCCGGCACTGCGCCGCGAGCTTGCCGCGGAAGTGCCGCGTGTAGATGTGGTGGAACGCCGTCGCCGAGCAAATGGCCAGGATCTTCTCGAACAAACGCGACCCGACGGGTGTCTCCATCAGGTTCTTGACGTACTCGTCCTGTTGCTCCTCGGACGCGGTCGCCGAGTCCTGCATGAGCAAGGTCTTGACGAGCGCGTCCTTGTCGGCGACCGCACCGAGCAGGAGCTGCAGGACCGGGTTCACGACGGGGTCGAACGCGAACGTGCGTGCGTGCGGCGCCAAGGCAGCCGTCAGCTCGTCGAGGACGGCGGTACGCACGGGCGCAAGCGCGGCTGGGACCGTGCGCGGTTTCGAGTTGACCGCGGGCACCACCTCTGCGGCGTTGTGCCGCTGGTTCCATGCTTTCGACTTTTTGGACCGCACTGCGGCGGTCGTCAGCGGCGTGCCCGACAGGACCGAGAGCAGGACGCGGATAATGAACGTCGCGTGGCGGTCGCGCGAGAGGACGGCGAGGAACGTGCGCAGCTGCTCGCACATGGTCGTGACGAGCTCAGTCATGGTCGGCAAATCGTCGGGCGCATTGTCGGGGGCAGTGCCCTTGGCCTGATGTCAAGGAAAACAGCGGGTAATGAGTGCAAATGATCGATAGAGGCCAGAGAAAACGGTCGATAACAGACCTCACGCTCGAGGACATCCGCAGCGAGAACCAGAAGGGTCTGGCACACGTGCGACGCGCAAAAGTGCTTGAACAGGTGGACAAAGCTGCAATGGCGAGAGCGAACGGGTCAGATCCGTCGGCATCGCGTCAAAGTGAAGCCTTCGACAACGTACTTGCCAGACATCTTGTCCATAAAAATGCGTAGATGCACGTCCGACGAGATGCGCAGCAGCTTCTCGACCACGACCGACGTTTCGGCGTCGGTGGCCAGCACGAGCTCCTTGTCCTGGACCTCCTCGTAGACGTTCGACAAGAAAATTTGCAGATCTGGAGCGGCAGCGACGAGAAACACCATCAGAATCGCTGTCCTCCCATTGCAATGGATGAGAATCGAATCACCCACCCTCTTCCGACTCCCATTCGTTCATATCGATGCGGCCCTCGATCGACTTGAAGTACTGGCGCGTCTCTTGGTCGACGACGCCGAACAGCACCTCGGCAGTCGGCGGCTGGTCCTCTTCCATCAGCGCCTCAGCCAGGTGCTTGTCGCTGGAGCGATCGTTGTGAGAGCGGTCGTTGTGGGAGCGGTCGTGGCGGTCGTGGCGGTCGTGGCGGTCGTTACGTTGTGGCGGGCCATTCCGCTCGCGGTCACGGTCACGGTCGTTGCGATGGAATGGGCCATTCCAGTCGCGGTCGCCGCGGTCGCCACGGTCGTTGGGCCGAGACGGGCCATTCCAATCCCGTTCGTTGCGATCGTTGTGTCGCGGCGGTCCATTCCAGTCGCGGTCGGACCTTCCGGAGAAGCCGCCGCCGCGAGATTGGCCACGTCCACGGCCGCCTCGTCCGCGGCCTCGTCCCCGTTGAGGTCGTCCGTCCATGATCGAAGATGGGTCGGCGGAGCTGGCAGACAAGTGGGTCGTCGTTGCCGGCAGCTGCTCGCGGTGCCCGACGAGATCCACGCCGCAGTCGTTGGTGCTGGAGGTGGCTCTCTGGCTTCGCTCGCGCTGGCGGTGAGGCCCTGTTGACACCGTCACATGACAGCGTGTGACTGGGTACTGTTCCTTTCAACGCGTCTCCCGCTCTGTTCTCCGTCTCTGCTCTCTGTCCTCCTCGTTGCTTGACCCGCTTCGCGCTGCCGCAACCGTCTCTTCTCCTGTTCGCAACACCTACAACATCTCGCTACAACGCGCTGCAGTCGATCTCTTCTTTGATTCGATCTCCGACACGCCGCACCCACCCCCAACCGCATCATCATGGTGCGCGGCGATCCGCTCACGGCCTCGCCTGACTTTGGCGCCGCCCACGCTCCTGATCCTCACCGATTCCCGCTGTCCTACTGTTTTGTGCCGATCGGCCCTCTCTCAGAACTTCTCCGAGGACCAGATTGCCGGTGCGTGTGTGCCACCATGCCCGCTCTGCCCGACCGGCGCACGCGACGAGCAGGCGACTGATAAACCGCATTCTCGATGCCGACTGTGCAGAATTCAAGGAGGTCTTTTCTCTCTTTGACCGCAAGGGCAACGGCTTCATCGAGCCTGATAGTACGAACCGCGCGTTACCAGGACCTCGGTCCCGATCCGGTCTCTAACACCGCGGCGACTCGATAGCTCTTGGCGACGTCCTGCGCTCGATCGGTCAGAACCCGACCGAGGCCCAAGTTGCCGACATTCTCGCGGCCTTGGCCGACAGTACGCATCCGCTTCTCCGCCTCACCATCGCGCGCATGCTCTGCCCCGATTCTCACACTTCCTTCCCACGCCATCACCAGAGGGCCAAAAGCCCATCAGCTTTGACCTGTTCAAGGATATTCTGTCGCGGCCCGACGGGTTCAAAGCCGCCGGCACCATCGAGGAGTTTTGCCAAGGGTTTGCCGTGTTCGACAAGGAGGGCGCCGGGTTTATTTCCTCGGGCGAGCTGCGCTACGGTGCGTCGGTGTGGGCTCGGCTGGAGTTAGACGGCGCTCCCAACCTGACGCTGCGCGAACCGGTCTCTAGTCCTGACGTCGCTCGGCGAGAAGATGACCAACGCCGAGGTCGACGAGCTGCTCAAGTACGTCGACATGACCAAGGACGGACAGGTCAAGTACGAGGGTACGTCGCGGGCGTCCTTGTTTGAAGGGTCGTTTGGGTTGTCGTCGACCATGGACTGACTCTGTTCGCTGCCGCCGGTGCGATAGACTTCATTCGCGCGATCACGAGCGCATAACGCGGTGGAGAAGACTTGGTTTGGGGGAAGGAAGCCGGACTGAACATGGGTTACCTCAATGGATCGTGGAATGCTTGACGGCAGTGATGAGCGTCTCGGGGAGCCTGTGAACGACGTTTGATCCCAACATCCGAATCCCATTCACCGGGCCGCCGCGCACAAAGCAAACAGCATCGCCGCAGGACACGAAAATCATGTGTACGCTCGAATGTATTTTCCAACTACTCGTTGGCCAACTTCAAAAAGCCAACCCCAGATCAGATCGGTAAATGAGTGCCACAACTCCAGATCACGACCAGAAAAAAACCGTGGATAAGTGCAGCGTTGCAGCGCTCGACCGAGCTCCTCGCATCGAGCGGGGAATCGGCCCCTTCGGCACGCTTTGCAACACAGCCGGCCAGACAACTTCCGGTAGTCCTTGGTCTTGCACCACGTGGTCGCGCACTTAGCGTAGCGGTCAGAACAATGCTCTTTCAAGTTATGCAGTACCTGAACGTCAAGAGTCTCGGGTCAGCATCTTCGATGTGGCACTTTAGCACCACATCAGGCGCGAAAATAAGGGGAGACGAGACAGACCAGCACATGGCGCACGCTGCGCGAGTTACCTTTCACGTCGTCGCCATGACCGTCGCTGTTGCTGTCAGCAAGGCCGCGGTCATCGTCAGGGACAGGCGACGCGTGTGCGGCGAGAGCCGACACCGCCGCCCGGATGGCGAGCACGGCAACAAGCGAGAGGAGCAGAGCCGTGCCACGCGTCATGGCTGCTGGAGAAAAAAGGAGATGAAGTGTTTGACGAGGCTGCGTTGATGCCAGGTTCTTGGTTGTCGCGACATCAAATGTGACATGGTGCGGGAGGGCAAGCATCGGCACAGAACAGAATCCGGTGTGAATGGACCCTGTTAGATCGTGGGGAGAGTCGACGCGAATAGGAAACCCGAATTTAAACAGCCGCTCGTCGCGGTCGCGCGCGCCTGAGGGCTGCTGGTTGGCCAAGCGTGATGGTCGAGACAGAAGTTTGGGGGCTCGAGTCGCGTTCGAGGAGAAGAGGCAGATGCGGTTGAATGCGCGATTTGATCCATGACCACGCCAAGCCGAATCGCGATCTTGGCCGGTGCTGGCTTCGATGCTTGCAATGGCGGATCCAAATGTCACAACCGTTCCGAGACATGATGGTTGGCCGATGTTACGCAGGACTGAATGTGACGATCAAGCACCCGCCGAATGTCGGCCATGTCAGAGTCTGTGATCAGCTTCCATTTCTAAGAACAATCCTGGCAAATGAGGAGTGTCATCCAAGGACAAAGTAAGGAAGCAATGTCAAAATGCATTTCACTTTTTAATGCTCTCGCGCGCCCACCTAATCTCGTCGTGGCCGCCGCTTAGCCGCCGACGGCGTGCTCCGGCCCGTCGCCTTGGTTGCTTGCGCCGGCACCGTGTCCACCTTCCCATTCGCACGCGCCGCCGCGACCTTGGACCCGACCACCTCCCCGTCGGGCGCACCAGCTGTAAGCACGCGCTCCATTTCGCCCTTGGCCACACTCTCGACAATACTCACGGCAAAGAACCCGAGCATGAGTGCAATCACGCCGTTCCAGGCGATACCAATAAACGCGGCAGCGCCCTGCGGCTCCGACGGCATTTCGCCACCGGCCGTGTCACCCGGCTGCCGCAAGTAACGGCGCACCTGCGCATCGAGGAATCGCGCGGCGGGCGCGTGCAGCGCCGGAGCAATCTTGCCGAGCAGACCGAGCAGGGCGTCGCGGCCGTTGGCCGAGAAGAGGGTCGCGACAAACAGCGACTGGATGGACGTCTTGATAACAGCCTTGCCGATCATGGTAGCGCCAAAGAAGGTGCGGAACGGGATGCCGACAGAGCCGCAGACGATACCGGCCAGGTCGAACAGCGGGTTGGGGATCTATGGGTCGTGCAACAAGTTAGCATGGCAGGAAACCGAGCGCATGCTGCGAACATGACGGGATCGCACCGACGCACAGGCCAGAATGGCCCAGAACCCAAACCGCTTCATGCTCGCCGCGACCTGGACCTTGGCCCAGTCGGACCACGACTGGGTCTTGGTGGGCGTGTCGAGCAACGCATCCACGTCGGCGAGCTCAGCCGAACGGCGGCCAGAGAGGTAGGCAGCGCGAGCAACAAAGTAGGGCGGAAGCTCGCCAATGGCCGTCCCGAGACCCCAGCAAAACGCTTCCCACTGGACCTTGCGCGCAACGATCGCGAGGGTAATCGCGGGGACAGTACCAGCCGGGACGGGCGTGCAGTTGATCCTGGAGCGCTCGAATTGCGTCAGAGAAGTGCTGAGGGAGCCCAAGAGCGCAGATGAGGCCAGAAACTGCGTACGGTTCCCAAGACTGGGCGTCAAAATCGACATGACCACAGGCATACGCTGCGGCCGTGACCTGAGCAATGTGCGGGCCCAGGAAGAGCAAAAAAGTGTGCAGGCCCGTGCCGAGACCGACCGACGACAAGACGCCGAGCAGGATCCAGTAGCCGTACCACTGAAGCGCAAACGTGCAGGCTTGGACCCACTACATTGCCAAGATCGCGAGATGGTGATCAGCCTGGCTCCAAACAGCGCAGCACACACCAACTCTCGGCATAAAAGCGTACCGGCTGGTGCGGCCCATCGATCTGCGCCACGACAAACAGTCCAGCGCAGATGACAACGCCGAGGGCGACGAGGTTGCGTCTCGCCACGACTGCGTCGGCGGCAGAGCGGGCGCCGCGAGCGAGCGCGGCAACGAAGTAGCGCAGGACCAAAACGGGGCTGCGATAAATGGAGATGCCGTCGACGTCGAGCTCGTCGGTCACGGAAATGGGCGTGTCGCTGCCCGTGCGTTCGCTGGCGGATTCCTGGGTCGTGGAAGCGGGGCGGCGTGAGGACCGCGAGCGCGACCGCGCCGGCGAGTTGGACTTGGGCGCGCGCGGCATGGCGGAGCAGCTGCAGCAAGATGCGCGACGGACTGAGCTGGTCGATTTGCGTGCAGAAGAGCGTCGGTCGTCGTTGTGGTCGTTGCAGGCGACGGGCGCGGGGGCGACAGCGCGCGACAGAGCGCCGCGAACAGCACCTCGGCAATCCCTTGGCTTGTTCGTGGGCGGGGCCACCAAGAGAATGCGATGAGATCACCAGGTGCGGTGGATCTGCACACGTGGAAGAGCTGCCATCTCTGTTGACGCCGTTGAACACCGCGTCGTGCGTTGGCTGGCCGGCATCTCACCCGCCGGGAAATGGACTCGACGTGGCTCAAGCAATGACATGGATAATCTGTTGGAAACGACAATTCGAACTAGCACCAGAACACCCAACTTGCTGCAATTCACGCCAACGACCAGCAGTACCGGCATGGACCACGAAGAAACCGCCACGGTGGGTGAAGCATTGGATGTTTGCGTGCACAAGACCGCAAATCACCAATGTTCGGCCCCGCTCAACGACCATCACCATGTGCAACCATGATCGATAGGTCCTCTACCTGATTCGCCGCAAGTACTGGCAAACGGCGCGGCAGCGTTGTGAGGTGGCTCTCCGGCGCGCTCGTCCCGTCGATGCTCCAGTTCTTGGATTTTGGCGCGCCGTCGCCTCCATCCTGCTGGGTATGGTGATTGGAAAGGACGTAAGAACTGGCGGGGAGTATCAATCTAATTCCCATTATAACGTTTTGTCATTACCAGGCAAGTTCAACGAGGCTGTTCGCGAGTTGACGCCGCTCGTGCCCGACCCAGCTCTAGCCGTCGCCGGCCCAGCAGCTTTGATCTATGCCCATTCTCGATGCACACCTCTGAGTATGCAGCAACTCTGACTCTTTGGGCTACACGATTGTCACCCACAGTCTGACCCACCTCTGCGCTTTCCCAGATCGCGATGCCATTTCAGACTTGGAAGCGACACTGGCCCTGGCTGAAGGGTCGTCCTCGCTGACCGAGATCGCCTACTTCATGCACATTGTCTTCCTCGGTATTGTCAACGCCGCGACTGACGAGACCGACAAGTGGCTCTCCACCGCGCGCGCACGTTTTCCCGGTGGCGCCTCGGCAGCCACGCTTGTCACGCTTGCCGAAGGTTGGCTACAGCTATTCCGTTATTCCCCACCGCTCATCGAGAACCCCAGTGGCGACGACGACAGCGCGCCGTCCGACTCGTGGTCGAATGTCGGCTCAAGCGGATCTCCACGCGGCTTGCGCACCAGCGGGTCCAAGGCGTTCACAGGCGCGAGCCAGGACTCGGTTGCGACCCAAAACTCGTCAGCCGACGGTCTCGGCGCAAGCAGCGCGCAGTGGATCCGCGGTCCACCCGCCAGCAACGCGACCATGGCCGACAGCACCGACGAGTCGCCGTTTGACGAAGTGGTCGCGGCCGACCCGAAGAACCCCGGCGCCATGATTGGTCGCATTCTCGTGACCAAGGAAATCCGTCGGCAACCGGAACAGGCGCGCGCTCATGCGTCAGCGCTCGTGGCCGCGCGACCGCGGTGTGTGCCGGCCTTGATCGAGGGCATGCACTGCGCGCTCGCGACGGGCGCGTGGGACGCAGTTACCGACGCATGCCACCGCATCTTGACGCTCGCCGGCGCATCGCCGTCGGGGGCCGGTGGGTCGGCTCAATCGCCGATCCCAACCGTAGACGCTCTGGTGGTCTTGGCACTCGTCGACCTGCTCCGTGACGGCCAAGCGGACCGCGGCGCGCAGCGGCTCACGCAGCTTCTTGTCGTACTGCGACGCGAAGAGGGCGAAAATGCCGCACTGATTGCGTCCGTCGTGCATCTCCTGACGCGGATTCCGCTCCCGGGTACTCCCGCTGTTGCTGCCATGTCTGGCACATCCACGACCGCTGTTCGTGGCGGCCGTGGAACGACGGTCCTCGATGACCTCGCGACGCTGGCCGAACGCATGACTTCCTTGGCGCCGACCAACGTCGCATACTTGTGCGAGTATGCGCGCGTGCTGCTCATCCAGGGCAAGCCCAAGGCCGCGCTCGACCAGTTCCAGCGCGCGACTGCGGCCAATTCGCACCACGTGCCGGCGCTCGAGGGTGCCCTCGAGGCCGAGCTCGCCGTCTTGCAGCTCGACGAAACCGCGGGCAACGCGGGCGCGCGCGACCGCGAGGCCAATCTGATGCGCGACCTCGAACTGCTCGAAGTCGTGCAACCTGTATCCTCGAGCGCAGGGAGGTCGCCGCTCGCCGCGTATCTGGCCGCCGCGATTCAGTGGCGCCGGCACCGCGACGCGGCCGTGCGGTTTGCACACTTGCGCGACTGCGTGCAGCGCGCGTTTGATGCCGCGGCGGCAGCTGCGGGCGCCGGGCTGCAGTACCTCGCGGCGCTGAATGTGCCGCTGCTCGTCCAAGTCGCGCGGGATCTCGTCGACTTGTGCCCATCCCACCCTCTCGCGGACGAGGCCGACGATGGCGCGGGTGCGGCGAGTGGCCCAGACGATGTCGCAGCCATGAGCGGTCACGTTCCGGCAGCTGCGCTGCTCGAGCTCGGCGAGTTCATTGCCCAGGTGTACCCCGGATCGCCCGAGACGAGCACGTTGCTTGCCCTGGCGCAATTTCTCAGCGGGCAAGTCGAATCGGCCAAGACGACGATTCGCAGCGTGATGGACCGGTTCCCGCAGCACGCGCCAGCAGCATTTTTGATGGCCGAACTCGCGGCGCACCCGGGCGCGTGGCCCGACGTTGCGGGGCTCCGAGAAACGGCGCTGCTCACGGAACTGCCGTCGAGTCTCTTCATGGGCGCCACGTCGCTGACGGGCAAGACGGCACGCCCCAGATGGGATCCCGCCAAGGGCTCTGCCGACGCGCTGGCCGCACTCGACACGGCACTCGCTGTGAATCTCGACGTGCGCAAGTGCGACCAGTTCCACCTGCTCCGCACCCGCGCACTCCGCATCCGCGGCGACTTAGACGGCGCGCGCGAAGCTCTGGCCCCCGTGTCCAACGGCACGCGCCCAAAACTGACGGCTCCGCGTGACCAATTCATGTACTGGGTCGAGACGCTGCTGACGACGACCAACGCCAAGGAACTTGATGGGCACATGGTCCAGGCACGGCGCGACGTGGCGTTTTACCCGACACTCCAGGGCGAACTGATGCTCCTCGAAGCGCACTTGCTCCTCGCCGGCGAGAAACGCGCGGCCACACACGTCGACCGCGCCCTGACGCTGTTCCGCGACGCGGCCTCGACCGAGCCGGCGCTCACCGTGATCTCGACGCGCGCGCAGGCCCACGTGCACCGCACCGTCCGGCACGACCACCGCGCCGCGATCCGCGTCTGTGCAGCGCTCGTCGACCTGCAACCCGGCTCCCTCCCCGCGCAACTCGCGCTCGCCGACGCGTACCTGGCGCGCGGCGACGTCGACCGCGCCATCGACGCCCTGACCACCGCGCTGTGCTACCTCCCAGGCGGCAGCCCCGGCTTGGACACTGCCTCGTCATCGGCACCCGCGCGCGAAGCCATGGCCGCGCAGCTCACGCGCAAAGTCGCGGCGGTGCTTGTGCGCAACCACGAATACGCACGCGCGCTCGAATACCTGCAGGACAGTGTCGACGCAGCGCTCGCCGCGGGCACACGCGCGGCCGACGCGATTCTCGACCAGGTTGTGGCGCTCGCAGCACTGCACTTGAAGCTCGGGCATCTCGACCAGGCCGAGGCGACGGCCGTCGCGCACCTTGAGCGGGTCAAGGCGGATGCGCCGACTGCGGCGCCCGCGACCGCCGCTGACTTGCCGCTGCTCGAAGTGCTGGCACAGGTGTCCCGGCAGACCAGGAACGCTGCAAGGGCGATGGACATGCTGCGTCGTGCCCGTACGGCGGCCGCGCGGCAACCGGCGGTCCAGGCGGCGATATGCTTGCAAATGGCCGAGATTGTGCGCGAGGGAGGTGCTGCGCCGGGCGCCGGCACGAGCGCGCAGGTCGAGGCTCTGCTCGTGCAGGCGCGCGAGTTGCAACCGGCCAACGCGACCGTGCTCCTAGCGCTTGCGCAGCATTACGTGCAAGCGGCTGCGCCCGCGTCCGATGGCAAGGCTGATGCGCTGGCCAAGGCGCATGCGCTGTGTGCGGAACTGCTCAAGGTGGACGCGAACCACGGCGAGGGCGCGCGGCTCATGGCGCAGGTCCTGATCCAGCGGCGCCAGTTTGACCAGGCGGTCGGGTTCCAGAAACAGATTCTCGCGCAGATGCAGCAGAAGACGGGCTGTGGGAAACGTGCCGATCGCGACAGGTATGCGGTGCTCGCGCAGACGATTGATTTGTTGCATCGGCTCGGGAGGATCGATGAGGCACGCGTCGAGCTTGATTTGCCGGAGAAGGAGAAGGAGGTCAAGCCGACGTCGACGGTGTCGTCAACTGCGACCACGGGTCCCACGGGTCCCACGGGTCCCACGGGTCCCACGGGTTTGCGCGAAGGTGCCAGGCGAAGTGAAGGGTATCACTTTTGCCTCGGGCTGTACCATAAGTGCGTCGGTTTCGCTCGTTCTCTCCGCCATTCACATCTCTTCGCTGACACAATTCGACATCCAGGAACAAGAACAACATCAAGGATGCGGTCCGTGAGTTCAAAAAGTGCCGCGGCGACGCGTACTGGCGCGAGCGATCCGCGAACCAGGTGCTCGAGCTCATGGTGTTCCCGGGCGTGACGGCACTCGGGTCGCAAGTGGATCCGGCCGTGGCCACTGCAGCCATTCGCGTCCTCGAGGTTGGAATCTTTCTCGGAACCGTCTCCTCTGCTACGCGCTCGACTGACCTCACTCTTCTCTCCTTGTGTAGGAGCTGTCCGCCACGTCGCCCGAGCGCAAGGTCTGGGAAGCCTACACGTATTTCGGCTCGCGCAAGCGCGCCGACATTGAGCACGGGCTTGACGTGCTCACCAACAGCAACCTCCCCGATGACCTGCCTGCCGTGCAACTCGCACGCGGCATCGGCCAGTTGCTCATGTCGCAGCCCGGCAAGGCCAAACCGTACCTCAAGAAACTCGCGGCGCGCGAGTGGGTGCTGGAGGATGCGCTGCACCTCGAGACCGCGTGGCTCGTCCTCGCGCAGATCTACCTCGACGCGGCCAAACCCGACGCGGCGGAGGCGCTCGTGAAATCAACGCTCGAATTTTACCCGGGCGACGGCGGCCGCGGCGCGTGGTGTGCGTGGGCTCTGCGCGCGGCGATTGCTGACCGCCAGACGCAACCGGCGACGGCACTCGCGCACCTGCGCCGTGCGTGGCTCGCTGAGGGCAGATCGCGTGCTGCGCTCGGCGCGCATCTGGCCGTACTCTCAGTGCGTGCCGGACGGCCTACTGAGGCGATTCGCGTTGCGCGCCGGGTGCTCGATCTGGTCGGTGCAGGCGCGGTCGAGGTCGGTGACGACCCAGCGATTGCCGTCCCGCTACTCGTGGCTGAGGGAGGGAAGGCACCCTCAGCGACGGCCGTGGATGCGGGTGGGGCGCCGATGCTCGTCCACATGCACCGTGATGTGCTGGTTCGTGCGCGAGGCATGCTGCGACCGTGAACGCAGTGGACCCAGAGCGACTGCCGGGAAATGGACTGGTGAAAACTGATATTGAGGAAATAACTGTGATCATACATGTTGTGTTTTGACGAGGCAGGTGTGAATCGGTGCTCTGGCTCACGCGCTTCGGTCGTACACGCTCTCCTTCAATTATGGTGTTGAGCTGTTGTCAGTTTCCATGGTCTCACGCACGGCATGCATCTCGACCATGTCCCGAACGTGCGCAGCGACAGCTCCCAGGGCTTGCCAGGAAGGTCGCCTTGTCCTCTGCACTTTCCTCGACGGCTATCAGCGCTGGGTCAGCAAGGCAAGCCACCATTTGCGCAGAGCGCAGCATACTCTGGACGCCGTTCTTGAATGCGTGAGCCAAGGCATAAGGCATGGCCGATGCAAATTCTTAGCGCAAGGCTCCAGAACCTGTTAGAACAGTCTGAAAGGACTCCGGAGACAAGCGGACAAAGCGGCAACAGACAAGACATAATGTGACCTGCATGCATTCATGTCCTCCACGTTTCCAATACCCGCAAATCCAGGCCGACCTTGCACGTCGATGGCACAGCCAACCAATCATGAACAGCACGCTGCACTGCCAACAGCCCGACAGGTTCGCCATCAGCGCTTGATAATGTAGCACTTGCCCGGGGGGCCGCGTGGGTCCAAGCAATCGCACTCGTCGCAATACAGAAGACCGCCGATAATCTTGCACGGGGTAGTTGCGTTTTTTCCCTTCATGTAGCACGTGCTGCAGTGACGTCCTCCATGGCGGTCATACCTTCGACACAGAAAGGAATGCGGAGCCATGGTAAGTGTGCTGAGAGCGTCAAGTCGCAGGCGAGTCAGGTGCAAATGAATCGAGACGAACCAGCACTCTGACCATTGATCATCACAGTTCACCCTGCGGGCAACGCCAACGCCAACGTCATCAGTGACCGGAGAAGCGAGCACGCGCCACGGCATGGTCGAGATGACGGCGAGCACGGCGAGCGCGGCGAGAAGGGCGCGGTTCAGAAACGTAGCGCGCGCCATGGTTGTGGAGATCCGAAACAGTAGTGGTCGGTCCGCAGTCGAGGGCGGGCAGTGCGTGTCGACGTGGCCAACAATTGAGTCGCAACTTGGAGAGTGAGAGAGAATATCTGCGTGTCAAGGCCCCAAATTTATATGGGGCCAGCCGGCTAGGTCGACAAAGCGGCGGGGGGCATGCTGAAGCTGGTTGGCCAATGCGGCGCATTTTCACCGATTCACAATGGCGAGCCCGCTCCTGAGGTCGATAGATTCCCTGACACATGGCATGGCAACTTCGCTTCGTGCACGACAAATTGACGGGCTCGATCCACGAACAAGTGTTGCGTGTGTGTGCTCATATATCGAGTACTCCTGCACAGTAACGACTCTCGGCACTCGCCGTGGCAATCGCCATGCGCGACCACCTTGGGGCCAGCGAGGCAGGAGCACGCTTACAGGAGCGCTTTACAGGCTCCTGTGCACGCGGCGGTGTGGGGATGCTGAACGCAACGATGACGGTTTCCCGACGCGGCGCCGTTCTGGAATGACCAGCCGAAGCGACGCGGATGCTCCACCCATCTCAACCAACGGTGGTGCTCAGAGATATGGCGGGTGGACGCGGGGGCCAATCAAGTCGCATCGCACCGATCAAATCAACACACAAACACGAGCGACCGGCGCGAGGACGCCGCTGCCTCAGGAAGACGTGATGTGATCGGGTCCAAAGCTCATTTGAGCTTGGACCGAAAAGTGTACGATGGAGCAAAAATATCTCTTTGTCTAGACCAAAACTCAGTGGGCTTTCCGAACGGCACTGCAAACAAGGGGTGGGTGACACGGGATCGGGCGAGCGAGGGGGGAGGGACACAAAAACTGGCGCCGACCCAAATCATCATACAAGCACAACAAGTTTCTTCTCCTCGCCGTCCGACCCGGGCAGAGGGAACGACATGGTCGAGTCGTCGTCGTCGTCCCCGGCCATTGGCACGGCAATATCCACCGCGACCGTGGATGCCGGGTCGACTGCCGTCGACTGCACGCGCTCGCCCGCGGGCGTGCGTGCGCGCGCCGCAGCAATGGCCGCGACGGCTGCGGTCGCGGCAGCCGATGCGTCCGAGAGCATCGGTGCCGAGGATGAGGTGCCGGCGTTCGAGGGTCGACCGGAAACGGCATCGCCGCGCGTCGCCGGTGGCGCTGGGGTGGGCGGGGGTGGCGGTGGCGGCGCCTGCGACATGGGAATCAACGGTGGAGCAGGTGCGGCAGAGGTAGGGGGACGTGGGTGCGGTCATGGCGAGATCCTTGTCAACAGAGTGTGACCGGCGGCGGCGTGCGATGAACAGGACGGCAGCAATGCCGAGGATGGCAAGTGCAATCAGCAGGCCCGCCCACCAGGGGAAACCAGACGTCTTGTTGTCCGAGGCGGTATCGGCGCGACCGCCAACGACCGTCGTCGGCGAGTCGATACCCGAGGTCGTGCCAGACGGGTTGGTCGACTTTGTTGCGACCGCAGTCGCACTTGACGTTGGTGCCGGCGAGAGCGTGACGGTCGTCGATGCCGGTGCGGGCGACGCTTTGGTCCCGTCTTTGCTACTGCCCGATGCCGGGTCGACGCGGATCGGGAAAGTGGGCGTCGACCGGCGCATAAAGTCGGAGACGGTGTCGCCATTGGCCGCAACGACAATGGCCCAGTTGGCGTTCTTGTCGTTGGAACCGAGGTCCTTTGGCACGTTCCAGACGACGTTGCCCTTGTTGTTGGGCACGGCCTGGGCAATCGGCGCGCACGATGACGGGAACGCGTTCTGGTTGCACACCCACAAGTCAACGTATTGCACCACGTTGAAGGACGGCCACAACGGGTTCCAGGTCAATGTGGCCGCCTGGCCCGCAGCGACGGTCGGCGCGGTCTCGGTGCCGAGCGGGTTGTTGACGAACTCGCTCGGGTTGCCGGTCGGGAGCGCGGGCGACGACATGGTGGAGGGATCGGCGCGCAGCGACCCGACAGAAGAGGCTCAGTCTATGAGCGGCGAGTGGGAGGTGCCCGCTGGTATCGGAATGCAAGTGGCTGAGCGGATGGGCTGGACACTTCACGTTGTCGCTGCTGTAGTCGCTGTCGTCACGAGCCGCGTGCGCTTGGAAGAATGGGCGTGGAAGCGTGCTCGTGCGTGCGCACAGGGTCGGCGCTCACGACGGGCTCGAAACGGCTCGGAGCGGGGGCGGTGACCGAGTGCGGCAAGTCGCAGGCCGGAGTCGGGACGAGCGCAGCGTCGGATTCGATGGGACGGCTGTGTCGAGGATGGCCGCCTCGTTACTGACCACGGTGTGGCGAGGTTTGCTTCTGGCCAACTCTGCCGTTGCGGCCGACAGGATGGAAGAGATGCCCATAGGCAGCGAGTCTTGCACAATGGATCTGACACGCTCGTCACGCCCTCGATTCCACCGCCCGGCCTCCCGCTCCCTTTGCTTTGCTCGGGCTCGTCTGGTCGCGACGTTCTCGACGTGCGCTGCAATTCGATTTTGGACCAACCACCCCGCTCAGCACCCGGTGCAACTTACCGCACTGCTCACGCGCTAGCCTCTCCACCCCACCAGCTCGCTTGTGCGAACTCTCCCGGCCTCCCCCCCAGCACACCATGGCGGCCCCCGCCGACGCCGCCGCCGCGGCCCAGACACTCTACGTGAAGAACCTGTGCACCAAAGTCCAAAAGCAGGAGCTGCGCCAAGCACTCTATTACTATTTCTCGTCCTATGGCGCCGTTGTCGACGTGGTCGCATTGAAAACGCCGAAAATGCGAGGCCAGGCGTTTGTCGTGTTCCGCGACCCGACCGACGCGGCCGCAGCGCTCCGAGACGCCAACGGAAAGCTGTTGTTTGATAAGCCTATGGTGTGTGCAACCCCTGGCTTGCTGCAGGTCGTGTAGTTGACCGGCTTGGACTTGGTTTTAGACGATTGACCACGCCCGTACGAAATCGCACGCGATCCGCAAACTCGAGGGCACTTTTGTGCTCGAGACGCCATCGTCCAGTACCGCGCAGGCGCCTGCACCGGCACCGCGGCCACCAGGAGTCGCACCTGCGGGCGCCCCGATTGCACCGACGGGTCCAGCGGCGAAGCGACCGCACGACACGGACGGCGCGAGTGATGGTGGCACGAGTGACGACGAGGACACGCGCGGGAATAAGCGGCCACGGCATTGATTCCGCGCGGAGGTGGTGGTGATTGGTGTGTATATATGAGTTTGAATTCCCCTGTCGGATCTTTTGATCAGGGTTGACTTCGCGTGAACAAAACGTGGATCCTGTCCTCGCGGCGCATTCTCTCGGCATGCCTCGAGCTGCTTCGAGCAAGTCAAAATCGGTTCATGGCTAGTCGCTTTGTTTCAATCGGACAGAACTTGTGGAGCACGTTTTCGTAGACCAGCAAAACTATCGCTCAACTCGACTCTCGCGAACTAAGTCCAGCTTGCTCAACACGTCGCTTTGATCTAGATCTTGAAGGAGCTGACCGGTGATCAATCCGTCCTCACCAACTTGCAACCGATCGCGTACCGATCCACAAGGAAATACATTTCGTGACACTCGAAGGCGACCTACCGCCCTCCACCCGCACCGCTAACGCAAGCACGCACATCAACGCGCCCGCCCCCCGGCACGCACGACCATCACTCTGTACAATCGCGTCACACCAATCCAACTCAAGCCGTCGACCCGGCTTCGGCCTTGCGCATAGCAAGCACCTTTTGGCGCGCCAGCCAACCCGCCTTGCGACCCGAAATCAACATTCCACTGAAGCACGCGCCCATACGGTTCGTACCGCACGCTTCGGACACTTCCATGCCAGTGATGATCATGCCCGGGACGATTTCCTGAGTGTTGGCGACGATCGCGTCCTCGGCGGCCTCCATGTGCAGCGCCTTCATGCCCGGCACCGACTTGACCATGCCGAGCTGGTGCAGCCGTTTGATCCCCGTCGCGCCGTGCGGCCCGTCGTGCCCGCACGACGACACAATCACCTTGGCCAGGACCGTCTGCGGGTCCATGCAGTTCTGCGTGCCGTGCGCCTTGGTCACGAGGGCCCAGTTGGTGGCCACGCCGCAGACGACGCCGTTCTTGACGATAAAGTCTTCGACGGCGGTCGCATTGAAGAGCTTGACGCCGTTCTTGATGATGGTCGCGATCACCGTCGACGTGAAGAGCGCGGCGTGCGAGACGACAACGTAGTTGCCGCAGTCGTCGTACGGGATCGCGAGCTCGTCGAGCACCAGGTGCGCGGGCTTGCGCACGACCATCGGCGTCATCAGCTGCCCGCCAAGCCAGGCGCCGCCGCCGGGCGCGACCGAGGCCTCGATGACGGACACCTTGATGGACGGGTCCTTGGACAGCTCGTACGCGCACATGAGGCCTATTTTTGGTCATTGGTGGTGGTCAGTGAGTCGGCAACGTGTCATTTACTCAGGGTTGGGGCGCTCTCGCGCTCATGCAATGCGTGGGGCAACACGCGCGGGCGTGCACGATCTCGGCCAACGAGAGCCACGCGTGCGCGCGCCGAGCAACATCCACATGGGCCCATGAATGAAGGAGTGAGAGCGCGCGTACCAGCGGGACCGGCGCCAATGATAACAACGTCGGTGTCGGCTCCGTCGAGCAGCGAGGTCATGTAGCGCTTGGTCATTTCGCGCGACACGTCCGACTCGCGGATCGGCGCAAACTTCGCCGTCTCATAAGGGAGCTGGTCGGCCGAGGTGATCGTCATGGTTGCTGCTTGGTTGGGTCGGGTCGAGGATCAACGGAGCGAGAAACGGGGGAGGGTGGGGAGGTGCGCGCTTTTGTAGTTTGGTGAGAGCCCAGGAAACGCGGTCGTTGGTCGTCGTTGCTGATCGCACGCGTTTGTCTCGTTTTTGGGGACTCGAGAAGCAAGCAATCGGGTGGTCCTGTGAGTCCCTGTGAGATGATGCGCGGCGGTGAGCATCTCATTCTCGACAGCTCCAATCGCGGCTGGATTTGCACGGAGGGACGCGCGTGGGCACCGCGTCGTCTTGTTGGCGATGCGACGGATTTGAGATCTGCAGCGCTTTGCAGCGTATCCACTCTCGTTTTGTTGGGGCCAGACTCGGGCAGCCCGCGCTCGTCGTCTTGGTGTGCTCAAGCCAATCCCAACCGCCGGCTGGCTCATGACAGGAACACACCGGAAGCATCGTGGCGCAGGGGATATGCGACGCGACGCGACGTGCGACGGTGGGTAAATACATTGACAGAGAGCTCGGCACGGCCGTTGTCAGGCACAGCGTGCGCGTCGTGTCGCGGCCAGGTCCGAGCGTCTCCAACATGAGCTTCCTCGAAGCACTTCGGTTCAGGCTGGCGACGCGCTGGCGTACCCCAGTCAACCTGCCCTGCCTGCCTGCCCTGCACGCACGCAGCCGCACAGTGATCTGCGCGGATCCCAGTCAACAGGGCGGACGCGACTTGGTGCGTGCGCTCAGGATCACTTTGAATCAGCAGCAGCAGCGCGCATGTTGATCACCGTGGTTCGGAGCGGAGCGTCGCGTTCCGTCTGGGGTTTCAGCGAGGAATGCGCAACCTGTTTCGCCTCGGCGAAACAGGAATCGGAAAAAACAAGTGGCGCACGAGGGCAGGCATCGGCCAATTTTCCGGCCGTTTGCGGGTGCGACCGGGGTTGCGGTGAAAGTGGCTGCCAGGCCTGTCGGGGGTGACACGTGACCGCGAATCACGCGTTGGTCCATTGCATCGCAGCGCACCCAACACCCGGCGCTCCCCCATCGCGCAGTTTGTTACCTCCCGCACCAACGGCGCTGCACGGCAACAGGCGACGCGCACGCTCAACGCTGCCAGCCCGTCGACCGTGACGACAGGCGGAGCCCACGCAAGCCCACCCCCCCACTTGCTGCACAACGCCCATCGGCCGCGTGCCATCGACCTGCCACCGAAACCTTCAGGCCAGCGCGCCCACGCACGTCGGACACGGACACGCCACCGCCCCTTGCCGCCGTGTCGTGTTCGCCCTCGGCGCTCCCGCCGCCACGCTGTCCCCCGCCGCCGCCATCTCGGCCATAGACGCGGATCCGTCCTCTCCACCCAGTACCCGAACGACGCCGTCGTGCCTTGCCGCGTTCCTCGCCAACGTCAAGCGCCGGCTCCGCTTCTGTGCCAAGTCGTCGCCGCCCGAAGGCCCCGCACCTCGTGCGTCGAGCCCGCCACCGCCCACCCCGCGCCGGCTCGTCCCCGCCGCGACATTCCCGCGCTCGTTTGGGTGGTTTGTGGCCGCAAGTCCGCCACCGGCCGAGTCCACCGCCGCCGCTGCGCCCGCCGCACAGCGGCGCAGAAACCTGTTTTGGACGCTTGGTCGCGGAAACTCGCGGATTGCGCGCCGTGCGGCCACGTCGGCCATGTCTTTGCCAACGGAGCTCGCGGCGTTGGCGCGCCAGTGCTCGATGTACGTGTTGGGTGCGTGCGGTGAACGGGTCCAGCAAATGGAACTTGTGCTCACTTTGCATTCAATGGAACAACGCAGCTGTTTTGACAGCCAGCTCGACCTGTGGCTGCCCAACTGCCGCGACCAGTTTTGTCGGCCGTGCTTTGAGCGGTGCGTCGCGATTGGATGCAAATTGTCTGGATCGGGTGGCTGCGCAAACGGGTGCTAACGCGCTTGCTCCAGGTACATCGAGGAAGTCGTCAACAACTCGTGGGGCATCGGCGTCTCCCCCATCAAGTGCCCCGTCTGCCAGGACCACCTCGCGCGCGCCGAATGGACCAGGGTACTGACCCGCTGATTCCGTGTCCACCATTCCGTCGCTCTCGCTAACTACAGCACTCTCCGCCCACCAGTTCGTCCCGCAACGGCTCATCGACCTCTACGACAAGTACAACGCCCCGCACCGGTCGGTCGTACGTACCTGCGGCGAGTGCGGGATCGACGTGCCTCTCGTGCACGAGACACCGCTCCCGCACCCGCGGTCCGACGCCGGATGGGCCATTGCGCAGCAGATTCGCGCCGAAGTCAGGCAGCTCGTTGATTTGGCGATCAAGACCGACGCGACGAGCGCCGCGAAATGGGCCAAGGTCCCGGACGACGTCGACGCGGCGTTTGACCTGTTCTTCCGTCACGTGCACTTGACGAACCGCGACAGCGCGGTGGCCGCGCCGGTTCCAGCTCCGAATGCACCACCCACGACACAGGCCCCGTCGACCCTGGCCGCGCTCTTGGCCGCGGCAGGCGTCCCGTGGCGTCGTGGCGACGACGACGACGATATGTCCGGCACCGACTCGGATTCGGGGGACGGGTCATCCGACGAGAGCGGCGACGACATGGACGCACTCCTCTCGGAACGCGCGCGCGCGACCGCGACTGTTGCAATTCCGAGCGTGACGTTACCGCCCGCGCCGTCGGCCAGCACGAGCACCGGCAAGTCCGCCGCGTCGTCGATCGCACGGCTGCACGCGTACTTGGTCCCGGAAATGACGGCGCTGATTGACGCGTGCTTTGACGGCAAGCCTGCTGCCGCGAGCGTCAAGCACGTGCCAGCCGCAACCGCTCCTTCTGCAGTCGCCGACCCAGGACCCGCCGACCTGCTCGCTCAGCCTGTCGCCCGCACCCGCAGCACATCGAGCACCGCAACCACCCCCACGCGCCGCGTCTCGCGCGCCGTCTACCCCACCTCATCGCGCGACCGGTCGCGCTCGGCCTCGGTGACCCCGACCAAGCCCGGCGCGTCCAAGTCCAGTCCACGGCGCTCACGCGGCGCGCCACCACCTCCAGCAGTCCCACCCACGGGCGCCGCGCCTCGGCTCGACCTCGCGCGGCAGCGCAAGCGGCGGCGGCGGTACGCCACGCAAGCCCGTTCCCTCGCGACCTCCATCTCCCTCCTCCTCCTGCGGCTCGAACCGCGCGGCGAACCCTGGCGCGCCATGCAGTTCCGGCACCTAGCCGCGTTCCCGCGTGGCGTTTGCGAGTGTGGCGCTGCGCTTTGCTGGCACTGTGGGGAGAACGCGCACCATGTTGGGATGCAGTGCAGCGAGTACCGCGCGCTGCAGGTGCAGGTGTTGGCGGGTGGCGCGAATCCGCGTGCGGCGGGGCTCGGGGAACATGCGGTCGCGCAGGGGGTCGGGGAGACGTTGCAGTGGACGGCGAAGCACTCGAAGCCGTGCCCGCAGTGCCGCGTCTGGATTGTAAGGGACGAGGGGTGTAATCGCGTGGATTGCCTGTTTTGCGGGATGGCGTTTTGCTGGCAGTGTTCAAGTCCGGTACGTTTTGGGGTGGGTGGAGCGTCATGGATGGTGGTGACTGACACAAGGTGGGGTGGTGTGGATAGTGGTCGGAGAAGTGCGGCTTCTACAACTGCAAGGCCACGGCAAGCTCGACAGTCGCGTCGGCCGCGTCGTTGTCGTTGTCGGCGCTGATTGCCGCGCCCGCCGCACCCGCAGCCGAGGGAATGGACCTGGCGACGCCCGCGCGCGGTGTGGCCATGCCCACACCGCCCAACTCGGTACGTCGCAACGTTCACCCAGAACGCATTAACTACTGCGACTGACACGTTCGTCGAACGCTTTAGCCGCCCGAAATCGGCGTACCTGACGTGGCCCGGCTCGAGGCGCGGTTCCGACAACAGCAGCAGCAGCAGCGGGCCGCGGCCGCCGCTTCAACATGAGAGTCCGGGGTGCATCACGGACGTGATCAGACGTTTGCGCGCGCGGCCTCACCTATCAATTTCACTTGCCCGTTTGGCCCACGATGGACCCGGGCAGCTGTCCATTTTCATTATCGTGTTCGGTTGTCTTCCGTTCCGTTCTCCACCTTATGTGCGATCCCATTCGTTCGCACCATATTCATTTGGCGGCGCGCGGTTCTTCCCGCTGCCGCCGTTCTTGTACATAATCGATTCGCCGTTGTAAATATGTCATTACAAGTCTTCACTGGGTTTATTCTGAGCGCGTCGTGTCGCGCTGATCGCGCAGAGCAATACGAGTGAGAGAATGAGCATCAATCACTTTACGGCTGCGCCGACCGACACAGAAGACCGAGGAACAGAAACGAACAATGCGTGGGAGAACCAAGGAGGAGAATTAGACGGATTTTTGCGAAAAAAAAAAAGAGTGGAATAAGTAGTGCGCGCGAGAGAAACACGAAACGTCCGACACCACACCCAATTAATCAATCCACCCTGCGCTGGACCTGCTGACAGGCCAGCACGCATGTAACGGCAACTCACGGAATCGCCACCACGCCCGTCGCACGCATCTGCGTCCACACGAGCGCCGCCGTCACCGCGACCGCCGCCGCCGCAACCGCGCCTTTTGCTCCGGCCGCTGCGGCCGCCAGCGGTGCGCGCCGCTCCGGCGAGATCAACTCCTTCCCCTCATCCTCGTTCTCTTCGAGCGTCGCCTTGCGAATCCGCTCGAGCTTGTCGACGTACTCGAGCAAGTCGGCCACGTCGGTTGAGACGGGACGCGCACAGACGACCGGCGGTGGCGTTGCGGGTGGGACCGTGCCCGTCGCGCCGATCGACATGAGCGCGTCGATGTCGATGGGCTGCTGGTCGGCAGGAGGTGGTGAGGACGGGGTGAGGGTCGCGCGCAGGTCCATCATCGACGGTTCCGGGGATGCGGGCGCGGGGGTTGCCAGGGCGAGCTCCGAGACGGCGGCGGGCGCGGTGTCGGCGAGGTGGTGCAGGTCGATGTCTGCGTCGGTGCCGTCGACGTCGACCGCAGCGGCATTGGTGGCGCGCGGTGGGAAGGCGTGCAAGTGCTAGATGGTGGGGGGGGGGGGGGGAGGCGCCGTGATCAGCATGGTGGGAAACCCAAATTTCCTCTTAGCGGGCGTACGTACCGTGTCCAAGTACGAAATCGCGCCGAGGTCGAGCAGGACCCGCTCAATGGCGTCGGCCACCAAGTCGGCTGCCGTCCCGTCAACGTCGCCGTGCGTGCCCTCAAACTCGATGGCCGCCGTATCGGCACCACTGCAACTGCTCGGGAACACGCGCACCATGGGCGCGCGCATACCGTCCAAATCGTCTTTCAGCATCCCGGCCCACGCGGCAGTTTCGCCGAGCATGGCGACATTCGCGCGCAGGAACACGGCGTTGACCGGGTACTTGAGCGAGAGTGCGGCGATATCGGCCTCGAGCGCGCGGCAGGCAGCGCACGTCGTGCACGACAGGTGCACGACAACGTGCTTGCTCGGTTGGTGCTCGGCGATCAGGCGCAATAGCTGCGCGTGCGCGTGCACGGTCAGCACACGCACGTAGTCGTTGTCGAAGTACATGACGAGCTGTTGCGGGCGGCGGGCCGTGAGAGGCCTTGGTGGATGTTTGGCGGGGCGCGGACGGCCGGGATAGCGGAAGCACAGTCGGTGGGTGCGGTTGCGGCGGGTGCGGGCGCTGTGGGGTTGATGAGGGCGGCGGGAATGTATGGGAAATGGCGGTGTTTGGAGAGAAGCGGCAGCGGCAGCGACGGATGGTGGCACGATGGTGTATGAAGGTGGGTGATGTGGTCGCGTGTGCCGCGGCGAATCTCATGCGGATGCGGCGAATCGGTTCGCTGTGGCGATCTCACGTGCACGCCTGCCACAGCCATCGACCGCGGCGCGAGACGGTGCGAGACGCTCCCCACCGCCATTCACACTTCCGTCTTTGTCGCTCCGCCGCTGCTGTCAACGGCCACGCACGCTGCCCCGTCGTGGGTACCCGCCAACTTGCTGCAATCTCAACAACTGCCCTCTCTGGACGCGACCAGCCGCTCGATTCGCCCGGCCCACCCACGCCCGCCGCCCCGGACCCTGCCACAAGCCCCAGACTCCACCTTCGCCTGCAGCAAAATCGCGACGACCACCAACCTGACCCGTCCAGCCGCAAGAATGCCCATTAATGCGCGTGCCGGTCCACGTCCACCCACGGGCCGCCCCGGCACGACCACTGCACCCTCGCGCGGCGAATACATGCACGCCGACAAGGACCTCGACAATGACGACCGATACCACGGGTTCCATTTCCGTCGCCGCCGCGACCGCATCAACTGGCGGCTAATTGGCGCCGTCGATGTGACGCGCGTCCAGCGCGAGGTACCGCGCGAGCGCTCGTTTGTATTGGCGAAGACGTGCCGCTCACCAGGCACGAGTTACCGTAGATCGACCTCGGCGCGCTGCAAGAGGTCATGGACAATGTCGCCTACTGCGACATCGATTCGGAAGGTGCGCTGCCAATACCGTTCCGTCTGAGTTGTTCTTGCGTGCTCATTGCAGTTGACCCGACCTGCTAGACTTGCGCTACACGGACCCCAACTTTGTCAAGCTCTTCCAGCTCGCACAGCTTGTCATCGAGTACCTTTTGCATTGCCAGGTGCGCTGTTGGCACCGATTCGGCGACACCGTGCCGCTGTGTGACATTGGTCAACTGTCGCCACCAGGATGTTTTGCACTCTTCCGACCAGGACGCGCGACGACAAGCCACAGAGCTCGCGGCCGAGGTCGACCACTTGCAACAGCAGAACGAAAAGCAGGTCCAAACTATCCCTATTTCATTGATGACCCTTTGCGACCGGTCTACTCACCACTCTGTTCCGCTAGCTGCTCGAAATCTACGCGCTCAAAAAGGAAACCAAGTCGCTCAAGAAAACCATCTTTGCGTACCAGATCATGACCAAGACGCCCGGGTTCCACACGGCCGCCACCGGCAATGGCACCGTCGCCGACCGATCCGCTGGGCGCGTCACGTCCCCGATCGCCGTCGAGTTCCACGTACGCACTCCACACTCTCTCGCCGACCCACTCTCTTCCACGCGCTGCTCACCACCCCCTTCGCCATGCGCAGCGGTGCAGGTACTGCCCAAAAGTCTTCAACTCGACCGGATACCTCGACGGCCACCTGCGCCGGCGCCACGCCGACCTGCCGCACTACCTCGACGACGAGCGGCACCTCACCTCACTCCCACCACCCCCGGCCCCCGCCCCGGCCCCCGCTGAACCCGACGTTGACCCCTCGGCATCTGCCGCGGCGCAAGCCGATCTGATCGACCGGCTCACGCGCACGATCGAGGACTTTGGCCAAAAGCTGCACGCGACCGAGGCGCAGCTGCAGGCCGACATGGAAGACCGGCTGCACCTCGAATTGGCCGCCAAGCAGGCCGAGCTCGAGGAAGCCCATAACCGCGACTGGGACGCGTGGCGCGCCCAGGTGCACGACGAGCTCGAGGCCGAGCGCGCTCTGATCGCGCAGGAGCGCGAGAAGCTGGCTGAGCTGCAACGGAGTATCGAGGAGAAGCAGTTGCACCCACCGAAAGTGCGCGCGTCGAGTCTCGGGCCGCTCGAGGACGACGAGGACGAGGTCATTCAACCCGTCGTGGAGGCGGAGCCGGTACCGCCGGCAGTGGATTTGGCCGCGGTCGTTGCGCAGATCGAGGCGCGGCAGAGGGAGGGGTTGGCCGAGATGCAGGCGACCGTCGCCAAGGAGATTCAGGCGCTAAGGGAAATGATGAACCGCGACCAGGCGAACCAGCAGGTGTCGAACGAGCTGAAGACGACGGCGCAAAGGCTCGAGAGTCTGCAGCAGGCGATTTTGGACCGTCAAGTGAGCGTGGCGAGCGTAGTGACGGCGCCGCCGGTGCCGCTGCCGGTCGTCCAGGTCCCGGCGCCCGTCGAAGCGCCGGTTTGGCAGCCGCCACCGCCGGCACCAGCTCGAGTGATGCCGCCGAGTTTGCACGGGAGTCGCGAGTTGCTGGCGCAAGGCACGATTTCGATATGGGCAATTTCCTCCCTCGCATCTGGATCGCGCACTTACCACGCCGCCGTATCCCCTCTGCAGATTCGCCCCAACCCAAGACGCCCAAAATGCCGAAAAAGAAACCCGCACCACCAGCGCTACAACTCCCGCCGCCCTCCTCCAACTACCCCGACGACCCACCGTCGTTCCTCGACGACGTCGACCCGCACTTCGACCCGTCGCAGACCGACGCCTACGGCGGCGACTGCGACTGGCCCATCATCTCGCGGCACCTGCGCACGCACAAGCACGTGCCGCTGCCGTACGCGCCCTGGGCACGCGCCGCCGTTGCTGCGCACCCGGCGGCCTCGGTCGTCAAGGAACGCGAATCGATCAAGGTGCAGTTACAGCGCGCAATGCACGCGCTGGGAATCACGCGCGAGGCGTTGCTCGACGAGCAGGCGACGGATGCGTTGGTGGAGAGGTTGGAGCACAGCAAGGACGAAAAGGTCCGCAGTGACCCGTCGTACGGGTTCGCGTACGAGCTGATTTGCGACGACGTGGATGCGGCTACCGACCGCCATTTCCGGTTCAAGCCGAAACCCACGCGGCTCGTCCCACCGCGCGGCGGGCGGTTCGCGAACGTTGGGAATGGGGGGAGTGGTGGGGGTGGGGGTGGCAGTGGCGGTGCGCGGTTCCAAGGCGCCGCCGCGGCAGCACGCGCACGGAGCCGGCTCGCGACCAACTCACCCGCGCGGCTCATTCTGCGGTCGGTGCTCAAGTCGCCCGACGGCCGGCGCACGCCCAGCAGCTCGCACCTCGGGTCTCCGGGCACGCCGCGGCGCGTCGAGTGGAAGGACGCGGCGAGCGACGACTCGGATTCGGACTCAGACGACGACTCGCCCAAGTCGTCTACGTCGCGGTTCAGTCGCGGTGGGGGCGGGTGGGGGCAGACCCCCGCGACACCACCGTCGTGGCGCACCTCAGCCGGCGCCAGTGGGACGCGCAATGCCGGTGGGAGCAAGGGTGGGTCGTGGGGTGTGGGCGGGCCGGCGCATGCCAAGTCGCGGCCGGCGAGGTCGTCCCCGCTCAAGCAGTCGTTTACAGCGTCGGCGCTGCGGAAACCGGATATGGCCGGCGTGGTCGTGGACGCGATGCGTGCTGCCGCGCCAACGGCGGCCGCGGGTGGGGCGCAAGCAGTGGAACCGCGCGAGTAGCAACGGCGACGTGGACGACGTGCAGACGCCGACGGCCGCGCTCACGTCCAACACGTACCGCCCTCAGGCGCCGCTATCGGCGACCCCGACCGAGGCGGGGATGCGCAAGACGGGGAGCAGCGCGAGTATGACCGCTGCGCGGCCGTCGTGGGGCGAGCCGGCACCGCCACCCGCCGCCAGGGCCGCGCCTGCGGTTCCGGCCGTCACGGTCGATGACCAGGACGAGAGCGAGGTGATTGGCGACAAGAGCGTCGACCACTTTGACGTGAGCGCCGACGACGAGAGCGAAGTGGCCCCACCACCTGCGGCCGCGCCGGTCGCGCGCGCGAGGACGATCACGTCGGCACCAGTGCCGGTGCCTGTGGCGGATACGTCGGTCGATGAGCTGATGCAGGACTTGGCGTCGGATTCAGAGGCGTCGCCGGAAAAGCGCAAGAGTACGTTTTTCGTCGTGGAAGAGATGGCGGGGGTGGGTGGATTGCTAACGAACAGGATGTGTCCAGTAGGTCGGCCGCCACCGATCAACACGCGGGTGATCCAGTCGAAGCCGGCGAATAATTACTCTGCGTGGGACGACGACGAGTCGATGTAGAAGACCGGTGTGGGTGGCGGGGAGGACTTGACGAAGTTGTGACGAGGTAACGGATACAACCACGATTCTCGGATCTTGCGTTCTTTCGGCGTTGTATCGAGCAGGTGCGCCCCGAAGCGCTCCCGCTCCGAGCTGGCGCGAGAGATTGCTCTTCGCGATCTGGGCCAAGGCTGAAAAATAGCGAAGAGCGCGCCGCGAAAAGAGTACTCGAAAAACATGCCGTGCGAGGAAATCCAATCGATCTAATCAAAATGCAAGTAATTGTGCGCCAAAGTCTTCCCATCATCCAGCAGTGTCCCCCTCCGTCGGCCGCGTGTCCAACATCATGCGGTCATGTCCTTGTCGTCGGCCGCCGCCGCCGCCGCGTGGACCGGGCACGGCATGGCCAGCACGACGCGCGGGAACGGCGGCAGCGACGCGGCGCTGTCGTACTTGAAGTGCTTGGTGATCTGGTTGCCGTTGGTAGACGACGAAATTTCGACCCACTGCGCGTCCCATTGCATCATCTTGCAGAAGTAAATGTTCTACACGACGTGATTCAAAACGCGATTAGATTGGGCGTCAGTGCACGCGTGCTCGACTAGTCAATAACCGTACGTAGGACGCAAAGCGGCGCATCCGGCGCGCGAGCTCCACCATCTCGGCCTGCCCATGCACGAGCTGGCTCTGGTACCACTCAAACGCAGCGCGCAAATTCGCGTTCATACTGCCGGACCGCCCTTGGTGCAGCAAAATCTCGACGTGCCGGCACACCTGTTCCTCGACGAGCCCGGCATAGTAGAGTTGGTGCAGCAAGTGCACCTCAAACTTCCACCGGTACGACGCTGACAGCGGCGTGAGCAGCATCTTGACCTCGGTCGTGTCGGCCGGCTCGGCACGGGCCGCCGCGGCGCACGTGCACGTGGCCGCGACCGTCGCGACCTCAGCGGGCGCAAACACGCACGACGACGACGATCCGGCCGAGACGCGGCCCGCGGCACTGGTCGCGGGCTCGGCCGCGTGCGCGCCCGCCGCGTCGAGCACGTGCTGTGTGGCGAGCGCCGCCGCCGCGGTGCTCTCGTCGGTCCCGGCACCCCACACGTTCGTGGCCTTGATCGGGGACGGGGCGGCACTCGCGTGCGCAGCCATGTCCTGCACGTGCTTGGGCGGGACGGCGGCGGCGGTGCGCGGGCGCGCGCGCCGACCGCGGTTCACGGACCGCGCCGCGACCAAGTGGGACCCGAAGTTGGCGGGCCATGCGTTGACGGACGAGGGCGTGGGCGGCGTCGATGCAGATTCCGAGGCCGACGGAAGGTTCGACGAGGGGGAGGGCGATGCGGTCGAGTGCGTGGGGGTCAGCGGATGCGGTGGGGTGAAGGGGCGCTTGATGAAGGGGTCGGACGACGCGACGGGGCCGGCAGTGCCGGTCGCGGACAGGGGGCCTTCCGGCTGGATGGCGCTGAACGGAGTGGGGGCAGGCGGCGGCGGTGGTCAGGGATGGAGCGAGGAGGTTGGGCGCGTGATCAAGGCGTAGTACCTCGGTTGGTTACCCATGATGGATCAGAGTCGCCGCGGGGGTTGAAAGAGCCAGGGATGGCTGGAAAGAATGGCACGATGCGGGATCGTTGCGGGCAAAGAAGCGGGTAGAGGATAAGATTTGGTATCGAAGGCCGGACGCGCGCGAGAGGATCGGGTCGGCGCGCCACGGTGGAGCGCGAGGAGCGTGAGGAGAGTGTCTAGTCGGAGTAGAGGGCTGGAGAGTGCGCTCGGCGCAGCGGTGCGGGCCGAGAGCGAGAGGAAGAATATAGTCGAGCGAGCGTCGCAAGGATCCGGCGAATTGATGGCGGAGAGAGCGAGGAGAAGGAGAGAGGGTGAGGCCGCTAAAATCGTGCTATTTGAAGATGGCAGGGGAGGCTTGCCGTGGGCGGGTGCGAGCCTTGTCAGGGCGCGGCTGCGAACAGGGGTGGGGCGCGGCACAGGGCGGCCGAGCTGGGCTTTTACCTCGAACGATGCTTTGCGGGTACTTGGATCGGGCCCTTGGCGCGACGGGCGGGCGGGAAGCAGAGGAGACACGATCTCGGCCAACGGCGCGATGTTCCTGCGAGATGATCACGGATGCGAGACGACGGCGAGAGACACGACAACGCGGTCACGTTCGGCCTTGTGTTGTTCTTCACAACGCGCCCTCTGCTCCACACGTGAAGCGATCAACACGCCCTGCCGCACGACCACGCGCGCGACATGCGCTTCTGGGTGCTCTCCAAGCTGGTCCGGGATTGGGCGGCCGGGGAAAGGGATGCGCACCGGGCGCTGGGCAAGCGGGGCGCCCTTGGGCGTGACGTGAAAGGGTGTGTGATTCGCGATTTCATTTGGACATTTTGTTGTATTATCGAAGTGGTCGTCCGTGGAGCGCGTCTTCGCCGGGCGCGAGGAAGATGAATGGCCGAAGATTCGGACCACCTGAGACGCGCCGAGGATCAGCGATCCAACAGAGACGACCAAAGCCCAATACATTGATCCACGACAAAATCGACAACGAGACACTTTGACGCTCTTTGGTCGCAAGGAAACGGCCAACAAAACAAACCAACAGCACCTCCTGGCCGCCACCAGTGACTCCCTCTTGCACAACCAGCAGCCCACCGCCAGCACACTCGCGCAACACGCCCGGTCCGCCGCGGGCAGTGCGCGTCGCGTCGCATCCGCGTCCGACCGCTCTACCGGGTGCAATGGCTGCGGCCGCGCTCGTCGGTCCAGCACGTCTCGCAATACTTTTTGCGGCGGCGCGGCCAGCACCGGCCGTTGGTGCAGTACTGGCGCATGTTCTTATAGTAGCACAGCTCCCCGCGGCAGTGTTGCTGGTTGTCGGTCGAGTACCTGTGCACAGGTGGTGGGAACGACGCCGACGCTGGGAAACGGACTGCGCGCGCACCAGAAACAAAAAAGAGCTCGCCGATACGAACCAGCACTCGTTTTCTTTCGGGCAATTGAAGCACCGGCCCATCGGGCAGTACGGACACTCGGCGGTCACGCCAATCGGCGCGTCGATCGATGGCGTCGGGATGGGCTCGTCGGTCGTTGGCGTCGGGTTCAGGACCTCGGTCGTTGGCGTCGGCATGTCGGTGGCGCCCGGGCCCGTCGTGGTGTCAGCGCGCGCGGCCTGCGCGGCGAGGACCGCGAGGAGCGCGAGGAGCAGAAGTGTCGCGGTGCGGATCATGATTGGTATAGATGTCAGCGGCTGGCGACGCGGGAGAGGCAAGTGATTAGCTTGGGCGGTCCGAATACGGTCAGCACTGGGTGGAGAAGGGAGCGAGAACCGGCGCGAGTTGTGCGTCCACTTTTATCGGTGGTCGCGCCGACGTGGGGGCGGCGGCAGAGCTGATCGATTGGGTGCTGATCCCTGAGCTGATGGCGGCGCGCGTGCGCTTTACGTCACTTCACCCTGCCTGCGACAGTTCCAAGGCTGCCCTTCATGTCGCACACGGCGCCTGACACCGGTTTGCGACTGCGACGGTTCCAAGGAGCGACGGAGAGCGCACGAGCAAGAGTTGAGCACAATTGATCAAGACAGCGTGTTCAAAAGACTCGCCCGCCACAAATAGACAACTAAAAATTTGCTCGTGGCCATCATGCCACCAACACCAACCAACCAGCCCGCAGAACCAAGAATATCAAACACTTGAGCGGGATCCCGACAAAGACAATCCAAACGACTTCTACAGGCCGCGCGGCCCACATAGCGGTCCACACAAGCACGCCTTCTGCAGGCCCATGGCAGCGGTGGTGCTGCCACGCGCCTACAACGGCTTGGGCGGTATATTGCACCTCTTGGGGGCCCGGTGATGCGGGGCAGTTTGGCTTAGCTTCACGTTGACACGACGTGATCGCGCTCCTGCGAGACACGGTGCGAGGCACAAACTGATGACCAGCAGGCAACTCCAGCCTCGCCAGGAGCAAGCTGCGCCAACCAAAGCAACATACGCCATCAGGACACCACCATCCTGGCGCCGGGTGGAAAAGGCCAATGCGAGTGATGGGCCGACTTTATAGGGGACGAGGTGGTCTTTGCGGCATGAAGGGAATCAATGGGAGGGTGGTAACATCGTGCACTGTGATCTCTGAGATGATGGCAACGCGGATGCACGCGGGCGTCCATACATCGTGCGCGCTCACTAGACTTCACCCCGCTCACAACTGTCAGAGCCAACTACGCGGTGCTTTATGTCGCAAGCGGCGCAAGCGATGCCCTGACGTCGGTCTGCCGACAGGCGAGTGATGCAGTGAAGCTACGATCCAGAGAGCTGGAAACAGAGCAGAGCAGAAAATGAAAACAACACATGTTCTCACCAGACTCGACCATTACAATGGAGAACAACAATTTTCGCTTCGTAGCTACCACAACAAGCGCAAGGCCAACGCGAACGACACCAACACGCCAACCCGCAGAACCGAATAAAAACAAAGCGAGCGACCGCTCGCGAAAGATGAACCATACGAACTCGGCGGGCGCGGCCCGCGACCCACAACGACTCAAAAGCCCCCTTGAAAGCGCCGCGCGCCTACACCGACCTGGACGGGTAGACGCACGACTCGCCGCTCGATGGATCCTTGGGACACTCGGGGCAATAGTACATGCCGTCCTTGTAGTAGCAGTCAGACGACTTCTTGCACCACTTCTCGCCGTCGGGCTTCTTGTAGCACTTCTTGCAGTGCTTTTGCCCGTCCGGCGAGTACCTACACGGCACGGTTGGTTGGTTGGTTGGTTGGTTGAGAGCAGTACGGCGCGGTGCAAGGGCGGCATGGCCAGAACTCGAGACGCGAAAAGAGCATCCAATCTGTCGGTCGGATCGTGAAAGTCGACGTACCAGCACTTCTTCTTCTTCTTCTCCTTACCGCCCTTGCCGCCGCCCTTGCCGCCGCCGCCCTTGCCCTTCTTGGCGCCCGTGCGCGGCCTGTCGTCGCCGTCAGCATCAGCGTCGGTGTTATCGACGACGCGCAAGTCGTGGCCGTCGGGCACAGGCGACGCCAACGAGGACGCGAGCACGGCGAGCACGGCGAGGAGAGTGAGGATGAGGGTCGTGGCGCGCGTCATGGTGGTTGGTGGTGGTAGAGAGATTGGGGGGAGGGTCGTGGCGGGCTGTGTGGTTGGGCGGGGATCAGGCTTGCGTGCGCGCGGGAACGGGGCGGGTAAGAGTCAAAAGATGGACCAGCCTGAGATGCTATTCGAGGAGAGATGCGCGTAATACGGGCCACGCCTGCATATTTATTCTGACGCGCGCGCCACAGAGGCTGCCGCGTGCTGTCGTCGTGCGCCACCGGGGCTGGCGCGTGCAGTCTTTGCGCCAACAACCGCGGAGGCAGGCAAACGACTGCTTGAGGGGAACAAAGCAGGGAACGGCGCGCGCGTGCGGGCGGGCGCAGCGGCGGCGGCGGTGTCAGATCGATCTGGGGCCGGCGGCCGGCGCAGGATCGTGGAAGCGCGCGCGCGCACGACCAAACGATGGACCCGTAATGCGGCGCAGCCTAGCTCCAGTTTCGAGTTGACGCGACAGCTTTGCGCGCCGCGCACGCTCGCGTTTGAGTTCCAGAAACAGCGCCAGACATGGGATCAGTCACAGCGCGCAGATCCCCGACGCGATGGAAGCGGTGCGCACGATCTGGGGGGGCGGCAGCGAGCGCGTCTGGATCATGAATTTACACAATCATACAGAGGCTGCGATGTGGCTTTACATGTAAGGTTCTTAACGACACTCTCGATCGCGTGGCGGCGTGGAGGGACGTTCCCGCACCTTTGTACGGCTGATTCGAGGTGGAGAAGAGCATCGCTGTGTTGGAAATAGAGACGCCGGTGTGGAAGGACGAGACCGCATCGGGATGGTGGCGCGCTTGCCAGGTGGACAAGTATGCTGCACGACAGCAATACCTCGTCATGGGCAGCGGTTGTGCTCTTCGGGTCGAGACGCATGTCAGTGGAGAAGGTTGCAATAGCGTTGGACAAAAGAAATCGCCACCTGAAATGTTTCGAGGGATGCCAGCGTAGCAAGGCATAGAGGCATTGCAGGTGGCGATTTCTTTTGTCCAACGGGCGTCCACAGCTACATTGAGCAGCTCCACATTTCATGTTGTGCGTGACGGCGTGGAGCATTGACTTGAGACGCGCGCAGCTGAAATGTTACACGGCAGGCCCGTGATGTGCAGAAGTCGAAAAAGTAGGACTAATATTGCCTTCTCCACCTGCCAGCGCCACTGGTGCTTCCGCGGTTGCCACAGGAAAAACGGTTTCAGGTCTGGTCGCGAGTGGTGAGTAGTAGACAACAAAAGGCCCCGGCGATCAGCAATCTGGCACCTCGACCACATATGCGACGCGAAGAGCACTTTCTTGATTCGTAAACGTCGCGTGGGGCGCAAAGAGCGCGAGCGTCATTATCTTCTCCACCCGCCCTTGCTGCTGGCGCGTCCGCAACCGTCGCACATGATCCAGCTTCAGTAAGATGGAGCGTTCGCCTGTGCGCAGAACGAGGCCGTCAGCGAGGATTGGTCACAGTCCAACCGCGCAACTGGCGTCATCCCTGTTGCAAACAGGACCTTGCACACATGCCCAAGCGGACGACCAGGACTGTGGTCACAGCCACGGAGCCCAGGAAAAGAGTCACATACGTGGCCGCAACTCTCGCAGGCAGGACAGTGCGTGCGACCTTCGGTCCCACAAGCAAGATCAGTGGCACGACCGCGGCACATACGAACAGGGATAACGCACGCTTGACAGCGGAGTCAAGTTAAACCGCGCGTTGATAGCGCTACGAGCCAAATATAATAATATTGGCAACTAACTGAACAGTGTTGCTGTGGCGAGCGTGTAACTGACTCTATGAAGCGGATCGATTCATGGTAGTCGTGGGCGGTGGTGTGGGTGTCGCGAAAAGAAATGGCCAGTCAATGTGCGCAATGACTTCGCCATTGGGACACCATTCAAAATGTTATAAAGGCTCTAGGTGGAGAAGGGAGCTAGAGGTGGTGTGAACGATTTGCCCTTATTGATTGGTGCCACGCGGGGGAGCACGACTTGACTTGAGCTGCGTGAAAAGCATCGGACCTGCGCGAGCCAAAATGACAGCGCGCGTTCATTTGATCAATCACAACCCGAGGATCTTCGGTCGCGGAACAGCCACTCCAATCGCCAACAAACGACCCAAAAGATTGGCGGCACATCCAGCCACCACCAACCCCTCCAGTCCACCCACCGCCGCCGCTGTGGTCCACAATCCCTGCCGCACGTCGCGTTGCGTCATGCCGACGTTGACGGCAGCGCGCGAATGCCGGCGCGATCCACTACCCTGCAGTGGCTGCGGGCCCAGTCGTCGATCCAGCACGTCTCGCAGTCCTTTTCCAGCCGCGGTTCCACCACCGGCCGTTGTTAGAATACTGCCACCGATCCTTGTACGTAGCACATCCACTCACGGCAGTGACGGCAGTTGTCACGCGAATACCTCCAGACGAGCGTGGTGCAGGCCGACGACAGGTGAGCCGCCGACTGTGGGCGAGCGGAAATGAAGAGATGCGATGCGAACCAGCAGTCAAACCCGCGTGGGCAGTTGAAGCACCGGCCCATGGGGCAGTACGGGCACTCGGCGGTCGAGCCAATGGGCATGTCGATGCTGGGCGTCGGGTTCGGCGCGTCGGTCGTGGGTGTCTGATTCAGCAAGTCCGATGACAGCATTGGGTTCAGAATGTCGGTCTTGGGCGTGTCGGTCGCAATGTCGACAAAAGCGGCCTGCGCAGCGAGGACCGCGAGGATCGCGAGGAGCAGGAGCGCCGCGGTACGGGTCGTGCTTGGGGTTCGGTCGGGTCGGATCCGCAGAGTTGGCAGGCGACTTGTGCGGGGCAATGGGTCGACTTGGGCGGGGTGGGGAAGGAAGCGAAATCGGATGCGAACGATGAGCACGAATATAGAGGGGAGTGATGGTCGCGCTGTGAACTCTGAGTTGATGGCAACGTGCGTGGAGAAACGAGCGCGCAGGCATCGCGCACACTCACCTCCCCCTCACCCGGCCAGAGCGGTGCCAACGACACGACTCCATGTTTCACACAGCGCAGCCTGACGCCGGGCTGTGACGGTTCTCAGGAGCGAAGCAGCGAAGCAGAAAGAGAACGCAAGAGCAGAACAGAACAGACAAGAAAACAAAGCGCGAAAAAGGAGCATCGCACTTCCCCAGCGCCCATGCAATTGGTCGAATCGTGACAGTCGACGGATCAGTACTTCGGCTTCTTGCTGCATTCATATTTTTTCCTTTTCGTTGGGCAGGAACAACATTACGACGGCACAGTGTGAATCACGATTTATTTACTTGCAGGCACAGAAGACCGCAGACTCCTTGGCCAAAACCAATCGCCAAGACCCCAAACCAGCCCAGGCTGCCAGACCGGAGAAATATGGGTAGGATGAGCAGCGAAATGCAGCTTGCGCGACACCTACCGCGCGCGCAGCATCCACCCGCGACGCATCAGATCTTGATGCAATGAAAGTGCGGCTTGCCCTTGGGCACTCGTCGCAGAAGTTCCTGCCACCGCCGCGCGGCCTGCAACGATTTGTCCAGCACCACGGCTCTTTTCCCTTGACGTAGCAGATGGTGCAGTGACGCTGCTTGTCCCGCGAGTACAGGTTCTTGTCAGCATCTCCTTACGCAAGTGCGCAACGGCCGGTATCCGACGGCCGGATGCTTAATTAAAATCGGAAGGGCTGACATACCAAAACACCGGGATCATTGAAGGATCACTCATGCCGGGCAATTCGCCGAATGCTGCCCGCCCCGTTCCGCGCGCACGCGAGCCCGATCCCCCAACTACACCCAACCCGCCGCGTCCCTCCCCCAAACTCTCCACTTCCACCACCACCATGACGCGCGCCACGACCCTTCTCCTCGCGCTCCTCGCCGTGCTCGCCGTGATCGCGGCCACGACGGCGTCGCCTGTGCCCGACGACCAGGACATTGCCCGCGCCACCGACAACACCGACGCCGACGCCGACGACAACCTGCGCGCAGGCGCCAAGAAGGGCAAGGGCGGTGGCAAGGGTGGCAAGGGTGGCAAGGGTGGCAAGGGTGGCAAGGGTGGTAAGGGTGGTAAGGGTGGTAAGGGTGGCAAGGGCAGTAAGTCGCCGAGCTGCTGGTACGTCGACTTTCACGATTTGACCGATTGCATGGGCGCTGTGGAAGCGCGATGCTTCTTTTCGCGCTTCGAGAGCTGGCCATGCTGTGTCGCGCCGCGCCGTTCCCGACCGACCGACCAACCAACCGTACCGTGTAGGTATTCGCCGGACGGGTATCAGCACTGCGACCGGTGCTACCAGAAGCCCGACGGAGATTATTGGTGCAAGAAGCCGTCCGAGTGCTACTACGAGGGCAGCTACTACTATTGCCCCGAGTGTCCCAGGGATCCGTCGAGCGGCGAGTCGTGCAACTACGGGTCCGGCACGTCCAAGGTCAAGTTGTAGGCGCGCGGCGCGTGCAAGGGGGCTGTCAAGGCGTCGTTGATCATGGGTCAATGCGGGCTGCGCCCGCCGAAGTTTCGTTTGGGGCTTTTCGGCGAGATGTGAGATGCTGCCGCTCAGAGAGTTTGATTTTTCTTCCTCGATTCTGCGGTTTGGTTGATTGTCGTTGGCTTTGCGCTTGACGCGGTGGTCACGAAGAGAATTTGATTGTCGTCGTCGAATTTGATGGCCGAGTCTTTGAGAGAAACTTGTTGTTTTCTGATTTGTTCTGCTCTTGCGCACGCGCGCTCTCTCTGCTTCGCTGCTTCGCTCCTGAGAACCGTCACAGCCCGGCGTCAGGCTGCGCTGTGTGAAACATGGAGTCGTGTCGTTGGCACCGTTCTTGGCGGGGTGAGGGTCAGTGGAGGTGAACGTGCCGCGCGACGCGTGCGCGCTCGTTTATCCACCCACGTTGCCATCAGCTCTGAGATCACAGCTCATGAGCAGTCGACACTGCCGCTGCCCGCACGTCGACGCGGCAGACGCAGCGGCAACTCCATCCCCCCATAAATTCGTGCTCATCTTTCGCATAGGTTTTCGCTTCCTTCTCCGCCCAGCGCTTGGATGGTGTTGAATGGGGTCCCGATGACAAATGTCGGCGCGAGCTGACTCGTTACCGGCAAGGCCATATTCCGCCCACACCACGCCTCGCAGAGGAGCGCCAAGTGATCGCGTCAACGGAAACTGGAGCTAGACTGAGCCGTTCCCCAACTGCGTGAACTCTCCTGACCACCCAACTCTCTCCACCACCTCTAACGCCATGATGCGCGCCACGACCCAGCTCATTGCCGACACTCTTTCTCCTCGCGGCGCTCCTTGCGCTCCTCACTGCGCAGGCCGCGCTCGCCGACTTGGCCAACACGCCGACGCGGACGTCAGCGCCCACGACCGGCATCCATACGACCGACGTGCCAAACCCGACACAATCGATCGACGCGCCCATTGGCGCCACCGCCGAGTGCCCGTACTGCCCCATGGGCCGGTGCTTCAACTGCCCGCGCGATTTTGCCTGTTGTTTCGCATCGCATCTCTCCGCTGCTTGTCCCCGCCCACGCTCTCACTCGGCGTCGGCCCGCACCATGCTCGGCCGTAGGCATTCGCGTGAAAAACGCCGTCACTGCAACGGGCGGATGCGCTACTACAAGGATAGGCGGCAGTACTGCAACAACGGTTGGTGCTGGAACCGCAGCTTGAAAAAGTACTGTGCTGGACTGACAACTGGGGCCGCAGTCACTGCCGGTAAATGCGGCTTGCGCCGACGTTCGCGCGCTGCCGTCGACTTCGGGATGACGCTTCACTAAGTGACGCGCCGTGTGGCAGTGATTGCGAACCGCGGTGGGTGGGTAGGAGGCAGGCAGCAGCGGCTGGACGTCCCGCCAATGTTTTTGGACCGGTGATTGGTGCTTATTTTGGCCGTTCCGTGGTTTAAGAGTCCTGTTTTTTCTCTGATTCAATGAACATGTGTTGGTCGTTTTGGTTTGTGCTGGTGAGATGCATGCCATTCACGCAACGCCGCGCATCGATTCGCGCCGCTGTCGCCGTACTAGTGAATGACACCGTCGACTGACGCGGTGCGACAGAAATTGCTCGCGAACTCTTTGCCAAATCAAAACGACGCCATTGCACTCGCGGTCGGCCAAGTGCCGCGACGCGTGCAGCAGGGCGACGCAGGGCGACAGGACATCAGAGCTCATCATTGGCAATCAGAGCGACGGCGTGTCGTTGTGAGCTGTCGTTGCGTAGGAAATAACGGAAACGGATTGAAAGAGCGAGATTGCGACAAGCCGCACATCCGGTCTCTAATGAGCATGCCACAACTTGCCACATCGTGCCAGTGCACGGTGAAAAAGTGAACATGGCCGCACAAACAAAAACGACAGAGGATCACAAAATATAACACGCCTTTTAATCGCATCAAACGCTCGGCCAAGATGCTCGAACTGAGCGCACGGCCAGACTCGTGCGCAGCAACAGGTGCGCCGAAAGACAAATAGACCACGCCAAGAATCACAAACACAAACACGAATCACAGAGGAACACCGCCCGCTAGCACGAAAAAACGCCCGTGACATGCGGTCTGCTGCTCGTCAGCCATGCCGCCGCACTCCACGACGGCGACAATTCAACTCGCCTACTTGCCAGCCTTGAAGCGGCCCGCCAGCTCGTTCCCACCGTTGCTGCCGTTGCCATTGCCACCGTCTGGCCCCGGCGAGGGCTCAGGCGACGGCGCGGGCTCTGGCGACGGCGACGGCTCCGGCTCTGGCGACGGCTGTGGCGACGGCGACGGCTGTGGCGACGGCTTGGCGGCCTTGCCCTTCTTGCCCTTCTCAGGGTAGGGGTAGGTCTTGTCGGGGTACGGGTAGGTCTTGGACTTCTCACCCTTGCCCTTGCGCTTGCCCTTGTGCTTGCGGCCCTTGCCCTTCCCCTTGCCCTTGCGGCCCTTGCCCTTGCCCTTGCCCTTGCCCTTACCCTTGCCTTTCTTGTTCGCGTCGTCAATCTCGTCGCCGTCGGCAATCGCGTCATCGCCGACATCCTCGTCACTGCTGACATCGTCCAAGGGGCGGGCCACGTCCGTATCGTCCTCCTTGGCGAGGTCCTTCTTGATGTCGTCCCGTTTGCCGCCCTTGCCGTCACTACCGGCAATCTCGCCGCCGCTAACGGCGCGCCGGGCGCGGTCCACGTGCGTCTCGTCCTCAGCCAGATCGTTCTTGCCGTAGTCGCCATTGTGCTTGCCCTTGCCGTGATCACCCTTATACTTGCCCTTGCTGTAGTCGCCCTTGTTCCTGCCGTAGTCCCACTTGCTGCTGCCGCGCTTGGCGAGCTCGACCGCGTTGGCATTGGGCACGACAATCGCCACGCCGTGCGCGGCCGGCGTCGTCGCGGCGAGCGCGAGCAGCGCGCCGACGAACGCGAGGTGCAGAATCAGGAGACGCGTCATGGTGAAGAAGGTGGGGAGGAGGGCCGTCGGCGTCGGCGCGGGGTGAGCGGGCGTGCGGGCAGGGGTGGAGAGGGGTGGAGAGCGCGCGCGTACGTGCGGCTCGGCAAGAGTCTGTGGACCGCCGGAGAGAGAGGGGACCGCGCCGGCCGCCGCGATGCGCATTTTATAGGGTCGCCGTGCGCGAGCGCGAGGTCTGCTGGCCACGGACGCCGAGACGGGCGCGCGGCGCGGCTCGGCACTCGACTCGACAGGAGGCCGTGGTTTGCCCCGCCGACGGCGGTGTCAGATCAGGCGAGCACGCCATCGGCGGGACATGGCGGCGCGCGCGGCGGGCGCGTGGACGATGCGCGCGTCGAGACGGAGCTCTGGCGCGTCACGTCCCGGAGCGCGCTGAAACATGGGCAGCGCCCGCCCGCCCGCCCGCCCATGAGCTCGCCTGCGGAAAAGCAGGTCGGCCGATCGCGGCGCGCAAGAGCTCGTCCTGGCCGTGAATCAGCGGGCGCGAAGGCCGAAAACGTGGCCGACATCAGCTCTTGGTCGTGATCCGGATCGTAAGTCAATCAACAGCTGGCCGCAAGTCGATTTCGCCGTTGTTGGCGATCTCATTGGCCGGACGGGCGCTGCGTGCGATGCACTATCGCCACCTCACCTCCATCCACGTCGGCCACCTTTCCCATCCATGGTTTCGGCTGCCCAACCGCCGCGAGACTTGATGCACAATATCCTCGTCGTGTCGCTGCACCAAACTATGACCTGGAACTTGCACCGTTGTCGCGCTTTCACGCCCATCCATGCCGCCCAACGAGGACCTGTGCAGGGGACTGGCGCGAGCAGCAGCACCATCGCAGCGAACCCCGCTCTGCTTTCTCCACCGCTTTGATCAGGAACATGATTCGCCAACCTTTCCGGCCCTGTTCCTCGAGCGAGCCGGGGCGAAATGATTCGAGGGGACTCGAACGATCATCTTGGCGTTGCAACCAGCCTCCTTTCCTGCTGCGCCGGGCTCTCGCATTGGTTCATTTGATCATGGGTCCTTCTTGTCGCATCGACAAGCCTCGGTAACAACGCTTGTCGCCTAAACTTGGCTCGATCATGCTTCTCGGCCGTCGAGAGAACCCCGGCCAGGAACAGTCAAGCCGTTCCAGCCGCCTATTTGGCCGTGGCTCGTGGACGACTTGAACCGGTACCTCGACCCGCTCCTCCTCCACTTTCCTCTGCTTTTTTGGTCGTCGACTCGGAGGCGTGGCGCTCGAAGATCATCAGGCCGACAGATCCATCTTCAAGCGCTTTGGGAGTGTCCGCGCGCGCGGCCGTGCTTCCTGCTTTGGTCCAGCTGGTCAACATCGTCGAACCAAAGTGTGCTGGGATGTCGTGCACAATAAAACCAGCGAGGCCCCGCCGTTTTTTTTGTCCCGATATCTTGTTCGCGCGACAGCAGTGTTCCCAGCTCTCAGCAGCGACCCAACCCAACTTTTCGACGATT
This sequence comes from Allomyces macrogynus ATCC 38327, assembly GCA_000151295.1. Lineage (NCBI taxonomy): Eukaryota > Fungi > Blastocladiomycota > Blastocladiomycetes > Blastocladiales > Blastocladiaceae > Allomyces > Allomyces macrogynus. The sequence continues at coordinate 718,847 of GG745346.1, read as the reverse complement.
GCGACCACCTCGACCATGGATAGCGCAGAAAAGGGCATGAGCAAGGGCGACGCCGATGTCGCCATGCTCTCAACAGAGGCCAGCGGCTCCGGCCTCGCTCCACGCCTCAATGTCGTCCAGGGCGCTGCGCTTATTGCAGGGTGCGCGCGCGTTGTCCTCTTCCTGCCCTGGTCATTTCCCCAATCCCTAAACTGACGCGTCCTTTTTGTGTTTGTGTAGAGGCATGATTGGAAGCGGCATTTTCACCAACCCCGGCGCGATCATTGCGCTCGTCGGTGCGACCGGCCCGGCCCTCATTCTCTGGATCATTGGATCCGTGCTCGCGTTCACAGCGGCCATGTGCTACGCAGAGTGGGGCTCTCGCATCACGCAGAGCGGCGGCGACGCGCCGTTTTTCGACCACGCGTTCCGCCGCCCACCGCGATTCTTTGCAGTCATTTTTTCGTGGACGCGCGTCGCGCTCATCAATCCGGGCTACAACGCGAGTTTGTCGCTGATTGCTGGCCAGTACTTTGCCGCCGCGTTCCCGGACGCGTTCCCGTCGGATCCGAACGTCGAGTACGGCGAGTTCTACGCCAAGCGTATCGCTGTTGTGCTCATGGTCCTGCAGACGCTCGTGATTCTGCTGTCGAACAACATTGCTGGTCGGTTCCTGTCCATTTCCACGGCCTTGTCGGTGACGTGCCTCGTGCTGTTTTGCGGGACCGGATTGATCACGCTCTTTGGCGTGCTGCCGGGCAAGCGCAACCTCGAGAGCTTGTCAAGCGATCACTTGTTTGCTGGGACCACGTCCAACCCGGGCGCGTTTGCCGCGGCCATGTTCAAGGTCCGTTCTTGCTTTTCCACCCGTTTTTTGTTTACCGCGGTTGCGTTCCGTTTCTCACTTGCACTGCTGTTCTCCCCTGCCGACAGGTCATGTGGGCGCAAGATGGATTTGCGAACCTGGCCTCGTCGCTCGGCGAGCTCAAGGACCCCAAGCGCAACGTCGGCCGGGCATCGATTCTCGGCATCTCGGTTGTCGCTGTCTTGTACCTGTTTGCCAACTTCACCTACCTCGTGTCGCTGCCCTACGACACGATTGTCACGGCGGGTGACGCCCTCGCCGCTGTCTGGGGCGAGCACATGTTTGGCGCTGCCGGCCGCATGATCGTCTCGCTCCTGATCTTCTGCTGCGTCCTGTCGTGCTCGCTGATCACTATGTTCTCGTCGTCGCGCATCGCGCACGCCACGGGCGAGGCCGGATTGATGCTGTTCCCCAAGTTTTTCAAGCACCTGAACAGTCGCGTCGGCACACCCGACTACGCGGTCCTCTTCAACTTTGTCGTGACACTCGTCCTCGTCTTCGCATTTCAAGGAGAAACTTTTTGGCGAATCATTGACATGGTCTCGTACCCGCTCTGGTATGTTATCGCTTCCTCACCTCCACCGCTTCATGGGAGTCCATCGTCACTCACCTCGTCTACCCTCGCCGTCCACAGGTTCTTCTACGGCCTCTCGTCGCTCGGCCTGCTCGTCGTCAAGGCGCGGTCCGGCGGCATTTTCCACCGCGATCCAAACATGCAGGGTGTGCAAGTGCACGCGATTGGGCCCATGGCCGTCGTTGCCGTGTCGACGTTCCTCATGATCTTCCCGTTCTTCCAAGAGGGCTCGGTCCTGACCTCGGCCCTCGGCTGGGCTGTCATGACCACTGGAATCGTGCCGTGGCTCGTGCTCGTCTACTTGCCCAGCCGCCGCGCCAAGGCGGCCGAGGCGACGACGGCGCGTGGCGAGGCCGGCGCGCAGTAAGTTGATGCACGGCGTGATTGAGTGGATGGATACCCGGTCGTGATGGCAGGTCGGCGTGTTTTGCGCGGGCAAAGCGGGAATGAAAACCATATTTTTAGAGCCTTGTGATGGACTAGGTGAGAGTCCGACGAAGTGTGCTGCTGGTGTGAAAGCCGGTTTAGAGACGTTGGTCGACCTTTTTCTCGCAAAGGCCAGACCGAAACCATCCGTACAGGTTAGTCGGAAACTTTGTTGGAGATCCTGCGCGACTTGGGCGAGATACGGCGCTGGGGCCCAATACATTCAGATCTCATCAGGTCCTCTGCGCCGAGGACACGGCAGGGCCGCGCGCAAAGCAGTCAAGAAGCGCTGCAAGTCACGAAAGCAAGAGAGAAATATCATGATCTGCAATCGCTCGCTCATTGGCCAACGTCATTTTCCCAACCCACAGATCAGAACGGCATGCGAGAGCCACAGCGTCAAATCACGACGCGAAACCAAGAATGCGTGGAAAGCTGTCACTTTTAACCCGCAACGCATCGCCACGCACCAAACTACTGGCACTGACTGGACCGCTGGCCAGTAAATGGTTGGGTACTGCGCGATATGGTCGGACCGCTGTCATTTTATGTGTCCTTGTTGTGATGGCTGTTGATTGTGTCGTTCATTGCTTTGGGAGCATTTGCGTCACGACATATAATTGAGGGGTGACGTTGGATGCGGTGAACGGAGCAGACAACCGCCAAGAAGCGCACAGAGGACCAGAAGCTCGATCAATTTATCAATTTCCCCGGCAAGACGTAATAGCCGCCGGGTCACATCACAATCGCACTCACAGCGAACGACGGCAGCACGCATCACCCAAAGCGCGCGACGGAAACTTACCGCGGATCGAGGGGCACCTTGTGGCATACCGAACTCGTGGGTGGCTGACCGAAGGGGCATTCGGTACAATAGAACTTGTAGTACGGCCGCTTCTGGCAGCGACCCACCCGGCACCATGTCCGCCCGTCGGGCCCGACGTAGCATTTCGTGCAGTGCCGCCTCTCAATGCTTGAGTACCTGATAAAGACAAGGTTTTAAAGATTTTTCTCGGGTCAGTGTCTTTATTTCCTCGCGCATTGCAAAGCAAAGCAACAACGGACGTACCAACAGTCACGTGGCCCAATGTCGCGACTGAGAAGCCCATCACCCTTGCTGCGGTTCGTAGCGACCACGTCTTGGCCGTGCGGAACCGGCGACGCGGTTGCACGGCGAGCAACGCTTGCGAGAACGGCAAGCATGGCGATCACGGCGAGGAGCGCGAGGAGCAGGTTCTTAAAGCGTCCCATGGTCGTTGCAGAGTCGAGAATACAGGTCCGTCGAGGACTAGAGTTGGATTCGTAGTCGCCGAGGACGTGATCCAAACAGGAGGTTGGGGATGGTGCTCAAGGAACGTTCAAGAGCGAACGACAGGCTTTTGGATCGCAAACAGTGGAGAAAAGAAGAATGGCGATGACCACAGTACAGAATTGATACGGAGGGCATGCACACTGACGCAGTTTGCCGGCGCCCGAGGAAGTGGGGCGGCTGCATGTGGTGCCGAATCGCTGCAACCAAGTGGACTGCAGACGATGCGCAGTAGCTCGGGGTGAGCTGGCCCGTTGCCGTCTGCCCTTGGGCGATCCAAGACATTTTGAGACATGATTTCGGGGATTGGTGACTACTGTTCGCTTGTTTGTGCATCATCAAATTCATCATTGATCTGCCCATTCTCCACCCCATTTCTATCAATGGACAATACTTCGTGTCGTCTGCTCGGACCCACCCGTCCCCGCCCGAACTCCAGCTTCCACCATCAATTCCGCACTTCCACTTCGGTCCGCTGCATCACCTCCTTGACGCCAAACTTCTCCCGCAGCATCGCGCTCATCTCATCCAAGAACGCTAACCCGAGCGGGTCCACGGGGGCCTCGGTCACCGCAGTCGTCGTCGCCGCCTGCCGCGCCAAACTCGCCGTCATCCGCGCGCGCATCGTCTCCAAATCCAAATGCGCCACGTACTCGGGCACGACCACGGTCACTGCCGCCAGCGCGAGCGCGTCGTCCCCACCTTTGGCGGCCATACAGTGCGCGCGCAGCATCGCGTAAATCAAGACGCTGTTGCGCACCGATTCCGGATGAAACTCAATCAAATCATTCTCGAGCGACCCGTTGGATACGTGGCCGTCCGGGGAAGGGGACCCGGCCTGCATGACCGCAGCTGCGGCGGCGGCGGCCGACGGGAGCAGCGACCGCCGGCGGAACCGCAGCTGCGGCGACTCGGGCGACCGCTTGATCCGGCCGGCGAGGAGCAAGTCGGCGGCAATGTCGTCGCCCGGACCAAAGACGACGCGGTGGTCGCGCGCGAGTCGCGCGACGTCGTGCACGACCGTGGCCTCGTGCTCGAGGTAGTGGCCTGCGGTGCGCACGGCGGCGAGGACCGGCAGGGTGATCTGCGTCGGGTCGTGTGCGATCAGGTCGACGAGGAGGAACAAGGTGCATTGCGCACGCTTGGCCTGGACCGCGAGGTACTTGGCGAACGCGTCGTGCGCGTCCTCCGCGGGCACGGTGTGCGATGCGTCGACGGGCGTGTCGCGCGCCATGAAGGGAACCATGTTGGCGGGGACCATGTCCTCGTGCGTCGCGACGAGGGACGACACGATCACGCGCTGTTCCTCGAGCAGGTGCGCGGCAAGCGCCGACGGGCCCACGTACTGCGCGACCCACAGCTCAAACACTTGCCAGATGGCCAGGACCAGCGGGAACCCGACTTGCAAGATCTCGCGCTTGGTCGGGATCGACAGCAGCGGCGCGTTCGAGTCGATGCGCGGCGGCACGGCATTGTCGCCGGCGGCAGTCGACGGCGCCGCGTCGTGCAGGCGCAGCTCGTCGTCGAACAGGTCCGACCGGAACACGCCGCTGTCCGGGAGGGACCAGTCGGCGCCCGACGTGGACAGGTCGGCGCCCGACAGGAGCGGCGCGCCGGCGCTGCCCTCGTCGGCGTCCGTGACCGACACGGTGGCCAGCAGTTGCGACAGCGGCGACGGAGTATGCGGGCGCGCGGCCTTGGGCGACGCCAGGTCGCCAGCCCCGTTCACCGCCGCCAGCAACGGCGTGCCCTTGGCCGTGGCCGACTCGAGCTTGGCGTTCTGCGCAAGGATCTTCTGAATGTACTTGAAGATCGACGGCCGCTTCTCGAGCGTGCGCGACCGGCCCGACGACGAACCGCCATTGTTCCCGACAATGCTCGACTCGCGCTTGATGGTGCCGCCTTGCGTCCCAGCCGCCGGGACCGACTTGCGAGTCTGCGAGAAGATCTTGTCGATAAAGTTGCGCGTTTCGCCCGGGCACCAGATCATGAGCCGGCGCAGGAGCACGTTGAGGATCAGCGACAGAACCTTGAGCCGCTTGCACAGTGCGTCATTCGCGCGCGTGTGCCCGTCAACGAGCGGCAGCCGCATCGCGTCGACGACCGGGAAAATGTTCATGAGCCACTCGTAGGTCTTGCCGCCGAGCAGCACCGCATGCACGGCGCTCGACTGCGCGGTATCCGTGAAGTCCAGGAACACGGGCTTGTCGCCGAGCGTCTGGAACGCAATGTTGAGCGTGAGCGGACGGTCCTTGGCTTCTTGGAAAAAGAACATGGACGGCGGCTTCGATTCGAGCAGTGCCGGCGCATCAACCGTCGACAATTTCTTGCGCAGGTTCGTGTACAGGTGGTGCGCGGTAATGTACTCCTTGGCGGCATCCACATTGATCCGGCCCTTCTCGATCATCCACTGCGTGACCTCGGCAATCGCGTGCGTCGGCGCGCCCGCCGCGATCGCGATGTTGCGCGCATGCAAGTGCATGTGGCCACGCTGAATCCCTTCGGTCGAGAGCGCGCGGAGAGCGGCAAAGTTTTGCGCGAGACCGACACAGCACATGATGGCCGCGAGCCGCTTCGAGTCGGGGAAACCCATCATCCCGAGCGTGTACTGGTAGAGCGGCGCAGTTGCGAGCACGCCGCCCTTGGTGCCCACAATGACCGGCGCCGCGAGCTCGCCGCAGAACATCCACGCGCCCGTCTCGGCATCGCGCTCCGTCCAGTACCGCGTCATCGACGAATACCGCCTTGCATCCTTACCGCCGTCGTCGAGTCCGTTCCCGGCGGCCCACGAGTGGCACGCGGCCTCGACGGCACGCCAGTCCTGGCCGGTCGCGAGCGCGACTGCATCGATCCCGTTCATGATCCCCTTGTTGTGCGTCGTCGCGCGGTACGGGTCATCCGACGCCCACTGGTACGCGTCGAGCAACCGCGCGGCCACTTCGGCGCCCGTAAACGACTTGTACGCCAGGGCCTCAACGGGGACGCGGAACCGCGCCGACGAGAGTCGCGCAGGGTTCAAATTGGTGACGATGCGCACGCCGACGCGAGTCCGTGGCCCGGCCATGTCAGCGACCATCGGCGCGGTACCCTCGGCGACGGTCGACGCGCAGTTGGCGCCCATGGCGTCGCACACGTCAATGTGCAGGTGCACGACGAGCCATTCGGTGTTGACGGCGGCGGTGGCGCCGCGCTGCTCGCGCAGAAATTCGAGCGACGAGGAGTCGGGTGCGGACCGGCGCACGCGGCGCACGAGCATGTCGACGACGCCGCCGCCGCGCTTGTACATGTTGCTACAGAACTGGTTGGCAAATGCAATGATGGTCTTTTTCTTGGCGGTGATCTGAGGGTTCGGGAAGAAAACGGCGTCAGAGGCTGGTCATTGGTGGCGAGAAGACCAGAAGGTGGAAAGCTTGTACCGCTGCTTGCGCTGCTGCCATGTTCTCCTGTGGCACGTCCAACAGCAAAATCTGCGCCGTGATGATGTTGCGGTCCGGCGTCGTCGTCACGAACCCGATCGCGTCCGAGGACGAGAGCGTCTTGGCGGCTCCCGAGACGGCAGCGACGACCGAGGGTTCCTCGACGGCCATCGGCACAACGGTCGGCACGCCGTCAATGACAAAGTTGAGCGCGAGACCCACAGGCATGCCCATCGTCCTAGACGGGTGGACAAGCGTATGGTAAGCAAAATGCTCACATCAAAGACACAACCCAGCGTCACAAGCGAGCGTACCCAATGCAGTTCTCCACCATATTATCCGCAATCCGCTCGTCCAACCCGCGAATCGGGAAATTATCCTCTGCACCCCCATTCATCGCCGACGACAACGACGTGGTCGATGCGCCCGACGCCGACAAAGACGCGTTCGGCGACAAGACGGCACCATGCACACGACCCAACCCACTCACCTTCCCACTCGCGTGGCCCGAATCCGCCAAACTCGGCGACTGCGGGGGCGAATCACTTGCCGTGGTTAACGCCGCCGCACCACCATGCACGAGCGGCTTGACAGTGGTCGTCGCTGGGAACAAGTGCGGGAACGCGAGCCGCAGCTGCGCCTGCCGTTCCTTGAGCGCCTTCTTGTAAAAACCCGACCAGATCGACGGGCGCATGTCATGCATCCTCCCGCCGGTGGCGCGGTCGGGGACCGTCGCGAGCGTGCCGGACATGGCGCGTTTCGTGCCGCCGGCGACCGTGATGGTCAGCGGTTGGTCGGCGAGAGCTTCGGGCGGCGGTGGGGCCATGGCGGGTAGACTCGACGTGGACGCGTGCCGCGAATCAACGGGAGCAGCGGCAGAGAACAGGTTGGGCGCGGATTGTGCGGCGAGCGAGGAGGTGCTGGACCCGTGGAGACTGCGCCTACATCGCAGCAACCACGAACAATGAGTACCAACCATGCACGGCCGCGCGGTCGATCGGATCGGACGCGCCGCCACCTCCCAGTTGCACTCCTGCCGTGGCGAACGCGCGATGGGAAACCAGGCGCTGTATGTGACTCCGGACAAAGCAACGTACGAGTCTGACGCGCGCGACGCGTCGGGTGCATAGGCCCAGTCCTCGACCCAAGCCGGTTCGTAGAGCGGGCGCGGCGCCGAATTCGTGCGGGTCGGTTGCGGCGGCGTACGTGATGCTGCTGCCGAGAGCGGGATCGGCGGCGCCACGGGCGCAGGCGCGCCATTTGTGTATGCCGTTGCCTCGCACGCGGCGGTCGCGACGGGCAGCGGCCGCACGGGCAGCGGGCTCGCGTCGAGCACCATGGATCAAAGCCGAATCAGGGGTCGGGCGCAAGGGGTGAAAGATGGCAGACGGCCGGTCAAAGGCGAGCACGTCGGCGAAGAGCAGCGGATTGAGGGGCACTGTGTCGGAGCCGTCGGCAAAGAGACGACGTTGGCGGAAGCGGGTTGCGGACGCTGTCGTTAGAGCAGCGTCAAAGACGCTTCTTGACAGGGTCAACGAACAGAACTTGGCCGCGTGCGCGCGGGGGGTCGCTGGTCGATAAATACGGCGCGCGGGCAGTCCTGCTTTCGGGTTTCGCGCCGTCTTTCGTCTTTCGAGGCGTGGGTGCGGCGGCGCAATGCACGGGCGGCGTTGCCCACTTGGCGGTTGCACCCGAGTTGGCTCTCGATGGTGCGGCGCAGGCCGGGATGGTGACTAGCGGCTCGGGCGCACTTGCTTGTCGTCGCTCACTTGCTGCTGCCACTGTCGTTGCTGTTGCTGCGCTGGCCGTTGCCGGTCTCCTCGCAGTTGGCTCCGTGCGCAAAGTGGCGGGCGTCGCGAGGCGGTCGGCCACCGGCCGGGATATGTGGTTGCGCGACGATCAGGGCTTGATCCGCGCGCCTCGCGCAGTGCCAGCCTGGATCAGAGGTGCACCAAGCAGCCGAGTGCTGCGGCGGGTGCGGTGCAGTCACACGTGGGTGCAGGGTGTGGGTCACGCCGGCCGCGACCCCGTGGGACGGTCGGTCATGATCTTCTGCTCGCAGCCGCGAGCAACCACGACGACCACGACGACGACGGCACCCGCATCGACCACGGCGCGGCAGATCACGAACCGATTTGGATCGACCGCACTGACGCTCGCCGCCACCAGCGTTCCAGCGAACCCACGACCCGCCGCACTTGGACCAGCCAGCTGCACTCGGCTCCGTGAGATCCGTCGCGCTCTGCCCAGCACCAACAACCCCACGCTGCCAATTTCGCTCCCGCGCACCCCCAACAAGTTCACCATGGCCACCACGATCGCCACGTCGGCGCAGGAAAAGGACATTGCCAAGGTCGAGCGCATCGGTGCGTCCCCGTGTGCCCACTGCGACCGCATGCCCGCATGCTGACCCGCCCGTCCCCTATGCAGGCGCGCACTCGCACATCCGCGGTCTCGGCCTCGACGACGCGCTCGAGCCGCGCACGACCTCACAGGGCATGGTCGGGCAACTGCAGGCGCGTAAAGCCGCGGGCGTCATCTTGGAAATGATCAAGGAGGGCAAGATTGCTGGCCGTGCGGTGCTCATGGCTGGCGCGCCCGGTACAGGCAAGACGGCGATCGCCATGGGCATGGCACAATCGCTCGGGCCCGATGTCCCGTTTACGATGCTGGCCGCGTCGGAGATTTTCTCGCTGGAAATGTCGAAGACGGAGGCGCTGACGCAGGCGTTTCGCCGGTCGATTGGCGTGCGCATCAAGGAGGAGACGGAGTTGATTGAGGGCGAGGTCGTCGAGATTCAGATTGACCGGATTGCTGCGGGCAGTGTACGTTCTTGCTGCTCCTTGCTCTGGCAATCTGTTCGCTTCTGACCCTGCGAAATTACCTCCTGAAGACAGCCAAGACGGGCAAGCTCACGCTCAAGACCACCGAAATGGAGACCATCTACGACCTTGGGTCCAAGATGATCGAGGCGCTCAACAAGGAAAAGGTGTCGGCCGGCGACGTGATCACCATTGACAAGGCCAGTGGGCGCATCACGCGGCTCGGCCGGTCGTTTGCGCGTGCGCGCGACTACGACGCCATGGGGCCTGAGACCAAATTTGTGCAGTGTCCCGAAGGCGAGCTGCAAAAGCGGAAAGAAGTCGTGCACACGGTCACGCTGCACGAGATTGACGTCATCAACTCGCGCACGCAGGGCTTCTTGGCGCTGTTTTCCGGTGCGTCTCCTGCGTCCCATTCACCGGAGAGAGATGTGCTCCGCTTACGCTGTGCTTTACAACCGGTTAGGCGACACGGGCGAGATCAAGCCCGAGGTGCGCGACCAAATCAACCAGAAAGTGTCCGAGTGGCGCGAAGAAGGCAAGGCCGAGATCGTGCCGGGCGTGCTGTTCATCGACGAAGTGCACATGCTCGACATTGAGTGCTTCTCGTACCTGAACCGCGCGCTCGAAGACGATCTGGCGCCCGTCGTGATCATGGCGTCGAACCGCGGGATCACGCGCATTCGCGGGACCAAGTACCGGTCGCCGCACGGGATTCCCGTGGACCTGTTGGACCGCGCGCTGATCATCGCGACCTCGCCCTACACGTACAAGGAAGTGGCCCAGATCCTGGCAATTCGGTGCGAGGAAGAGGACGTGGATATGACCGACGAGGCCAAGGAGGTGCTCACGCAGATTGGGCTCGATACGTCGCTGCGGTACGCGATTCACATGATCACGGCCGCGCACTTGGTCGCGCGCAAGCGCCGCGCGACGGCTGTCGATGTTCAGGATATCAAGCGCGTGTATGCGCTGTTCCTTGACGAGAAGCGGTCGGTCACGTACTTGCGCGAGTTCCAACAGCAGTACATGTTCCACGAAGGGATCGACCACGAGCCGACCGTCGGAGGGGTGCCGCGCGCCGCGGCCGGGGACGCAGCGGTCATGGCCGTCGACGGCCCGGCGCCGCCGCAGGACGACATGGAGATGTAAGTGGGTGGGGCCCTGACGGGTGGGTGAGCGGTTGGGCGGGGTCGGGTTGGGTTGGGTGTGATCCGCAGTGCGCGGCCAGCACGGGGCGAGGAGGACGAGGCCGGCCCTGGCATATGTATCTATTTAAATTTCACTTGCAATTGACCGTTTGGAAGGACGGCGTCTCCCGCTTTTCGAGCTGGTCGGCTGGCGTTGCGACTGTTCGCTTGTCACACGTTGCGACGCGCTGCGATCCGTTGCGGCGCGGAAGGCTTTGCAGGAGACACATCGCGACGCGTCTCCCACTGCATTGACTGCGATCGTGAATCGTGATCGCTTCACCCACAGCTCGCACTCCTAAATGCCGATGCGCGCTTCCCCCCATTGGGCCGACGACGCCCCCGTCTTCGGTCCCCGGGCCCTCGCTCTCTCAACGGCAACTGCTGCTCTCCGCGTTTCCACCGCCTGCGTCCTGCTCGCTTTCATCCACCACCCATCCCCGACGCAACCACTTCATGATGGCCAACCTGCGCACCCCCGCGCGCCGACTGGCCGCCACAGCCCTCCTTGCACTCACCGTCATCTTCCTCCTCACCGGCAACCCCGTCCACGGCGACCCGCACCCGGACCCGCACGCGTCGCCCGACCCGCACGCGCTCGCCGACCCAGTCCCGCTCGTCATTCCCGTGCGCAACCCCCCGCTCGTGCGCGGCGGCGACGACACGATCAAGGCGGTGGTCGCAGACATTCTCGACGAGACGGCGGCGCCTGAAGATGTTAAGGCCGGGCTTGGCGACGCGATTGAAGTACCCGGCGCGACCGAGGCCGTCAAGCCGCCGCTGGATGGGAAGGAGAAGGAAGAGGAGCCGGCGCCCGTGGAGGCAGAGGTGCCGGAGGAGACGACCGAAATCGAGCTGCCGCCGATGCTGGTCGACAATACCGACGAGGGGAACGCGACGACTGGGGAAGAGCCCGCGCCCGCGGTGCCCGAGGCGACGCAAGATACGGCGGCGGGCACGCTCGACGAGACGCAAGAGGCGACACAGATCGACCGCACGCCCGAGTCCAAGACCCAGGATGGCGTCGAGTCGCACCCGTTGCGCGCGCGCGAAGCCATGTTCCAAGACGCCTCTGAGCCCGTCGCCGACCTCAACGCGAGAATCGCCGCGGCCACCCCGAGCAACAGCATTAACAACAACGGCAAGCCCACGTCGACGCCGTCGCGCGCGACTGGCACGGTCGAGGCGAGTCTCGTGCCGTCGACAACGACGAGCACGGCCACGGCCACAGCAACGTCGACGGGGACCGTGCCCGACAGTTTTGTCGAAGGCGGGCAGCTGAACCTGGTGTTTGCGGCGGTCGCGATGAACAAGGGGCAGAACGGGCAGAACGCGCCGTCGTTCCAGCTCACGTCGGATAAGTCCGGGCTGTCGTTTTCGGCGCAGTACGCGGTGTGAGAAGGTCGGCCGTGAGCGCGGTGCTGGGTGCCGCGGCGCGACGCGCGTACGGTGTGGTGGACTGGAACGGGGGAGATCTGAGAGTCTTGAATAAACGATATAACTTGGGCCGCGCTCGTTGTCTATTGACGTTAAGGAAAGGATAGGGACTCAGCACGGCATGGCACGCTAGCGTCACTCATGACGGCCGCGCTGCGGCGGCCAATGGAGAACGTGCGCGACGCTTCCACATCGCAAGTTCAAGTGGGTGTGAGCAAGGACAGTGGGTCATTGAAGAATCGAAGCTCCTGAACCTGTTCTCCATTTGTATTCATCACGACGCAAAACACAAAAACCTATATGTGCTTCCCAACACCAATGCCAACCGACTCCACCCGGCGGCACGGATCAACGACAATGAGCGAGCCCGGCACGAGGCCCCCGTCGATCCCGACCGGCTTACGATGCGCCCGAGACGGCGAGCTTCTTGAGGTGTTCCATGAACACCTGCAGCGACACGTCGTCGGTGAAGATGGCCTGCCCCTGCGGCTGCCCGTACTGGGACCCGGACGTGTAGGTCGTCGACGGGTTTAACTTGGCGAGCAAGAACCGTGCTTGAGACGAATTCTGGTCGCAGTCGACGTACCGCGGCACGGGGAACCGGTCCGCGAGAAGTGCGCGCGCATCGGCAACGGGCGCCTCGAGCAACTGCTTGAAGTTGGCATACGACTCTTGCTCGTGGTACTTGGCGTTGCGCCACTCGGCGATCGTCGACCCGTGGTGGATGAGAATATGGAAGAACGTGTCGAGCAGCAGGATCACGTCGGGCTTGACCGACACCGAGTCGAGCAAGACGGGCATCGGGTCCTGGTTGAACGTGTAGGCCATCAACGGCGGCTGAATCATGATCAGCGAGTTGTTGCAGTCTTCCATGTTGAAGACGTGCCGGTAGAAGGCCGTCTCGTCAGGCGAGTTGTTGAAGACGGTCAAGAACTGCGACCGCCGCAGGTGGAACATGAACTGCGGGTAGATCGAGAAGTTGTCGGCGAGCTGGAACGAACTCGCGTCGTCTTTACGGTACTGCGCAAACCGCTGGCACAGACGAATCAACATGCGGTCGAGCCAACGGAGGACGTCGGGCGCGTCGTCGAGCTCGGCCTTGTAGACGGCGATCCGCGCCATCAGGACTGCGGCCGCTTCTTGGTCAAACGCGTGTGGAATATCGGGCGCGGCGCCGTCCACAATGTGCCGCGAGACCGTCGTCACGCGCAGCCGCTGTTGGCCCGACGAGTGCTGGTAGTGCGTGAGGAACTGGATCAGGCCGCGAGAACCGGGCGGGACGGGCGTCGCCTGCGCCGGGTTGTTGGTCATTTCGAAATAGACGGCGACCGACGTGCGCGGCGTGACTGTGCCAAACTTCCACGCCGACGTCCCGCCGAGCCCAATCTCGGTCTCGCCGACGTTGGCAGCCTTGCGCTGCGCCGACGACGCGTCGCCAATCAGGCCCGACACCTTGAGTTCCTTGCTCGTGACGACCTCGAGCGTCGCATTGAACCCCATTTGCAGCTGGTCGTGCGCGTCCTTGGCAAACAGCTTCAGGAACGACTGCTTGAAGATGTGCGTGTTGAACGAATCTGCCAACACCATGACGCCGCCCGTGTACCCCGGCAAATGGCGCATTTCATGGAACCCGACCTGGTCAAGGCACCCGGCAAACAAGTCGACCGTGTGCGCGTTCGCGGCGACGCGCGCAGCCAAGGCCTCGTAAAACTTGAGCGCCTTCTTGTGGTACTTTGCATGGTCCTTTTCGATATCGTGGTGCGACCGGATCGGGTCCTTGAGTTCCTGCGAGACAACGAGCCCGGGCCCGACCGTGCATGCGCCGCCGAGGAAGAGCATGATGCGCGCGCCCGTGTTGGGGAACGCCGACTCGAGCAGGCTCACGGCAACGGCCGTAGCCACGCCCGTGCACCGCGCGGGCCGCTTGCCCTGTGGGACCGGCCAGGGGTCGCGCTGCAGGTTTTCAATGATCGAGGTCAAATTGAACTCGGCCTGCGCGAGGGGCATCAAAAAGCGCATGGCACTGCGCGGCCCTGGGCCCGCGGCGTTGGGCGCGCGCGCATTGGGGCCCGCGCCGGTCGGAGCGGGGTTGCTCGAGACGGGGGCCAACCCGAGCATTTCCTGGATCTGCTTGGACGAGTAGTCCTTGGAGCCGCGGAAGACGTAGGCCTTGGGCGCGTCGACGGCAGCGAGTTCGTGCACCTGAGTCATGGTGCCAAACGAAATGAACCCGACAAGCGCGTGCTGCGGGATCACGGCCAGCGACCCGAGCAGCGTGTTCTTGAGCGCGACGAGGTCATTGTCGTCGAGGCACGTGTCGACGACAAAAAGGAAGATAGGCGGGGTCGGCACGGGCCGCGCGAGCGTGTACTCGATGGTCGTGTAGTGCGGCATGAGCTCGGCGGGCAGGTTGTGCGGCGAAATGTCGGCATAGTGCGGCGGGAAGGGGTTGCGCTGCAGGCAGAACGGGCAGATCCACAGCTTGGCGCGCGGGTCGAACTGACTGGAGGAGGAGGACGGGTGCGCAGACGGCGGGTCAGGGCCTGCTTTACATGCGGATCACCACACGAGACGGGATACCGCGACCGCCGTCACGTACCAGAAGGGGTTGAGCACACCCTTGCAGGGCGGGCGGCACACGACGGGCTCGTAGAGCACGGGCGGGCGGTCCTGGCGCTCCTTGAGCGGCGTGTAGAGCGCGGCGACGGGCACGACCATGCGCGCGGCGTCGACGCGCGAGCTCGGCCACATGTTCCACGAGAGGCGCACGCCCTCGGAGTCCTCGACGGCTTCAAACTGCGACATGGTTGGTTGGTGGTGGTGGTGCGGATTCTGGCGGTTCTTTCGCTCGACTGCGGGCGGATCGGGGGCGTGCAGCGCGTGCTTGAGCGGTTGCAGCAGGTGGTGCTCGCCGCGGTGGTGCGGGGGCGGTTCCAACGACGCTGTCGTCGAGACGCCGGTGGCCGGGAGTTGCGGAGCGTGGCGAGCTTGACCACGACGCGCGACGCGATGTGGCGACTTGCAACAAGCGTCGCTGCAAGAACAACGTGGTGGCCAGCGTCACGCCTGTGCGACAGACGTGGCAGGTGCAAGCATCTCGTGTTGACAGAGACCGTTCTGAAATGGGAGACAAACGCGTGCATCTCACGTGCGCGCGTTGCTCCCGCTTTCTCCAGCTTCAGCTGCTGAACGGCCGACCTGCTGAACGGCAGACCTCGCCTTGTGCTCGGCCCTGTCGTCGCGCCGCTGTCGTCTTGATCCTGCGCGCCGCGCTCGCCGCTGCTCTCCCCCCTTAACTTCATCTCCGTGTTCACGACCCTTCCCTGCGCCCGACGACGCTCGTGAGAGCCTGCCGCGGCCCCCTTCGTTTGGCGCGCTCCGCATGTCCGGCCTGCGCGCGACGTCCTGCCGTCCAAGCTCTCCAATCCGGTCGCGCACGCCATCACCATGATCGCTGCCGCCACCGCCGACCCGCGCAAGGAACCCGACCCGCACGACGCCGGGTCGACTAGCCCGAGCCCTGTGCTCGTCGACGCCGTGCACGCTGCCAGCGATGCTGGCCATCTCCACACGCTGCCGGGCGACGCGCCGTCCCCGGCCGGATCTTGTAGGATCCAGTTTCCCGCCAATTTTTCCTCATGACACACAATAATTCCAACTAACGCGTCCTATTACGCTCATAGCCCCCGCGATCCGCCCCGACAGCCCGACGCTCGCCGTCGACCACAAGCTGCGCCAGCTCGACCTCAACGCGGCGACAACCGCTGCGTCTGGACCCAACAGCGGGACCTGGGCGCTCGTCACGACCGACGAATGCGAGCCGCTGCCTGCCACCACCGCTGATCAGTTTGCTGCAGCCGCTGATCAGTTTGCGCGCGCCAGCGACGATGCGATGCCCGTCTCCGCAGAAGGCGAGCGCGCCGACCGGCACACGACCGCGTCGCTGTCACCGTCGCCCGACGGGACCAAGCCGCACGCCGTTGCGGCCGATCAGGACCTGGTGGACCGCGCAAGGGCCGAGGTCGCTGATTCGGAACTAAGTGTGCCGCCGCAATCCGTCGACGCGGCACCGGTCGAGGTCGACCTGGCGCAAGCTCCTCTCTCCGCCGAAGTCGCCGAAGCGTCTCCGGAGCCTGCAAATTCTCTTGCTGCAGCCGTTCCAGTCGACGTCCCCGATCAAGATTCGACCTCGCTCGTGCTGCTGCCCAGTACCCTCTTCTTACCCCTCGTCGCGACGTCGGCGATTGAAATCAAGGCCGCGGCGCCGCGGTCGCCCGACACCCCAACCAACAAGAGCCCGCCCACGAAACCCGCCTCGCCACCCAAGCCTGCCGCCGCCGCGACCCCGGTCCGCGCGTCGGCGCCCGCGTTTGTGCCCGACCAAGTCAAAAGTTACGCCACGATGCGCCGCAAGACGATGGCACCGACACCGCTGCGCAACCAGATCTTGTCGGACGAAGTCGACGACGAGCACGAGCACACCGAGACCGAGCAGACCGAATCGGTCGTTGCCGAGGTCCGGCTCCAGCCCGCTGCCACCACTGTCGCACCAGGCCTGTCGGCGCACACGACGCTCGCCGGCAAGATCGCCGCGCTCGAGTCAGCCGTCGCGTCAACCCAAGACCCGACGATCGCCCCGCTCCTGTCCGCTTGGCTCGCCGACCTGCGCTCGCTGCGCAGCACGACCGACACGGCGCACGCGCGCGCCGTCTCAGCCGAAACCCAATGCCGGCAACTTGCGGCGCAGGCTACCGCCGCCGAATCGCGCGTCGCGCAACTGCAAGGCGCGATGGGCGCGCAAGTCGGCACGGTCACCCACCTCCGCGGGGAACTCGACCGCGCTTTGCACCGCGCGGCGGATCTCGAGCAGCACCTGCTCGCGGCGCGCAACGACGCCGTCGTTCGCGACGCGATGGCCGCGCAACTCGCGCACCGGCTCGCGGCCGCGCAGAACGACGTGGAAGTCGTGCGCGGCGACGCGCGCAACTTACGCGCGCGGTTGAACGAGACTGACGAGCGCGTGCGCGCGGCGCGCGGCGAGTGCGACGCCTGGGTGAACCGCGCGCGGCAGCTGGAGCGCGCGGCGGTGCAGGCGACGGTGCAGGCGAACCAGGCGACGGCGGCGCTCGCGCAGGTCCAGCAACAGGCGCAGGAGCAGATTCGTGCCGCACAGCAGCAGTCGCAGCAGGGGCAGCAAGGGCAGCAGGATATGGCTGAGCGTGACCGGCAGTGGCAGACGGAGGTGCAGCGCATTCGCGCGCAGTTTGACCGGATTATCGAGCAGAAGGAACTCGAGGCCGCGAACGCCATGTGCAACGTGTGCCGCCAGACGCTCGGTGCCGCGCGGTACTGATCGAGCGTGCGCGGTTGCGTGTCGTGTCGCGCGACGCTTGTTTGCCCCCATCTGCTTGATCCTCTCTCTCTCTCCACCCTTATCTGTCGACGAAAATGTGTGTGAGTACCCACTCCCTCCTCTTTCTCAGCATACCCCCCTCATACGTGGTGCGACGCTTCACCCGGCACCAGGACGCGGCCGGGTTTCCGCGTTTTGCCAAACCCGGTGGCCGGGCTGGGATACGAAGCGGTCGTCATTTGTTTTTCTTCTTCCGGTTCTTCCTTCTTCCCACGACGCGACGGCGTTCTCGTCTGCTCTCCATGTCCTAACCCTTCACCCATCGTCCTCGTCCGGCCTCGCTTCTTGGGCCTCCGACTCCCTGCCCCCCCCCCCCCCCCTCCCACCCCCTCTTTCCTATTTGCCGCGGCACTCTTTTTTCGCGATCCGCGGCGCAGCGCGGCAGCAGCGCATGCTTCTTCTTGGGCCGCCCCGTTGGCGCGCGCCCGTTTTCATTTCCGTGTCTTGATACAAATAATCCCGTGTTCCCCTTCCCCCCCAAACCAATCCAAAAAAAAAAATTTTCTCACTGGCGACATCGTGGTTGTTGGCGCGTGGTGTCCCCGGCTGTCGTTTGAACGAACATTGAGTGCGTCCACGTCATTGACCCCGTCGTGACACTGACTTGGCACACCGATCGCCGCACGCGCCCAGCTCGACATCAAATACGACGTGCGCGACATGCACGGTGGATCACAGCGTTTAACTTGACCACGACCTCGCCAGACACGATCGACTTGGTGCAAGACGCGCTCCATCACACCTTGATCCAAGTCCCCGTGCCGTGAGACCTCTCTCGACACGCACATCTGTTCCTGTTCAACCAACCATCACGTCACCATGCTCCGCCGAACGGCCATCTCGGCGGCCGCAGTACCCGCGGCACGTGTCCGTATTGCCGGCATGGCCGTCGCCGCTGCGCACCCGCAGCAGCATCGCGCGCGCGCCTTTTCCTCGACCCCACGCTCGTTCATGTCCGGCCGCGGCGCGCTGGCACCGTCCGCGTCGTTGCCGTGGAATACCGGGATCAAGTTTGTACCGCAGCAGCAAAGCTGGTGCGTGTCTCTTCCACCATGACCATGGCTCCCGGCACCTCGACTGACCACTGGCCGCTCTTGCAGGGTCATTTGAACGGGTCGGCAAGTTCTCGCGCGTCTTGTAACCGGGACTCGCGATCCTGATCCCCGGCATCGAGACGATCGCCTACGTACACACGCTCAAGGAAGTCGCCGTGGAATCCCCGTCGCA
>GG745346.1:681312-700082 GCA_000151295.1 Allomyces macrogynus ATCC 38327 | reverse complement strand
CAGACGACGATGCGGTCCGGAAATCGGCCAACTCACCCCTCCGATCGGCACGCTCGCGGAACGCGCGTCGCTCAACACGCACATTGTCGAAGCGATCAACGCCGCGTCCAACGCGTGGGGCATCGAGTGTCTGCGGTACGAAGTGCGCGACATCCACTTGCCGTCGTCGGTGATCCAGGCCATGCACTCGCAAGTGTCCGCCGAACGGTCGAAGCGCGCGGCGATCTTGGACTCGGAGGGCCAGCGGCAGGCCGCGATCAATGTGGCCCAAGGCCAAAAGCAGGCACGGATTCTCGCGTCCGAGGCCGAAATGCAGACGGCGATCAATAAGGCCGAGGGTGATGCCCGCGCCGTGCGGCTGCACGCGGACGCGACGGCCGCCGGAATTTCCCGGATTGCCGAAGCGATTGCCGAGGGGGCCGGTGGAGGTAGGGCCGGGAACGAGGCCGCGTCGCTGCAGATTGCCGAGAAGTGGGTCGACGCGTGGGGCGGGATTGCCAAGAATGCCGGGTCGGTCGTCGTGGTGCCGTCGAGTATGGGGGATGCGGCGTCGATGGTCACGCAGGGGCTTACCATGTTTGAGAAGTTAACCAAGAAGAAAGTTGGTGGGGCGACGGTCGAGCAGGCAGGGTCGCACGACGCGGCATCGGTATCGGCCACGGCACCGCCAACACCCGTGTCGTTCCTGGCCGACCCGCTTCATCCGAGCGGTATGACCGCAGCGCAGTTCCACATGGGCAATCTGGGGTCTCCGACCGCTATGAGCAAGGACGTCATGGACCTGAACGAGGAAATCTTTGGCAAGACGCTGCGTGTCTAGGTGGAGAAGCGCGATCTGCGCGCGGGTATATTGGTGTGTCGATTTTGTTGAGAGTTCAACATGTCATGCCATCCAGGTCTGTCGACCGACTGTCGTTGCCAAAACATGGCTTCCAAGCACCTAATCCCGATCACATCGTGATCGCCAACGCGAGCAGGACTGCGCATAACGGCAGCATCACATGTTGAAAAGTAATCCTTGCGAGACGGATTCCTCGTTGCCAGTCCACATCGGCTGTTTCATTTCTTGATAACAATGGCCCCTTCCTTCTCCACCCTGTTGCGCGTCCGTGCTGCCCTGCTCCTGCTGGCCCCTGGTCCTCATCTCGTCCGTCGACCTTTCCCACACTCAAAGGCGCAACTTCACATTCATCCGAACGTGAGGAAGCATCAGCCTCGATTCAAGACGCTGGCAGTGCTCCACTGTTTTCCCCCAAATCAAACATGAACACGAAATCGGCTTTGGCAAACCTCCACTCTTCAGGAACCCGACCCGAGGGCAGCACAAGCGAGGCCGTGTCTTTTTCCAAGGCCTCCACCAACCACGCCATGCCCAACAACTGGGCCACGTAGAGCGCGCGAAGATGAGCATATAACGACCGCTCGCATTCGTCAAGGCGATTCAGCAGCAACACGTCGGCGAGCGCATTGCTTGGGATGAGCAAGAGCGTTCGGAATAACAAGTCCGTCCTGGAGCCACACCTTGCCGACTTGGCTTGTGATACACAAGTTGGTGAACGTGATACAGGAGCGTCTTGCGCTGGTGCTGGAAACTGATAGAGGGCACAGCAGGCGGCCTGGAGGCGCGTGGTGCTTTTCACGTCGAGAAAAGCAGGAGTGCTGCCATTGCGGTGTCAGGTAGATCAAGAAGCGACATCGTGTACACGGGTCGAAGTGAAGGGGGGAGAGTGAGCGTGTGTGTGTGAGAATGAGATCACAGCAGCTGGTGTCGACATGGCATCCCAGTTTCCGGATTGGGAGTGATCATACCTCGATCATACCATGATCGGGTGTGATTGGGCGTGATTGGGCTGATTGGGTTGGCAAGGTTCAAGCCAACGTCAAAAACGTTGAACTATGCGTATGGCCCCTTTCGCTGAGATGTGGTTGGGTATAATCAAGGTGTAATTGGGTTTGAAAGATAAGTGATTGGGATGGCATTGGCTTCAAGCAAGAAGGCATTGGGCGTGATAGTGGCATGATCAAACAGGGATTTTCCCTGCTTTACAAAACCAAAGATTGGATTGATCATACCCGTTTGCAGTTTGATTGTGCCCGTCCGTTCTTCAATACGACCATCGCGTGTTGAATGCTGTTTACAACAATCAGGATCGATTGCCACACCAAAAGTACCGTGTGGTGCTTGAATTGATTTGGAATGCTTCAACAGACTACATTCCACCACCAGATGTGACCTGATATCAGCTGAAAGACCTGAACCTCCAATTCCCCTTCTTCTGAGACCCATTGGCCATCATTGAACAGCTACACTTTTTTGTGGGATTCCTTGTAGTTTGAGGCCTTGCCTGCGCACATGGCTGAAGAACTGGGTGGTGAGCGCGTGTTGGTAGGAGCTGGAACTGCTGATGCCTGGATTCGGTTGCAGGAGCGGAACGCTCATGTTTTGGAGGATTGCGAGTACAGCGCCGGCACTTCGTTCTTCCTGTCACCTTGTACTCGGACAAGGTGGAAGTCACTTCCAGCAACTCATGGTAGCCAATTTAATTTTCTGGAACCTGACCGCCTGGTCAAACTGGCGCCGCTGGATCAGGACCTGCGCCATGAGCCGCGCGCCCTCGTCGTGGTTCGCGTCCACCTTGAGCAGTTCCGCACACAGCGCATGCGCCTTGGCCAGCGCATCAGCCTTGCCATCGGACGCGGGCGCAGCCGCTTGCACGTAATGCTGCGCAGGCGCTAAGAGCACGGTCGCGTTGGCCGGTTGCAACTCGCGCGCCTGCACGAGCAGAGCCTCGACCTGCGCGCTCGTGCCGGCGCCCGGCGCAGCACCTCCCTCGCGCACAATCTCGGCCATTTGCAAGCATATCGCCGCCTGGACCGCCGGTTGCCGCGCGGCCGCCGTACGGGCACGACGCAGCATGTCCATCGCCCTTGCAGCGTTCCTGGTCTGCCGGGACACCTGTGCCAGCACTTCTAGCAGCGGCAAGTCAGCGGCGGTCGCGGGCGCCGCAGTCGGCGCATCCGCCTTGATCCGCTCAAGGTGCGCGACGGCCGTCGCCTCGGCCTGGTCGAGATGCCCGAGCTTCAAGTGCAGTGCTGCGAGTGCCACGACCTGGTAGAGAATCGCGTCGGCCGCGCGCGTGCCCGCGGCGAGCGCCGCGTCGACACTGTCCTGCAGGTATTCGAGCGCGCATGCGTATTCGTGGTTGCGCACGAGCACCGCCGCGACTTTGCGCGTGAGCTGCGCGGCCATGGCTTCGCGCGCGGGTGCCGATGACGAGGCAGTGTCCAAGCCGGGGCTGCCGCCTGGGAGGTAGCACAGCGAGGTGGTCAGGGCGTCGATGGCGCGGTCGACGTCGCCGCGCGCCAGGCACGCGCCGGGCAGGGAGAATGAGTGACGTGGTGGAAGCTGAAGGGCTGAGACGTTGCCTCCCAGGGTCACCTGACATGATCAAACGTAGCCCACCGCACACCCTGCGCCATCGTCCGGCTTGGCGACTCTGTTGCCGCCCCTCCTCGACCAATCCTTGACGGTCATCCATTGCCAAAATGGTAGCGTAGCCAACGCCTGGCTCCCACACGCTCGTCCATCCATTCGGCCATGAAACGCTGCAAGAACCCTGCACGACGACCACCGCATCGACCACCGCGCGACGACGACGACCCCGCGTGCTCGCCCGCTTGCTGAGAGACTGCTCACAGCGAAACACTGCAAACTCCACCCCTGCAACCTAAGCCCTGGGGGAGACTATCGTCGATTTTTGTTCAGCGCGCTCGCCCCTCCGCCCTGCACTCGTGAGTTGGACACGATTGTGCGGGCAACGCTCGTGCAAATGGACCGCTGAAACGGTCCGCGGTGGTCGATTTTGCAGCGTTTGGTCAATTTTGCGCTGCTCGCCGACGGATGGACGAGCGTGGGCACCCCCGTGCTCCCCCACTTTTCCGACCGTCTCCCCGCCGAACCGACGACTAATCGGGCCAAACTCCCGCATTATGTCTCGATTCGCATTTTCTGCGTACTCGCAATGACCTCGACCCGAAATATCGCCTTTTCGCTCGTCCCGGCGCCATTTTTTTTGCACTTTGCACTTTATGCACTGCAAAATAGACCAAGGGCACCCCCTCGTTCGGTAAGCGCCACACCAAGTCGCACACGCTGTGCCGTCGTTGCGGCCGTCGTGCGTTCCACAACCAGAAGAAGACGTGCGCGCAGTGCGGGTACGAATCGCTATGCGACTCTGGGCGTCATTTTCATCCACATGGCGAAAATGCGGTCATTCTGACCTTTTTTCTCACCGATAGTTACCCGTCGGCCAAGACGCGCTCGTTCGGCTGGTCGGAGAAGGGCAAGCGTCGCAAGACGACGGGCACGGGTCGCATGCGCTACCTTAAGACGGTGACGCGCCGCTTCAAGAACGGTTTCCGTTCGGGCGCGCCCAAGGCTGCCGCCGCCTCGGCGTAAGAAGGGGTCTGCGTTTTGAAAATACAGCCAAATCGCTTCCGACCCACTCGATTCGTCGCCCTGGATTGTCTCTCCTTGCGCGCTTTCTCGCGGCTCGCATCGTGAACGATGTAGCGGTCCGCTTCGCGGCTCCGAAACTGCCCTTGATCTCATGCTGCATCATTTCGAAGGCAACCACGCTCGAGCCTCACGCCGCTGCCTCCCCCCCCGAACCATCTTCCGCTCTTGATATCCCACCTCCACAAGTGAAATGTGAAGTGAGCCAAGGACCCGCGCTGCGCAAATCATCACAAATCGCATTTTGCATCAAACATCGATTGCCCTCGTCAATTTGCTCTCATTCGCGCTGGACGAATTGCTGCATGCGACCCAAAGCGCGCTTCTCTCAGAAGACCTGAGAACGCGACCAGTGCGCTTCGGAACACGACAACGAATAAATCAGTATTTGTTGGCAGCCGCTTCCTTGTTGCCCAAGGTTGGTCGCTTCCGGGTCGCTTCAATGATCCTGCGATATCAAACATGATCAACAAGTCTGCTGTTGGGCACCAGCTGGCAGCATGCTGCTGTCGGCAGTTGATCATGTCAAGTCGACCAACCGCCTGCCACTCCGCTTGACCGATCTCCAACTTCCAGCAACCTCAGCGAGCACGCGCCCCGAATATGTCAAGGATGGCCGCGTGTCGCTTAGCCTTGGCGCCGGAACGGCTCGCCAACCGCCAGTCGCTCGTATCGGTGCTGCTGCAATCACGATCACGACCATGTACTTGGCCGTTGCCAGGCCAGTTATTGCGCCGAACCGTGGCCTCGATGGGTTCCACTCAACCCATCTCCGTTCCCTGCAATCGCGACGCTGTGCCGGCCGTAAACTCGACAAACTCACCAAGCAGGGCGTCGTGGCCCAACGCCGTCCCATTCACAAGCGAGAGGGCTCTGCTGACAGCAACAACAACTGGAGCGGCACCAGGAGCAGCAGCATGGGTATCGCGCCCACGACCCGCTCGGCATTTCGCTCGCACGTTCACGACTTCGGCAACGGCTTGTGCACAAGTCGTCTCGCCCGCGTCGCCCGGTACCCCACCAACGCCCGCTGCTCCGCCATCGTCGCATCATCACGACTGGGACTCGACTTTCCGTCCACCGGCGACGGAAATCGTGTGGAAGTGCACCGAGTTTGGCCCGACGGGCGAGGTCCACCAGCCATCGGCGCCGCGCACCGACTCGAAGCGCGCATTCTGCCGCCGCAATGGCCTGCAATTGCGCGACCTGCGCAAGCTCGACCCGCGCGACGTCGACCAGTACCCGGCGATTCTCGCTCGGCCGGGCGCGATCGTCGTCAATCTTGGGCACGTTCGCGCGCTGATTCGCCGCGATTCGTGCACGCTGTTTGATGCGCCGTCGGCGCGGGCAAATCCGGCACGCCAGGCGCTCGTTGACGCGCTGAGTTCGCGGCTGGCCGCGCGGGCCGAAAAGGGCAAGGATGCGACGATGCCGGCCAACGAGCGCGAAGAGCACTTGCCGTACGAGTGGGTCGTGCTCGAAACGCTCTTCCAGAGTGTGCTCGGGTCGCTGCAGCACGATTTGCGCCGGCTCGCGCTGCCCGTCAACAAGATCGTGAACGCGCTCGTGCAGGGTGGGACGGCATCGGCCATGTCGGGCGCGGCACTCGATAGCCTCGACCAGCGGCGATATCTCGCGGATCTTTTCGTTTTCGTTCAGCGGCTCTCGGCGTTTGAGCAGAAGGTGTCGAATATGCGCGATGTGTTACGTGAATTGCTCGACAACGATGAGGACATGGTCGACATGGTGCGTTATTTGATTTGATCACCCACTGCAGGACCCTGGTCGGCCTCTGACTCACACCTCCAACAGTGCCTGAGCAACGACGCCACGTTGGCCACGGCGGACGCAGCGACAGTCGAGGTCGACTATGACGACCTCGAGCTGCTCTTGGAGACCTACTTGTCGAATATGGAGGAGGTGCTCGACTCGACGGCCACACTGCTCCAAACTGTCACGTCGACCGAGCGATTCATCACGCTGTCGCTCGACTCGCAGGTTCGTTTCGTTTTGTGCTGGTGTCTCGACCGAGCCCGCTCGGATCCTCACTGCATCATCCTCGCCACGATAGCGCAACGCCCTTCTGATCCTCGAAATCAAATTCGCCATGTTCGGCGTTGCCTGCACGTCCGGCGCCCTGCTCGCGAGTCTGTTCGGCATGAACTTGAACTCGGGACTCGAAGAGCACCCGACCGCGTTTCTCGGCGTCTGTGCGGCTACGGCCATCTTGTGCGCCGGCGTACTTGGCGCGGGCGTGTCGCGCATGCACGCCGTGACCAGGGGAACACGCAGTCGCCGCCGACCGACGCTCGTGGCTCGTGCGGCGACCGTGCCGCTCCAAGCCGCCGTCGATGCGGCGCTCAAGCTGCCGCCGGTCCTGGCGCTCGCGGACCCGCGGCTCCTCGCGGCGCTCGCCGACTACCACGTGGCGCTCGCCAAGCACACAGCGTCGGCGTCAGGTCCGGCGGGGAAAGTCGAGCCGGTCAAGCACAAGGGCAAGGAGCTCGACGACGCCGGACTGCGCATGGTCGAGTACCACCGGCGCCGTGTGAACGAGATTCTGATGCACGGCGCGGCGGCCGCGGCGAGCGCCGGGGTCATCAGTGCCGGCCCATCGACGGCGGCGACGCCGAGTTCGTGGCCCGGAATGAGCGAGGGCGGAGGGAAGCAAGTCCATGACACGTTTGACGGGCACCTGCCCGAGTCGTCGCACCTGCGCGACGTGCACATGCAGAATGCGCTGATGCGCACGTCCAGCGAGCAGTATGACGACGATACGCATCGCATTGCGGGCCGCGGACGGGTTGTTGTCGCACGGTTCTGCGGCGGCGCGATCCCACTCGGTCGGGTCGCTCGAGGCGGGGTTCTCGTTCACGCACCGGCTCTACGAGTAGGGTGTTGCAACTGTTGGTCTACCAATGTGGAATAGCCTCTGTCGTATATTAATACAAGAGTAAATCGGGCATTTTGTCATCCCCACCTCCTCGCTCCAGCTTGGTGCTATTTAGCGAGATCACAGCCACCCAGCAGAACCAATGAGCCCTGCGGTCGCGCGTGCAGCGCCCGCAAACACTCTCACTTGTACTTTTTGGACGCCATAAAGTCAATCAACCCGGGTGCCGCGCTACGGATCGCAACCGCGCCCCAGTACCACGTCGGCAGCACGAGCACGTTCTCGGACTGCATGAACATTTCCTTGGCGACAAACTCGGGCGTCATGTCTGCCTTGTTGGATCCTTGCGGGAACCCTTCGCGCCAGAGCGACGCGTCGGCCGCCGTCTGGCGCAGATCTGTGCCGCCAATCGTTCCGGGAGCGACGAGCCGGATCTGCACGGGCAGAGGCGCGTAGGCCAGGTGTCGGGCCACGTCGGCGTCGAGCCGCACGTCGTGCGCCTTGGTCAGGAGGGCGACGCGCCGCTGCTCCTCGATGCGCAGCGAGTCAAAGAACCCGTGCATCGCCGCCTTGGACGAGCAGTAGAGCGCACGTGACGGCGCTGGGAGCAGACCCGCGACAGACGAAATCACCGTCAGCGACGGCGCGACCACGGGTACTGGACCGCGCTCGCGCACGTCCGTGGTCGCGGCGATATGGTCGGCGGTCGCGCGCAGAGCCGGCAGGAAAATGCGCGCCAGGTGGATCGGCGCGAGCGCGTTGATGTTGAACATGCGGTCGACGATACGCGTCGCCTGCTCGTCATGTTCTTGCCCGGGCGTGTCGAGGAGCACGTCAAACGGGCACAC
This sequence comes from Allomyces macrogynus ATCC 38327, assembly GCA_000151295.1. Classification (NCBI taxonomy): domain Eukaryota; kingdom Fungi; phylum Blastocladiomycota; class Blastocladiomycetes; order Blastocladiales; family Blastocladiaceae; genus Allomyces; species Allomyces macrogynus. The sequence goes on along the minus strand of GG745346.1, from coordinate 691,825 downwards.
GTTCAGGATGCCGGCGCAGTAGACGACCGCGTTGATGTGGCCGTCGGGGAAGAACTTGATGGCCTCGTCACGCAGGTTGCGCAGCGCGGCCACATTGGTCGCGTCGGTGCTGACCGTCAGGACCGCGGCTGCGCCGAGGTCGAGACAGTGCGACTTGACCTGCTCGAGACGGTCAGCACGGCGCGCAGCGAGAACGACATGGGCACCACGCATCGCGTACTCGTAGGCCAGGTGCTCGCCGACGCCTGGATACATATCAAGAGATCCACGTCAGGGCTGATCCGAGAAACGTTCGTTTTGCTGTCGGGTCCGCTGAACTTGGCTTTTGTTATGTGGCCGAACAACGAGCGAACGGATCCGTTCGACAAGAATACTGGATATTACCAGAGCTGGCACCGAGAAGCACGACATGTTGGTCGCGACGCGACGACAGGAGGCGACGAAGCTTGTGCCGAGCGTGCACGCGCACCAGCGTGGCGAGGACGAGCACAGTCGCGGCGACGACGCCGAGGATCAACGTCCACGGTAGCATCGTATCGAGGAGAGTTGCAGCAAGTTGCGACGTGATCCAAAGCCGGCCAAGGGGATGGAGAGGGCAAGACGTTGCGGCGGGCCAGAATGTCGAGATGGTGGCGGGCCGCAAGCAGTTATGATGGCACTGCTTTAACAATTTGATACTTCCTGGTCGTCATGATCTTGTCGCTCGCGTCGTGACGGCGCCCAGCCGCGCCTGCGCGTCTCACACTTCGCCATGGATTTTACAACCGTTGCCCAAGCGCAGGTTGCTCACATCCGCCCAAGTCGCGCTCGTGAGCCAGCAACCAGCTCGACCCGACACTCTCCAAGCCCATAGCAGACAATGGGGCCATCAAATGCAAGAGGAAAGTTCAAATGCAAGAGGAAAGTAATTGACGGGGCAATACATTGTGATCAAACGCACTTCGACGCACATGTACGCTCTGAGAGTCGGGGGCTGTTTGGCTTTACCCGCGAAACGTGTTGCTCATGGCCAGTGACTCTAATGATGTGGACCTGGTCGCTTGTGTGCTTCCCTTCTTTGAAACTGCGCTCGTTTATCCTAAGCCGCACCACCATGACTTGTGTCAGCAAATAAATATTGTGTCGTGCCATGTTTCTCCCAGTTGGACCAGACCGATGCAGCATTGTGCGCATCCTGGCCAAGAACGTGCCCATGGGTCCACACGTTTGTGGTCATGCGCTCTGCAAAACCCTAATGTTGGTACCATGTTGAGTGACACTCTGATGACTGCGACTACAAAAGGCATTGCCAGTGCTCTCTGTGCTCATTGTCAAATCACTGTGCGAGCATCTGGAACCGCTGTGTGCACATCTTCATTCCCCAGCGACATGGCTTTGGAACGATACGAGCAAGTTGATGGGGTTCATTGAACAGTTCCTTGTCCAGCTCATCAATTTCTTGAGTCTTGACGCACTCGCTCACTGGTTGGATTTGTGCCCTCCCCTTGTGTTGGGTGCCATCACCAAGATTGTCACAATCCCATGGTGGCAAAGTTACATGTCATGAAGTGTATTTCTGCCCTCCCCCTGATGCGACAGTGTGGGCATTTTTGGCAACTATGCCATGGACCATACTTTTCCTGAACTTGTTGATCTGGCGATGATATGCCTCTTTGTGGCCTCAGAGGGCAATACGTCTGAGCTCTTGAGCTATCTTTTTGAAACAGCGAGCTGGCCATTTGAAACAAATGAGGCCATGTACCTGCCTTTTGTTGCAACTGTATGGATGCGAAACAGATGTTCCCCCAACATGTGGGTTATTCGGATGTGCATGAATGGCAATGCATGGGATCTGGCCCTGCAACAGCTTGACGTGACGATTGTCAAGGCCATGTTTGAATGTTGTTCAACGCCCCACTCCCACTGAAGTGGACGCTGCAAGCGAGCTGAACGAGGTGGACGGGTGGCATGTTGCCACGCCCAAGACCATTGTGTGGGTATTGGCGCATCACAAGCTTGGGCCACACCTGGTTTGGCCGTCTTGCATGTTTTGAAACCTGACAAGGGCGTGTGTTATTGCTGCCAATGAAGAAGTGATGTGGCAGCATTTCCTGCCAATGGTCGCCATGTTGCTGCCCCACGTTTTGAACGAGTTGATGAAGGGGCCTGGTTTGGTTGAGATGGTATTGGAGCCGTTGTGGTCGTGCCCGAGCTATGCACTTGCGACTGTCGTGGTCTCCAATTGTATCACCATGGCGCGGGCGATGGGGATGGATTGATTGGTGGAGAGACTGGAGCAGACGCGTGCAGCCGCGCCATTGAAATTTTACGTTATGGAACGACAGCCAAAAATGAAGTTAGCGTTTTTGGTGGAGTAATAAGAGAGTAAAAACGAATGTGCCCACAGCTATCAACTTTGCATGCCAAAAGGCTTGCGGTTCTTTCAGGAGTTGATCCCAGGGCCAAAACGCAAATTCAGCCAGTCATCAAATCATCCTTGGTGTGCATGCCCCACAAGGCCTCTTTGCTCTCCTTGTGGAGGGGCCAAGGAAGGTAATTTTATCCTGTTGCTTGGGCCCATTCTCACACTGGCTGATCATCTCATGGCGCTGCTGCATGCAGAGATTTGGCTCAACCTGGGGCAAGACACTGAACATAAGCAGCTGCAGCAGAGGAAGTCCAAGCGGGAAGGCGCGCGCGGGTACCATGCATCGCGCCAGGCTGTCAATCGCATTCCGTGGGAGCCTGCCAGGGCAAGGACGGTGTTTATTGGCTGGCCTGCTACAAACCGTGCACTACTAACGACCGTCGCTGGGAGCGCAATATGCAGAAACAAGCGTGGGAGGAGTCAGGACGCGGCGTGGGGGTCAGCTCCGACAACTACTAGCGGCCTGCTCACCTGGCCATCACCCTCAGCAACTTGAACGTGTGGGCAGCTGCCAATGGGGACAACTAGCAAACTAGCCACCCCCAGAAGCGCAACCCGTCAACCCACTCATCCTCCTCCACCCGACCAACCCACAAAATTCGACGAATTGGCGCTGCGGAGAATGTCCATGACGCGGCGGCGGACCTTGAGCCATGCCTTGTACATAGGGAGTGTATGCTGCGCCTCCTTCTCGCCACACTGCGAGCAGCGCGGCGCGGAGTAGCGCGGGGCACGACGACGGCGACGAATCACGGCGACTTGGCCTGGCGCGCGGGCAGCACGCGGTTCGAGCCGGACCCGGTACAGCAGGGCAGAGCAGGGCAGAGGACTCGTTGCGCGGTCATGGCGGTCCACGTGCAGGCGAGAGCATCCCTGCCCAACGGCCCACCGCACGCCGGCCGCGGTCGCTTGCTCGCGCCAGCGCCATCACCACCGATTGACGCCAAGCGCCCATCCGCCCTGCTCGACGACGAGCGCGATCCCGTACCTGCAGCACGCTGAAAGTGGCCAGAACTTGCTGCACAGCGCGCCCACGCTCTCGCACGCCCCGTCCTGCGCGCGAACCGACCGGATCGACACCACCAGCACTTCACGCACTTCGCCAACCACCATGGCCGCCGCCACGCCACCGCGCGTGCCGGCGCGCCCGCTCTCCGCCGCGACCGCCGGCGTCGGCTCTCTGCGCCTCGTGCACTCGGCCAAACGCGGGCCCTTGCCGCCCGCGTCTGCCATCTCTGGCTCCATTCCCAGCGACGCCAGCGCGCCCGCCTGGCTCGCCGACCTGCTCGACTTATTCGCCGACGCTGCGCTCGACCTGGTCGTGCCTGCCCGCACGCTTGATGCCAATACGCCCTCGCCGTCACGGTCCGCGAGCCTGCACGCGATCGCCGACTCTCTCACGGCGACCCTGCCGCTGCCACACACCGCCGCGCTCTCGCCCACCATGCGCGACGTGGCCTACATGGACGAAGTGCTTCCGGCGTACGTGGCCGTGCGCGTTGCGCGCAGGGCTTCACGCGCGACCCTGGAAAGGCTCGCGGGCACGCTTGAGATTGCTGTTCAGGCGACTGTCGGTGGCGAGTCCGCCGGCGTGCCGCCGTACCAGGCGAGCCACGTGTTCCCGCCGCGCCGGCTCCGACCCATTGTAGACGCTGACGCGAGCGTCGTGCTTGTACCAATGCCCGTACCTGTTCCCGCTGTTGATGCCGCGGGTGGGGACGCGCACCTCGCCCTGCTCGTGACCGTCACGCTCTCGGTCCTGGCAGGCGCGAGCGCCGCTGACGAGCAGCATAGTCCTGCGTCCCCAGTTCCGGACGACACGGTCGCATCGTCCCCTGTCAGCAAAACCAGCAACAGCAGCGACTGGATGCCCGACACCTACGACGCCATCAACCTCCTCTCTGGCCTGGTCCTCGACACGCACCTGCCTCCACCCGCTGTGACCCTGCACCGACCGTCGCGCTCATCACGCGCGTCCCCCGTGACCGCCTCCCCCGCCGCCCAAGCCGTTGTCCAGGGCGCTCCACCGCCACGACGCGTCCTGCAAAAGCAATTCCGCGTCGCCCCCGCGCTCGCTGCGACCATCGAATGCACGCCGCAGCGCGCGCGCGACGACGCGGTCCTGATCTCGGTCGTGCTCGAAAACACGGCGTTGGATTCGCACGCGCCGCTGATCATCACGGACGTGCGCGTGCGCGGGCGCGCCGCGGATGCGGCGCCTGTTTGCGGCGCCGCTCAAGTTGCCGCATACCCCTCCGGCAACACGATCAGTTGGCGGTCGTATTTACGCACACGCTCGCATTTGGCGTGCCCGCACGGCCGCAACCGGCCGCGCCGGTGATTTCGTCCCCGCCCACGCCCGCAGTCGCGCCGCAACCCGCGCCGCCCGTCCCGCAGTCGCAACTGTCCCGGCCACGCTCGCGGTCCCGGTCGCGGTCGCGGTCCAAGACGCGCACCGACCAAGTCGTCCCCGCCGCTCCCCCGGTTCCACCACCCGTCCCCATCCCCATCTCCACCCCGCCCGCGCCCGCGAACGACGGTTTCGACGACGCATCGGTCCTCGCAATGACCGTCGCCGTACACTACACGCGCGGGTCCGCACCCATGGCAGTCGCCGTCTGGGAATGCAAGCTCGCCAACCCGCTGCCCTTGTTCCGTGCGGTCCCGCGCGGGTTTGCCGTCAGCGACGACGCAGTGACCACGGCGCGCGCCAGGCGTACCGCGCGGTCGCGGTCGCGGTCGCGCGACCGGATGCCGGTAAACGGGATGGCGCCGGCCCTCCCCGCGCGCGACCCCGGTGCGGCGCGGGTCCACCGGCTCAGCATCAAGCAGCGCATGTCGCTCACCGACGAGGCCAAGTACCAGATGAGCCGCGCGTTCAATGGCGCGCGCGCGCTCGCCAGCACGATCGGCGTTGATTCGCCGGTTTCTGAGACTCCGCCGGCGGCGGGGTCCGGGATGCTCGTGGCCTCGGACGAGCCACCATTTGTCACGATCGTGCCGGCGGCCGCGCCGGGACCGGCACCAAGTTTGCTCCCGGCAGGTGCGAGTTCGGCGTCGTTGCCCGCACACCAGGCGCGCGGCGCTGTGATCGTGACGCTCGCGATCGTCGCGGACCCGCCCAACGCGGTGATTCGCCCGGGGGACCGGTTTTTCCTGGACGTGTTAGTGATCAACCGCACGCGTGTGATGAAGGCGTACGCGATCGACGTCCCACCCCCCGCGGCACCCGCGGCACCGCCCGCCGAGTCCAGTCTGCTCCTGGACGCGCCGGCATGGACCCGCGCCGTCGCTCGCGCCAAAGGCCGCGCGCACGGCGTGCTGTGTCTGGCCAACCATGTGGTGGTTCCGCCGGTCGCGCCGGGCGGGATCGCGCGGGTGCGGATCGCGTACCTGGCTGTGCGCGAGGGGGTGCATGATGTCGGCCAGCTGAAGGTGCTGGAGATGGGGGAGGGCGAGGTGGTGGAGGTGGCCGAGACGATGCACGTCGCGGTTGTTTGAGAGAAGGGAGGGACTTGCCAGTAGAACCGGTTTTGCTTTTGCCAAGACGGCGAGGTAACTACAACCCGAGCGAAACCCATCCGACAACGGAACGGAACAGCAACGGCGCAGCAAAGGGAGATGAACGAATCAAGGAACGGAAAGCGCCAGGCGCGTGGGGTAAATGAAATGAAGGCGGGCAGCAACAACAAACGGTCAAAGTGCATGGATCAGGAAGAAAACGACCAACCAAAAACCAAACCAAAACCAACACGGAAAACGCACACCAGTGCAAACCAACGCTACTCGTCTTCCTCGTCCTCAAGCACCGCCGCCGCGGCCCTGCCACGACGCAACGCGTCCACGACCCGGTCGCGCACGGCCCTGGCCGGATCAGCGCGCAGGACGCGCACCGCCGCGACGACCGCCGCGGCCACCTCGTCCCTTGTCGCGGCGGGCCACTCGTCATCCTCGTTTTCGTCCACCATCCTCGCGAATACCGGCGCGGCCAGGACCCCGGCCACCGCGAGCCGCACATCCACGACCGCATCCCTCGCCAGCGTCGGGACAACAGCACTCACCATCCCCCTTACCGCACGCGCGCGCACCTCATCCACCTCTTCTGCCTTGACCAAGGTCGGTACGACCGTCGCGATCTCGCGCACCGCGGCCGCGGACGCCGCGCGCGCCTGCGCGCTGTCGTCACTCGCGAGCCGCTGCACGAACGCGACAAGTTGCCGCGCCTGCGCGTTTGGCAAAACCACCAGGACCTGCGCAACCGCCCGGACTGCGGCGTCGCGCACCGCTGCGACTGAATCCCGAACAAGCTGTTTCAGTACCGACCCGAGCGACACCCACGCGGCCTCGACGCGGTCCGCTTCGCTCGCGGCGCGCGGGACGAGCTGTTCCGTCGATCCGAGAATTACGGTCGCGAACCCGACCGCCTTGGGGTCCTGGCCAGTCGCAACGGCCTGGAGCCGCGGGCGGAGCGCGAAGGCCGCGAGCCACGCCGGCAGAGTGCGCGCAACGGCGTGCCGGTCGGTCCAGCTCGCGTGCGCGCGGTACTCAAGCGGGACCGCGGCGAGATTCTGCGGTACCTGTTCTCTCGCGACGAGAGCCAGGATTCCGGGCAACTTACTCGCAAGCGCCGCGTGGCTTGCGCTCGTTTCGCGGTCGAGCCACGTTGACAATACGGGCAAGATTTCGGTCGTGACGTCCCGCGGAGGGATGGAGCGTGCGATCACGTCGATTCCGGCCATCAGTGGCCGGCGCACGTCGATTAAAGGGTCGCGCGCGAGCATCGCGAAGAGGGGCTTGAAGTGCGCGGGCCACCAGGTGGCGGGCATGGTTGCGATCAGGCCGGGGAGAGAGTACGCGCACTTGGCCATCCGGTCGGGATCTTTCCAGCGGAGTGACGTCAGGCAGTAGGCGTGGATGAGCGTCGTGGGGATCCGGTCCGGGTGCGGGGAACGCGGTGGTAGTGGCGGGAGGTCGACGTCGAGGAGACGCGCAAGGGCGGGAGACAGGGGCGGGTCGGTGTCGGCGTCGTCGTAGGCGTCGTCAGTGGGGTCGTCGTGGCCATCGGTCACTGGGTCGGCCGTGGTACTTGCCCCGTTCGGCAGCAGACTCGGCGCCGCCGAGCTGCTGCTGCTGCTCAAACTCGGGTTGAATATCATCGACCCGCGCGGCGAATTCTGCGCCGAATTCGGCTGCGACGCGAACCCGGGGGTGCCTAGATGCCCGGCACTGTTCGCCTGCGCCGGCGGCGGCCCGAGTGCGGCCACCACGTCCTCCACGTCCCCGTCGTAATCATCCACCACGCCCACCGGCTCGTCACTTGCCAACGCGACCATGCTCCGCGCGAGCCCCGCATACATAGCGTCCCTTACCGCCTTGGACGCATCCGACAGTAACCTCTCAAGCACCGTACGCCCGACACTCGTGCGGAACCGCGCCGGCATGCACTCTATCCAAGCGGGCAACTGTTCGGCGACGCGGCGCCGCACCGTGTATAGCTTATCGCTTGCCAATTTCCCGACCATCGGAACCACACGACTCGCAACGACCGACGTCGGGACCGTGCGCGCGGCCGCGAGCGCGGCGATCGCCGCGGCGCCACGGACCGCCGCGTGCGCAGTGTTTACGAACCGGTCGAGCACATCGACCACGGCCATTCCGTCGTCAGTGGACAAGAACGGGGCGAGCGACTCGCCCACCAGGTGCAACAGGTGCGCGTGAATGTCGTCCATGCGGCGTGCGGGCGACGGCGCCGGTTGTTTCGGTCCATTGGTTCCGAGCAGCGCGCTGGTACTCCCCGACCCGGCGTTGCCCGAATCGATGGACGGCGGCTGCATGAACAGAAACAGCAGGCCCGACACATGCGGGTCGGCCATGAGGGTGTGGCCTGGCGCCGCAGGGGGGTGGTCGCCGTCGGCGTCAGAGTCGTTATCGGAGACGTCGGCCGACGGCGCGATCGACGACGACGCCGTGGTCGCGAGGAGGCCCGGGAACATGGACCCGCCGGTGGCAGAGATCGGCGTGGTCGATGCAAGGTCGGCCGGGGACGTGTAGGTCGCCTCGCCGTTCTGGTACGCCCGCGTATGGTCAATGAACCGCGCGGTGCGTGGCGGGGAAGTTGCGCCTGCGGCAATCACCGTCGGGAGCGCGTGCATCGACGCCGAGGGCGACTGGAGTGGGGGCGAACCGAGCGCCGCGGCTTGGGTTGCGGCAGCAGCGGTGGCTGCGGCGGCTTGCACTTCGGCAGTCGCGAGATCGACGAGGTCCACGGCCTGGGTCGGGGTCAGTGCGAGCAGGCGTACCGTCCACGGCACGACAGCCGTGGCGACCCGTTTGCCCGTATCCCGGTCGAGCAACACCGCGGCGAGTCCGTCCTTCGCCGTCTCGGCGACGCGCTCGTGCGCGTCAATCAAAAGCGGGAGCACGGCGACATTGAGCAAGTGCGGCGGCAGGATGCCCGTCGATGTGGGCGAGTCGGGCGCAGCCGCCGTGCGCAACAGGGCCGAAACACACGTTGCCGGGTCCGGGGTCGCGGGGGCGCCGGTACTGGACGGCATCAACGCTGTCAACGATGCGTGGACCAGGTCGACGAGCGAGTCGGACGACTTGGCGGCGATCAGCGACGTGGCGGTGGATGTCGCACGGCGCGCGTAACTGGCCAAGAGGTCGCCAATCGCGCCGGCACAGGCAAGACGCACGTCGAGGTCCGTATCGGCAACGAGCGCATAGAGGCACTGTAACGTGTCGAGAAACGACGACGCGCGCACGATGCTCGGCAGGATATTGGGGAGCGACCGGGCCAGGTAGACGCGGTGCGCGGCCACGGGACTCGCAGCGTACTGCCGCAACTTGTCGGCTGGGCGCAGGTACTCGATCTGGTCGAGCGGGACATAGTGGTCCGGAATCAGCTGGATATCGAGGTGCGCCGGCAGTTCCGACGCGGTGGCTGCGGCCGGGGAGGAGGCCACGGGCGTGTGCGTGGATGGGAGGGGGCCGCGTCGATCGCGGGCTGCCGGCGCGCGGCAGCGCGCTGCACGGCGTCCTCGTCGGGCGGGTCGTCGATCGACGCGAACCGCTCGGCGGGCTGCGACTGCGGAGCGGACGCGGCCGCGGGTGCCGTGGTGACGACGGCGGGCGGCGGCAGGGGCACGAGGTCAAAGCCGAGGTCTGACGGTGGTGTACGGTGTAGACAGGGCGGCGCAAGCAGGTTAGGGCACGGAGCGGCGTGCAGCGTGGCACAAAGAGGAGGTAAGCGCGCGCACCGGCCATGATTGTGGGCGCGCAGGAGTTGCTCGGCCTCGCGCAGGGACCGGATCGTGGATGCGCGTCGTTGCGAGCGTTCTTTCGCGATCGCCGGTGCGTTGACGCGTCGGCGGTTGGTGGCGGGTCCGCCTTGGCCAGGAGCGGCGGCGCGTGTCGGTGGGTGGACTGTGTCGCGCGCTTGCTGGCGGTGCACTTGCGGGCGCGGCGCGCGGCGGGTCGAGTGCGGCAACTTGCAGCAGGTTCGTGCGCGAAATGGGCGCCGTGGCAGCGAGCTTAATGTCGTCGTTGTTGCCGTGCTGGACGCCGTTGGCCGCGGCGGCGTTGGCGACCTGGATGAACCGAAACGGCGCGCCAAGTGTGAATCGCGCCGGTGCGAGACACCACGTGCAGATCAGTCCGCTGCACGTGCGCTGCCGGCGTCTCGCACGCTGCTCCACCACCGCTCGTGCAAAGCGCCGCCAACGACGTCGACGACCTCCAGCGACGACGATGCCGGCCGCCGCGCTTCTTCTCTCTGCAAAAGCTCGCCAAGACTAGCCGCATTCGCTCGGCCCGTGCCGCTGAACGCTTCCTCCGCTGAACGCTTCCTCCGCTCGGATCCGCCCCCGCTTCCACCGTTGCACCCCTCCCCCACTTTCTCCTCATCGCACCACACCCGGCACCGTGTCCGGGCTTACGGGCTCGGCGGGGGGCACCGCCCCCGACTTCCTCCAACTCTTGCCCCCTCCACTGAAGCAGTGGCCCGGGGGCCATATCAGTGGCACCATAACACACAAGGCGATAGAAGCACCCAAGATCTGAGGCTGGGCCGTGACGATATACGGCGGATGTATAAGTATGTAGTGC
>GG745346.1:662063-681212 GCA_000151295.1 Allomyces macrogynus ATCC 38327 | reverse complement strand
TCCAAGCTTGAACGGCTAGGCGTCTCAGGCTAAGATCCTACACGACCAACCTCCGTTGCACCTAATCGCATCATCTAGCTACCAGCCTAACCTCGACCCTACAATCATTATGCTACCTCATTGGCATCATCACTAACATCATGCTGTCCCATCACTCTAAGAGGAGGCTCCCCCGACTGCGTGAAGTCGAAAAGCATCGGGATAATAACGTAAGAACGCTACAGTCGGACACGAGAACCATCGGACGACTCCCCTGCGCGTCAACGACTAACACCTACCTCTTCTCGTCATTGCCTCAAACTGCGACATACACTATTCTCATCACATACAACAATAAAATCTCTCACTTCGCGCTCCCCCTCGCCCCAACTCTATCTTATAATCAGAGACTAACAATAACCCATACTCACCCTCCTTTCTTTAGCTTCTATTCTCCACTTTCTTCTCCATTTAAGCCGCAAAACCTAGTCAATCGAGCCGACTTCCTCCACTTCTGCCACCTCCACTGACCACGCCGCCCCCGTGGCCTCGCCACGCCCGCCCAAGCGCCCGCGGTCGCCCGACCACGCCGAAGCCGACGCCGGTCCTTCCTCCTCTTCCGCCCCACCCCCCTCTCAAATCGCCTTCCCTGCGAGCTCCGGCCTTCTGATCCCGCGCACGCGGCTGTCACTGGCGCCGTCGGCGGGCTCGCGGCTGTCGCTGACGCCCCGGCTCGCGCAGTCCCTGGCTTCAACCGACGCGTCCTCGGTGCTGCCGTCGATTGCCGAGAACGCGCCCGCCACTACGGCTGCCACGGCCTCGGCTGTTCCGGCGTACACGTTCACGGCGTCGTCGTCGTCGGCCGCCGCCAAGACTGTTGGGACCGCCAAGACCGTTGGGACCACCAAGCCCGCCAGTTTGACGGCCGCCGCCCGTGCCGCCGCGGCTGAAGCGCGCCGCTCGACCATTTCCATTTCCAACCCGTCCACCGCCTCCTCTGCTTCCTCGGCGCGCACCGGCAGCATGGCCCCGCCGCCAGCACCCAAGCGCAGCGTCCTAGCCAACAGCAGCAAGTCGACCGTCAACGCGTCACGCATGCGCCGAAACGAGATGACCAAGCGCACCGGCAGCTCGAGCAACACGTCGTTTGCGCCGCCCCCGCCCGCGCCCACCTCGCGCAACTCGAATGGTTCCGGGTCGGAGCCGCCGGTGAAGAAGACCAAGCGTGCCACGTGGGACACCAAGGGCCGGCTCGAGGACCTCGAGGCCACTTTCAAGAACGTGCAGGACACGATGGCCGGGTACAAGGAGACGGCGGCCAATTTGGCGGATACGTTGAAGGAGAGCAACAAGCGCAGTACGTACCCTACATTTCTGCCGTGGTCCGTCCGGGGTCTTCTCTCGCGACACCTGACTGACCCACTTAGCAGTTCGCGAGCTCGAGTCGTTCAAGACCTCGCTCGAGGACACGGTACATGCCAAGACGCAAGAGAACGACGGGATGGCCCACGAGCTCGCGCAACTGCGGCACGAACTCGCCATGGCGCAGGACCGCCACCAGCAGCAGCTGCAGCGCGCGCTCGCTGCGCACCAGGCCGAAGTCATGCAGCTCAAGATCGACCGCGACGATTTGGACCGCCGCAACGCGCTCCTGAAACACGAGCTCGACCACGCCAATGAGAACGTCGCCAACTTGCGGTCGGCCTTGTCGACGTCGACCGTGGCCTCGACGGCGCTCGAGGCCAAGGTGCGCACGCTCACGATGCAGCTCGACGACACCAAGGCCGAGCTCACGTCGACCAAGTCGGAGCTCGACGTGCGCGCGGCGCGCGTGGACGAGCTGGAGGCGGCCGTGCGTGCCGCCGAGACGGAGCGGCGCAAGTTGCACAACACGATCCAGGAACTCAAGGGCAACATTCGCGTGTTTTGCCGCGTGCGCCCAGTGCTTGGCAAAGAGCAGGAAAAGGAGGAGAGAATGGCGAGAATGGTGTTTGCGCCATCGGGCAAGGCAGTCGAGCTGGTCGAGGCGTCCAAGTCGGCCGATGGCTCCAAGACGGTGACCAAGGCATTGCCGTTTGCATTTGATCGCGTTTTTGATCCGTCAGCGACGCAGACGGCCGTGTTTGATGAGATCTCGCAGCTCGTGCAGTCGGCGCTCGACGGGTATAACGTGTGCATTTTCGCGTATGGTCAGGTGCGTTTGAGGTTCTTGTCGTGCTTTTAGGTCCGCGTTCTCGAAACGAGACCGACTCACCTCCGTCCGCGCGATTTAGACCGGGTCTGGCAAGACGTTCACGATGGAGGGCGCCGGCCCGTCGCCGAACGATGCGGTGCTGATCGACGTTGACGACGCCGCCGCGCTCAACGCGGCCGCCTACGCCGACGACCACCGCGGCATGATCCCGCGCGCCGTCGACCAAATCTTTGCCTCGGCGGCGGCGCTCAAGGAACAAGGGTGGACCTACACGTTCCGCGCGCAGTACATTGAAATCTACAACGAGACGCTGCGCGACCTGCTGGCGCCGCCCAACGCCAACCAGAGCATCAAGTACCAGATCCAGCACGGCAATGGCAGAACGATCGTGACCGACGCGACGGTCGTCGACGTGACGTCGCCGGCGCAGATTCACGCGATGCTCGTGCGCGCCGCGCGAAACCGCGCCGTTGCCACGACCAACATGAACGAGCGGTCGTCGCGGTCGCACTCGGTGTTTTCGCTCGCGATCGACGGCGTCAATGCGACAACGGGCGAGTCGGGCCGCGGGACCATCAACCTCGTCGACTTGGCCGGGTCCGAGCGGCTCAACCAGTCGGGCGCCGTCGGCGACCGGCTCAAGGAAACGCAGGCGATCAACAAGTCGTTGTCGGCGCTCGGCGACGTGATGGTGGCCCTGGCCAACCGCGACGCGCACGTGCCCTACCGCAACTCGAAGCTGACCTACCTGTTGCAGCAGTCGCTTGGTGGCAACTCCAAGACGCTCATGTTTGTGAACGTGTCGCCACTGGAAAAGTCGTTCAACGAGACGGTCAACTCGCTGCGGTTCGCGACCAAGGTGAACACGTGCCAGATTGGAACCGCGCGCAAGAACCCGAGCAAGTCGGGGTGAGCGCGTCCTCGGTCGGTCGGATCGGGCGGTGGATGGTATTTATTGTTGTTGTTGTTGTTGTTGTTGGGCGTGTTGGACGCGGGGATCGCCGGGTTTTGCATGCGCGGCCGGACTCTCTTGTGTTCTTTTTATGATTCGGCTTGGGTTGCACGTTATTTTGTCGCTCCCTTATTGGCATATAATTTCGACGACTTTTTATTGCAGCTTGATTGGTTTGTTGTCATTGTCTCGCGTCGGCCATTCGCCGGTGGCGAACGTCTGCGAATGTCCCGGCAAGAGTGTACAGTGTACAGAGGTTGACACGCCCAGATGCACGGCCCGATGCATTTATACGAGGCGAGGTGCGACCAAAGTGACAGAGACACAACCTGCTATCCACGGATGCAGTCACTTTTTGTGGGCCGAGTCGCTTGGGGCGCGCGCCGTGACGTTGCCCTCCGTACCATGTCTTAGAGAACCATGCGCGTCCTCAGAAGTGAGCTGAGCTCGTCGTGTCGCATCGGCGGAGCGGCGCCGAGTTGACCGGCCACCATCGTTACCGCCGACCGTCGGGCATCTCATCCACGGCCTGGCCCATCTCATTGTGGGTCGCGCCACACGGGCCTTGTGTCTACCCGCGTATTGGCGCAACCATCGCCAAAGCCAACACGCTCCGCTTGCGCGCCTGCGCCAACCCGCACCTGTCGCTTGGACCACCATCATGGCGCACGCCACGAACCTACCTCACACTCCTTTCGTCATGCTCGCCGCGCTCGCCGTTTCCTCGGCCATGATCTGTCCTGCGCTCGCGGCTATCATTCCCGGCAGCGCCGCGGACCTTGCCGAGACGGCCAGCCTGGCTGGCATCGAGGATCACGTCTCGGTGGATGCTGATACTGTGCCGCCGGGCGCAAAATGTTGGTTTGACCAGATCCGCCCGACTTGGTACGCGCCCGTTTTCCACACTGCTCACCATGGCGCCTTGCCGACGCCGATTGCACAGGTGGGGCCCGAATAGCGGCAAGCGCCATTGCTCGGCGTGCTACCGCGAGGGCCAGACGAAGGTACGCAAGAGCAAGTGCAAGAAAGAGGACGATCGTACTTACTAGTGTGGGTATTCGAAGACTGGCCGCTGGTTGTAGTGTCGTTGGGGCGGTTTGAGATGGGGCGTGTGTTGATCACGATTGGCTTGCCATGCTGTCGAAGTTGGGCGGGCCTGAATTCGTTGGTGGTGATGGCTGGTGGTCTCATCACAGTGGACGACAAAATAATGAATGAGAGAGTTCACCCATCCATATTGTTCTTGTTTTCCATTCTTCCATGTCCTCGTATCAGGCAGGATCTGGGGCTTGGCATGTTAGACTGTGAGCTGTTTCATGGCGCAGGTCCTTGAGAATCGCGCAATGGCATGCCAGCTCAACCCAACCAAAAAGGCACATCATATCCTCCCCAAGGATGCAAGCGCCTTTCGCGGGTCTCGCCGACAAGCGCGCGACGCGACGTTGCCCTGCCACGTCTCCGAATAACATGTCACATTCAGCTGTTGAGAGCCAGGCTTGTCAAATCACATTGGTGGAACTGCGCCGCATTGACAGGCCCTCGCTTCCCACCACCAGACATCTCATCCTCGACCTGACCCGACCCGTATCAATTTTGCGATCGCGCCCCGTGGGCCTTCGCTCTCTCTCGGAGTCGCTGCCCAACCCATCTCCCAGCCGACTTTCATAGCCCGCGTGCCTGTTTCGACATGCACCTGACTCTCGCTCCGAACTGCACATGAACTCGCCGCCACTCCAATCACCACCATGACGCGCTCCAAGGCCCGCATCTACGCTCTTCTCGTCATTTTTGTCACGCTTGCCGTCTTCCCGGCCATGCCGCACCACACGCTCGCTGCTCCTATGCCTGACGGCCATGACGTTGCCACCGACTTGGCCAACATGAAGGGCGGAGTCGTGGACCAAGCTTTGGCCGGTATCGATGCTGCTGCGGACCCCAAACCCGGCCTCTACCCTTGCTGGTCCGTATCCATTCATGGCTTGTGATCTGTGCAACTTGGCGCGCAGCTGGCCTCCCAGCTGATCACCTTGGTTGCCGCGGCATCTTGCAGGCGGAACCACCACGGCGAGCGTCATTACACATCGTGCGTGGTGTTGCAAGAATATCATCTTTGCGCGGGCCACTGGGACAAGGCTAAGCGCGCCAAAGGACGGCCTCTGTTTTGTCGTTAGGGCGACTTGTATCCATGTTTGGCTTGCTGGTCGTGCTGAAAATGTATAAATGAGGCTGGCCTGGATTCGTTGGCGCTGATGGTTGATGGTCTCACCGCAGGGGACGCAGAGGACGAGGAGAACATTGAATTGGTTTCCCCATTTGTTGCTTTCAGTTCTTCGTTTCGGGCATGACCCAACGCGTCTTGCCTGCTGCTCCATAGTGCACGTATATTTAAAATCGCGCTGTAAGTGTTTCGGAGTTCGCTTTGCACATAACTGCCGCACCTCATGATTTCCGAGCCGTTCGCGGGTGCCAGCAGTCGAGCTTCAACAGCAAGGTCGCGATGCATGTGCGAACCCCATTGATCCGCTGAGTCTGCTCAACCAAACCGACAAGGACACACAACGTGATCAATGGACGCACTTATTTGTGACGAGTGGGTCGCGTTGACTTAAAACAGCGCGCCTTGACGCACTATTGCCCTGCATGTCTCAAAACTCCATGCCAGCCGATCGAAGTTAGGACGGAACATCGGCGCTTCTGGGCCGCGTTGTCAGGCCACGATCGTCGCCCCCCGCACCGCCGCCGCTCATCCTCGACCTCGCCCGTAAAAATTTGGGATCGCGCCGTGTCCGCATCCTTTCTCCCAGAGTTTCGGCCCCAACCCATCGCCAACGCCAACACTCACTGGTCGCGCTCCTGTGTCAAACCGGATCTGGGCTCGCTGTTGCTTCGGCCACCACCATGACGCGCGTCACGACTCCGATCCGCGCCATCCTCACAATGCTCGCCGCGCTTGCCGTCTTCTCGACCATGATTCGTCCCGCGCTCGCTTCTCCAAATCCCGATGGTGCCAACTTTGACGAGGCGACCAACCTGGATGGCATTGAGGATCACGTCTCGGCGGGTGTGGATGCTGCAGCCGCAAAGTGCTGGTCTGTGTCCGTTTGTTGTCACCGGATCCGCCCGGCTTGGCGCGCGCCTTCTTCCTCAATGCTCACCATGTTACGGTGTCCGATGCCTGCTGCGCAGGTATAGCACGCGCACTGACGATCGCCATTGCTCGGCATGCTACCAAGAGGGCCAGACAAAGGTGTGCAAGGGCAAGTGCAAGAAAGACGGTGGCGATCTTTACTGCGCCGAGTGTGGGTATGATTCGAAGACGGGTCGCCGTCTGTGGTGCCGCTAGGGCAGCTTTGTGGTGCGCGTGTTGACCGTGTTTGGCTGGTCGCAACGTTGATGTGTGGACCAGCCTGGATTTGTTGGTGTTTGCCTGATAGCTTCACCATGGAGAGAAGAAAAAATGCATGAGCGTCATCCACATTCTTGCTGCTTTCCACTCCTCCCCCCTTGCATCTCCTAGTTTCAGACAGGTATACCTTTCCGCCTGTGTGGTTGGCGGCACGTCAGACGAGCGGCCAGACTGAAAGCCGGGCCCATCATCGTGCAGGCATTGTGTCAAGGCACGGAAAGCATGCCGTTTTCTGCTCCAGATATGACATTCGCTGGTCGCGGTCGACAAACGCAACGCCTATAGCAAACGTCCCAGCACGCGCCCGATATCGTTGCGACGCGCACTGAAGCACGGTCGCGATGCATTGCATGCCATTCGGCACCAGTGAGCGTCTGTTGCCGAACTTCCCAGCTCAGCCATCCCGACAAAACGGATGTCAGTTCTCCGCAGACGCAAACACCTTTCGCGGGCCGCGTTGATCGGAGGTACGCGTCGCGATGCTGTCCTGTCATATCTCAGAACACCATGCTGTCTTCAGAAGTAGGGGTTGGGGTCATTGTAAGGCATCAGCAGAACCGTGCCGATTCGGCCAGCCGTCGTCGCTCCCGGACCCGCCGGCACGTAAACTCGCCGTCGTTTTGACCTCTATGGCCCTTGCCCTGGATGACGCTGAAATCTGTCCAGGCTCACCCCGCGCGGCGTCCGTCTCCATTGCTCTCGATGCTACAAAAGGGAGAACGGGGAGACGCATTGCCAGCGTGAGTCTTCATGCAACGTTACACCCAACGGCAACAAGTATTGCAAGGAGTGCCCCAAGGAGGAATGGAACGTCAAAGATTGCCATTGGTAGGCCACGCTGTGGGTTGCGCTGGCCTTGTCGAATCTTGGATGGCCAACTCGGCCAAGCAGATCAATGAGAAATGGCATTCTTGTCTTTCTCTGCCATGTCACACCATGTCACATTATCAGCGAAGCTGCGCTGCTTCTGCAGACCATGCGGGTGGACACGACATTAGCTCTCGAACCCCGCTCGCTCGCACGCGGGCCGCTTGGTGCTCCTGTTTTTGCTGCCTTCGACCCGCCACTCCCAATCGAAAGCGCCGAGTCTATTGCAAGTTCGCCCGTCTTCCATCCCTCCCTTCCTCCAACCATCCTCCCTACCCGGATCTAGTCCCCTTCCCCTTACCGCCCAGCATTTCCCTTCCCGAGCGCGAGCATGACCACCCTCTCCAACCGATCCCGCTGATCGTCCATACTCAACTGCGCCCCACCGCGTCCTGCGCGGCGCAAATTCGGCGACAGCTTCATTGCCTGCACGACGCCGCGATCGTCCCCGATCACCAGCACCGGATCAAACGGCGAGAATGCGATCCGCGTGAGGTGAGTTTTCCCACCAACGACTTGCTGGACGCAGATCGGGTCGTACTTGGACACGTCGAGGTCGTAGACGACGACTTTGCCATCGTTCGTGGCGACGGCAAATGTGGTCGACGAGAAGGGCGCCCATGCGAGGTCGGCGACGGGGCAGCCAAAGTCGAAGAGAAAGATGGGTTTCGGGGACGTGTGGTCCCAGAGCTTGACGGTCCAGTCGGCCGAGGCCGTCAGGAAGACGGATGTGTAGAAGGGGTTGTAGAGGACGCGGTAGATGGCCATGGCGTGGCCCTAGTCGGGGTGGAGCGAAGCAAGCGGTCAGTCGCGCGGAACAGAACGAGAACAGCAACACCAAACGCGAATCGTACCTCGAAAGTCTGCAAATACTGCGAGTTGTAGTCCTTGGAGCACTTGATCAGCGCGCCCTCCTCGGTCCCGACCACAAACAGATGGTCGTTGGCCTTGTTGAAGTCACAGCACAGACCGGCGAGCGGCGTGCCGTTACGGTGCAGCGCAATCACGTCGCTGAGCATCAGCTCGTTCTTGATCAAAATCGCCTGCTTGACGGCGCCGTCCGACGATACCGAATAAAAATTCGGGTTCCCATCCAAGTCGTCCGGCTGCCAGACGACTTGCCAGACCGGATCCGTGTGCTGAACTTTGATATCCGACCGGTACCGCGCATCCGCCGCAGCATTGGCCGCCGCTGGGCCGCCGGCACCACCAGCGCCGTACCCGGCCGCGGGCAATGCCCACCCGGCTCCACTTGTTGCAGGTCCAGTGGCGGCGTTGGCCGCGTCGGCGGACAGGTCAAACACGAGACACGAGCCGTCGTAAAGCCCCGCGGCAATTAAGTGCGGCCGTTTCGGGTGCACGTCAATCGCAGTCACCCCCGCGGGCGTATTAAACGTGAATTCCGGGAACGACGGGTTCTTGAGCGAGAAACAGCACAGCACGCCGGGCCCCTGTTTCGCAAACTGGTACGACCCAAACGCGACGACAAACAGGTCGGGGCACGCCGGGTTCCACGCGAGCGCGAGCACCATCTTCTTCTTTTCCTTGAGGTAGGTGAACTCCCACAGCGGCAAAAGCGACCCTTCCTTGGTCTCACGCAAGTCGTCGGCCGCGTCGTCCCAGTACTTGAAGTCCTGCGTGATCTCGTCAAACGTGTTCTGGTTGGCCATGCGCTCAAGCGTCGCGAGCCGCTTGCGGAAGTCGGACGAGTGGTACATGTCCTCGTGCGGCGCCTCAGCGGCCAGCGTCGCGTGCTTATCGTCGTCCTTGTGACCCTTGGCGCCGGCGTTCTGTTGGAATGTTCAAGCTTCGGGTGAGTATCTGTGCGACAAAACGGAGAGAGGGGGAGATAGTGACGCACCTTGGCTTTTTCCTTTGCCCGCTCCTTGGCTTGCGCATCGTCCATATACGCATCGTAAATCGACCACTGGTTGACCGCGCCCGAGAACGTGCGGTGGGGCGGCGGCTCCGTGTTGGTCGACCGGCTCTACTCGCACACAGCCTCGTCAACCTCTCCGCACTACCTGATCCTGAGGGCACCCAATCGTCACGTACCCGCAGCGGGTTGTTGACTGTCTGCGTCGCACGCTCCGAGTAATTGAACTGGTTGCGCGCCGGCGCCTTGCTCGTTTTTCTGCTCTCCTGCAGCGCTGTTACGTCCGGCGCCACCGCTGGGACCATGGCGGGCGCGTCGGTCGACGTCCCTGCGTCCTCGGTCGTGCCGGTGCCCTCATCGACGCCCTCAGGCTTGGCCTCGCCCTCCGCGCGCGCGGCCGCGGCGGCCGCGTCGTCCTCTTGCTTCTTGTCGTCGTTCTTGTAGAGCAGGTAGCTAGGCAACAGGACGGAAGCAGGTTGAGCGGTCGGACGAGCCGGGCGCGGCAAAGCGAGGTGCGGACGCGTACCCTTCAAACTCAAAGTGCGTGACCATGTGCTCCATGTTGGGCGTGGCCTTGTACATTTGCTCCTTGTTGTTCCACCGCGCAATATTTTGCGGCGCGTGCGGGTTGTTGGCATTCAAGATGCGCGTGAGTTCCTCGTCGAGCTCCTTGTCGGCGAGCGCCAGCTGGCCCGGCGGCTTGAGCAGCTGCTTGGGCTACAAAAGTTGGAGACTCCTGCATTAGTTCGTGCGAGCGTGCGCGGAGCGCTGGCGGCAACGGCGAGATGGAGGCATACTGGGAGCCATTCTGGATTGGCCGACGGGTCACCGTCCATGAGCGCGCCGTTGCCCGTCGCGTTGAGCGACCCGAGCGAGGCCTTGACCTCTTTGGGTGGCTCGGCAATCTAGTCATGGCCGGGATCGGCGAGGATCAGAAGTGTGATCTCGACCGAGTTGAGAGTGACAGGCGCAGGTCACCTTGGCCCGCCGAATAGCCTTCATCTTGAGAGTCGGCGAAGAGGGGGGGTCGGCCGGTCGTCGGAGAAAAGGGGGATCCCGGTCGGGCGGTCGGTCGGCAGGCGGGGTGCAAATGCGGCAAAGCAGAGAGTTGACCGGGTCCAGATACGTTGCAAGCGTCGGTTCCGTTGCAGTGCGGGCAGTTTCAGTTGCAGCGGGTGGGTGGGGAAGAGGTGGAGCGAGCGGCCGCGGCCGGTTGGTTGCGTGAAGATCAGATCAAACGTGAATGAAGTAGCTTTGGACGCGATCACGTTGTCGAAATCGACCGCACACAGAAGTGTTGACAAAGCTCTGATCACCGCCTACAACGATTCCAACTCATGCAAACTGCACGTCAGCGTCGAGCACACGTCTCGAAGTGATATCAACTAGCTGCAAGGCACCAGGCATATATTCGTGCGCAACGAAATCAGCCATTGGCCTCGAGGTGACAAGCTCATGCTTGACGGCGTCGGGTTATCGTATCGTTCAGGCATCTAGTGCGCGGCCGCACGAAATTCGGTCGCCAAGAATCAACCATGTCCAAAAAGGCGCCTGCTGCGGCTGCAGACAAGGGCGCGGCAACTCCACCAGTTCCGCAAGTCGTCGTGGCCGATCCCAATGCGTCGGGCAGTCAAGGCGCCATGACTGACATGCCACTGATTGACGTACTACCGACGCTCAGATTCTCAACACCCAAACGTCGAATCAGCTTCTGACCCCATCTTCCTTCTCCACCGCATAGGACGACTGGAATGCCTGGATTGGCGCCGTCTTCCCCGACACCCCGGCCGATGTGGACGTGACCGCGTGGCTCGCCGACTTTCACGACGTCGTCTCGAGCGGCATGCGCAAGCGGTTCCTTCTCGTGACTAAGTCCGAGTTCCTCGAGTGGATCAACGAGCACGTCAAGACCAACGACCTGTGCCGCGACGCCAAGGCGTTTCTCGACAGCAATCCGCGCGGCACCGACTTGCCCGACCAGCTCATGGTGCGCCTGCTTTACCAGTTCCTGCTTCGCTTGCGCGCCAACTCTCTCGAAGCGAAACGGGTCGCCAAGGAAGCGGCGGCGGCGGCGCTCGCGGCCGATACGGAGTCGATGGCGATGGCGAGTTCTAAGGGCGGTGGTGGCGGTGGTGGAGCAGGGAAGAAGGACGACAAAGATGCGGGGAAGGGCGCGGATGCGATTGGGAAGAAAGATAGCCGCGATGCGCCCAAGTCGGCGGGGAAGCGCGGTAAGGGTGCGTACTTGAAAGCATATCGCGCGGTTTGATTGTGATTGCAAATTTACTCAACTTGCCTGTTTGTTTGCACAAGGAGATGGTGGAGCGCGACCCGAGACGGCCGTTGGTGCCAACGACGCACCGGCACCCAAGCAAAAGGGTAAGCTGCGCGACCGCGCGATTCCCAAAGTCAAGGTGATGCCGCTCAGTACGTATGCATTGAATCGCATCCCTCCGCCACGTACGCTCACTCTCCACCCTCTTTTACTAGACGACGAGCCAACCGACGGTCCCGAAAATTACGTTCTCCTGTCGCACTTCCTCTCACCGACTGTTCTCACCGCCGTCATCCAGGAAGGCCGCATCCCTCTGCACGCCGTCACGTCGCTCGTCGGCCTCCATGGTGCTCCATCCGTGGAAACTCAGCTCGCCAGTTTACGCGACCGCGTCCTGGATCAGTGTCCCACGACGAGGACGGTTCTCGCCTCCGTCAACGTCGCTGCGTGCGCGAATGCCGCGGCAGCTTTTGATATGCTGGCGCAGTCTTGGTACCGCGCTTTGGCGGAGCGCCACGAATATGCGGCGTACTACGCGCAGCAGCGTGTCGTGGCGCTGCCCGAGGCGAATGTCGAGGTCGGGGGCGCGTCGGGGTCGGAGTCGGAGGTGTCGGACGAGCGCGCCGTAGTGCTAGACCTGCTCAAGTATGTGGCCCCGCCCCGGCGACTGGCGGCCGATAGTGGGACAGGAGCAAGTGTGCCGCGCGTGTTCCAACTGTGCGTTGTCCGCTGCATATTCACGCATCCGCCGCGGCTCAGACTTGGAATCTTACTCTGCTGTACTCACGCGACACCAGAGAAAAACCACCACTGGAAGTCAAGGCGCGGACCGAGGCGATTGTAAAGGCGTGTCCACCGATCAACAGGGACAACGAGTGGAAGAAGACGCAATTTGCGTGCACGGTCGGGCTCAACCAGCAACTCGCGAGTCACTACCTCGACCTGGTGCACTTCGAGGCGCTGACGAGGCAGCAGCTCGACGATACGGTATGGGTCGAGGTGCTGGAGCCGTTGCCGGTGATCCAGGTTCGTATTTTCAACGCTCGCTCTGCTCTTGATCTGGATGAAACTGACTGTCGGTCTCTTCCAGGCCATCGACGTTGCTCTCCGCGATGCCGCCGCTGCCTCGACCGCCGTACAAGCTCGTCCCGACGGAAAACTGCTCGTGGCTGTGTCGCAGGCCCGTCAGCACAACGGCCGCGCGCAATGGTCACCACCGCGCAAGTTTGGATTCGGCGAATGGTGCCACCACAAGTCACGAAGCACTCCCTCCGGCGGCGGGTTACGTCTACGACAGCGTCCCGCGGCAGCTCGCGCAGCAGGTGCACGTCGACCTTCCCGAAGTGCACAAGACGAATTCCATTGTCTACGCTTCGCGCAACTACCCGACCGTTCGCGAGGAGCAACTTCTCGCCACGCCTACGGCGTACTGCCGGCTCCAAGCACCCTGTCAGCTCGTGGCGACTCTGCACCACGGTGGGTGCCTGACGCTGCTCGCGGCCTCGGCTGACGGTGCGACGTCGCCCAGGTTCATGTACTCGACGAGCAGCGGGACGACGTGCACGGTCGACGGCGCCGGCCGCGTGTGTTTCCGGTTCCCTGGCAACCGTGGATGGCGCCGAGTCACGCCCACGGGCGACCACGTCGTGCACGCGGCCAATGGCACGACCATGTACCTGGGCCGCACGGGCACGGTTGGGACGCGGGATGCGGCGACGGGTCAGTGGACGTGGGTCGGTGTCGACGGCACGGTCACGCCAGCGCCCGCGCCGCTGCCCGTGTGCCGCGAGTCGGATCCGCGCCATCATCGGTCGATGTGGCGGCGGCCCGACGGCGTGTCGTGTGTCGTGGAGCGCGACGGGACAACTACCGTGGAGCACCGCGACGGCACGGTTATTCGGTGCGCGGTGAGAACCGGGCTGGTTCACGCGCACATTCCCGACGTGGGAGAGTTGCAGTTGGGCGGCGCAGCCGACGGGTGGGTGTTTGTGGACAGCGCTGGCACGGTCGTCAAGTGGGTCGCAAACGAGCTCGAGGTGACCATAGTGCGCTTTGTTCTCTTCTATTCTATTTTCTCAGATGATAATGTGTCTCTGACTCTCGTTCATTCAGGTCAACGGATTCCAGATCGTGACCCAGGACCAGTTCACGTCGATGGTCGTCGACGGGCACGTCCTCGATCTAAAGACTGGCCACATTACTCGCCGTGCGCCACGCACCGGTCCGGCTCAGCTCCCTGACATGATTCCACCTGGCCAAGTCACCGAAACGCTGCTGCGCTCTCCACTCGACGCCCAAGTCGCGACGCCGTCCTTTTTTTGCCCTGCACCGTTCCGGCCCCCACATGCGATTCCTGACCGACGCGACGATGCAGTTGCGTCTCCTGGCGCTGACGCAGCAACAAAACGTGGACGTGCGCATTGCTGAAGAGCCCGTGCCGGGCAGCGAGTCATCGCCGGTCGTGTATGTGACGGCCATGGTGTCGGGCCACGATGCGCACCACGTCGCGCACCACCGATTCTACCGGTACCCACGCATCACGGCCTCGATTCGCAACGCCATCAAGCGCGCTTGGCGTGACGTGTATGTGGCCAAACAGGACCGGCCAGCGTCGCCGCGCGTCGCCGTGGTCGAGCCCGAGTCGGGTCCGCGAATCGCCATCAACGGCGACGACACGCCAGATGGGGTTTGCGGCAGGCACCGACAAGGCGCCGCTCACGTCCATGACCGAAACCGATATTCTCCAACGCTACTTTTCGACTAGTGACCGCGTCCGGCTCATCCAAGCACCGCGCCCGCCCGTCCCAGCGCCGGTAGAACCGATGCGCGCCGAAGTCACGTCTGCAGGTCCACGCGGCGCCGGGAACCTGTTTGCCAACGCCGACCTGGCTGCCGTGCGCCGAATCCTGACCCGCGCTCCCGCGACCCGCCCACCGCCGACCCAAATCCCTGTGCACTTGGACGACGTTCTCCGCGGGATCCGCGCCACGCTCGTACCGTACTTTGAGAGCGACAATGGGCGGCAAGCGCTCGCGATACTTGCCGAGGATCATGCGCGCGCACCTTCGGCACCCAAGAGCAAGCGCGAGCTGCCTATCTACGCGCGCGGCCCGCGCGTCGATCCGGCCGAGGATATTTTGGCGGCTGCCGCTCTCCTGCCCGAGGAACCGGGCAGCGCCGCCACGTCGATGAACGCTGATGCAGTTAATCCGTTTGCGGCGCCCCCGGCACTCGTGCCGCGCGTGAACCGTGCGTCACGGTTGCGGCTCGATGCCAAGGCCCGTGATTCACCGGTCACGCAGCAGTCGCGCGCGCTCGTGTTTGAAGCACCGGTCTTGCGAGCGCCGGCGATGGCAGATCGGCGGCCGGGACGTGGTGGGGCCGGGAGGCGAGAACGAGGGACTAACAACGCATAAAGTGAAATCCGAGCGAGGACTAAACTTTAACTTGTTTACATTTCGTGAATCCTGGCTTCCAATAAACTCCGTAGTTGAGCGACAATAGAGAGACCGACGCAATTAGACGCATCGGAGTTGACGCTGTTCATCCGACTGGCACCTGCTCAACAAGCAGGCGTACAACGCGGTGGCGATTGTCGGCAAATGGAAAGAACATGACGCGGCCAGGTACTTGCTGCCATGCAAGATAACGGCATGAAATAGGTGAAACAAAACTTTCAAAGTCACGGTGGAATGGTCGACCCCCATGTCGCTTGCAACCCTGCCCGACGTGGTCCTGGCCACAATCCTGCGGTTCCTCGGCTTTTGCAGCACGGCACGGCTTCAAGCGACTTGCCGCGCACTTGACCGACTCACCTCACCTGCTCAAAGTGTTGCCTGTTTTCAAGCCGCCATCCACAATGCCAATTGGCCGGCCATTCGCTCTTTGCTGCTTCAACCGGATTTCCCACCACGCCGTTCAGAGCTTGCTCGTTCGGCATTCCCACGAGTTGTGCTTTTCATGGCCATTGACACGGGGGGTGCAGACATGGTCGCGCGTGTGCTGATCCTTATGGTTGACATGATGCCCATCTTGCACAATGCCTTGCATGGAGGCATGGTCGTTCATCATGATCTGATTCAGACAACAACAAGTAGATTCTCAAACCTTCCGCCATACCTGTCCAAGATGATTCTGACGGTTCCCAAGCTCAGGCGGCGCGCACCTGAGGCTTAGTTCGTCGACCAGCGTGTTGTCATCATCACCCTGGCAAGCTTGACATGTCTGCACTCTCTCGCCATTTCCAGTCACCATGATCACTGTGGTCATGGCAAGGCTGGCGATTGTCGTGTCTTTGACTGGGCACGGCCTGTCCTAGCCAGTGCACCGTCGGATCACCTTCAATCACTGGCAGTTGAGTTTCACATCACCACACATCACCACACCTCAAGTGTGCTGCAACTCAGGACCTGACCAGGCCAGTCCGTCTGATCGAGACTGTTGAGTCCCTTTGCACGACATTAATTGGTACGCTGCACATCTACCAGGACCTGGCGGTTGCACTGATTTTTACAATCCCATATTCCTGAAAACAGGTGGCCTTGCTGTCCTCCACAGCTCACACATGGTCGGAGAACCGCGGACGCTAAGGGTGGGTGAGCTTGGGTACCTGAATGGTGTCAACTGCAGCATTGAAATCCTAGCTCTCCTCGACTGTGAGCCTGAAATCAGCGGCGTCATTCCTGCGCCTGTCATGTGAAGTGGCTGCCACGCTTGGTGGGCATGGCCCTGCTGCCTCTGCCAATGCGCATGCTGAGAGGGCCCAGAGGCAGTGGACGCTGGCTGGAGAGCTGCAGTTTTGCGACAAGAATGTGTCCAGCTCCTCCTTGTCCCTGGTCAAGCTCAACTGATCCTGCCAGGCCATCCTGTAGCTGTGGGACTGTGTTCCAGACTGCAGGTCTTCACCATACTGCGTCCTGATCTGGTCAAGGTGAAGTTTTTCTGGCTTTGGAGCTGCCATCCCACTGGCACATCTGTGACTGACCAGTGCCTGGCCACCAAGCAGCCCATGCCCTCAAGTGTTGGTCAATGCAGGTTTGTGCAGCTCAGTGTTGTGGACCTTGGCAGCAAATCGGCTGATTGGTGGTGTCTGTGTAGGTATTTTTGCCAGCAGGCGATTCCATGACTGCCACCAGACACAAGTACATGGCCAAAATTGCAAAGGATCTGCACAAGTTTGGTCTTGGCAAGACGACAATTTTGTTTGACCAGATCCAAGTGCAAATTTGGGCTAGCATTGTGTGCAACACAGGAAAGCCACACGTGTGTGAGAATGCAAGGCTGGGTTTGTGTGTCACTGACTGCCAGGTCTCACAGTGCTAATCTGAGACTGGCTTCTGATCGACTGTAGGACAGAGATCCATATGAAGGAGCACAGGTATTGCAGGAAGGAAGCGTCAATTCCATGTGGCATGGATGGGTGCACAATGCCTTTCAAGTATGTTGTGTACTTGATCACTCCATTTTGCTGTTGCATGTCTTGATGTGCTCTGACACAGTTTATACTGCTTGATGGAAGGAATGGCAGCCACAAGCAGCCCATCAAAAGCATGCACTCAGTTGCAAAATGGTGCAACTGCAAGTTGTGCAATGAAATCGTCAAGCCGCTCAAGCGCCTTGACTGGCATGTTGGGAAGCACAGAAGTGCTACCATGGTAGGCAGCATTGGTCCCAGACACCAATCATGGGCTATGTGGCCAAGCAGATCCGTGAGTCACAGTGTGCAAAAGTTGAGACACCAAAGCAGATTCATGACCTGCTGCTTGGCAATGTGCGCATCAGCAACTGTCTCAAGGGGTGGGCCTGTGAGAAGACTGGGTTATGTTCATTGTGTGCCTTGTCCTTGTCCACAATGACCACTGTCCCAAGTGTGCCTACCTCATCGAATCAAGAACAAGACCAAGATGGTCTACTTGGGCACTGACACCAAGTCGGATCTGCCCATGAGTTCTGACACAGAGGAAGAGACTGAATGCAAGATGGACAGGGGCACAGCTTGGATCCAGACAGCAATGACGACCTGGACGACCTGAACGCACTCTAAGTGCCGACCAAACATTTGCGCGCATGCGCCAAGGCTGCCAAGGCCACTATGCAGCGTGCGATTCTGCCAAGGCCCACCATGCCCCATACAGTGGCATGCATGCGATCGTTGAACCTGAATCCTGAACCAGACTCGGACTCAGATGCAGACTTGGACACAACGGTTGTGGGCCCGAATCAGCGTCAAAAAAGGCCGAATCCGATGCACCATTGGGCTCAAGGTCCTTGTCGCTGTCGATTGTGAATGAGTAGAGAGAGGCTCACGATGAGGGCGTTGGGTGAGGCTGTGTAGTTGCACAGCAACATGTCTGGCGAGAGATTCCGGGTCGGCACGGTCGTCGGCGTGGATGCGCTCAAGTCTTGGGGGCCGGCGCATCCCCATGCCATGCGCCAGTGCCAGGGCATCATGGCTGGCGAGGGCGGGTGCGGTGGCCATCAGCGGCACGACAAGCTGCTCGACTTCGGCGCGCAAGGCCGAGTTGAGCAAGCGCAGCTGGCCCGGCGAGACGAGCAGCAGGCTTGGGATCGGGTCGTGGTCCCTTGTTGACGATGTCAGCGGCCCCGAGTGGTGCAGCGCCGCCGACGGTGACGCGGCCTAGCGCGGACGTGGCTGGGAGGATGATCGACGTGGTGACGTGGTCAAAGAACGCAAACGCGACCGAGCTGTCCGCGGATGCATCGCAGCACGAAGGCTTCACCGCGAAGCGCACGTGGGACACGCGATTTGGGCATGGCCGGTGCCGCCAAGTGGCATCATCGCATCGCACGACGAGCGGCACGCGACTGGTTGTTCTCATCCACCACGCGCACCAACCTGTCGGCACCACCGCCATCCGGACCGGCCTTCCATGACCGCTGCTGCGGCACCGACCGCTGATCTCCTCGCTGCCGCAGTCGCCACCGCCCACCAACGCCGTCCTCTCGTGTCGCGCCCAGCGCCCCCTCTCCATGGCGCCACCCTGTCCGCGACCACGACGACCCTGCCCGCGCACGACGTCAACACCGACACCACCATGATCACTGCTCATCACGGGCCCGCGCATGCCTCCGTGGTCCTGCCCGCACGCTTGTCCTCGCCGCGGCCGCCATCCCTGCGGCGCCGGTCGGCTCTGCTCTCGCTCCATGCCAACGACCACGACGACTCGGACTCTGAAGCCCAACCTGCCGATCCCGCTGCTCCCGCTGACGCCATGACCGACGTCGACGCCCTGGTCCGCGGCAACGCGCACCTCGCGCGCACACTGCAAGACCGCGACGACGCCGTGCGGCACCTGTCGGTCCTGGCCGACTCGCTACACGCGAAACTCGCCGACGCTGAGTCTGCGGCGCGCGCGCCCCGACGCACCGCACGCGCTCTTTGCCGCCAAACTCGCATCCCACGAAACGAGTGGCCGCCGAAGAGCGCTGCCGCGTTCGACCATGAACTCACCGTGCTGCGCGACCGGCACGCGAAACTGCTCGGGCGTTACCCGCACAGGGACCGCCGCGACAAGGCGCGGCGTGCAACGCTGTCCCCGCTCGTCGCGACCCCCGTCCCTGTCGCCCCCGCCGTCACCCC
>GG745346.1:631639-651509 GCA_000151295.1 Allomyces macrogynus ATCC 38327 | reverse complement strand
CATGCCGCACCAGCGGTTCGGGTACGCGAACGACCAGTATGCCGAGGCGATGCAGGCGGCCTACGGGTACCCACCGTATGGGATGTATGGTGCGGCGGCGGGGATGTACGGGCCGGGCGGTGGGTTTGATCAGGAGCTGCTCGTGTCGGCCGGGCCGGCGATGTACAATGCGCATGGGTGCGTCTTACTTTGGTTCGGATGAGGTGAAGTGGGATTCTCAAACTGACGAAGAGCGCTATTTAGTCGCGGCGCAATGCCGGTGCAGACCGGCGGCGGCAGCGACCTGCCGGACCTCAAGAAGGTGATCGAAGGATACTTGCGCGACGGCGACGAAGGCGGGCTCGATGCCTACCTGACGTGGGTCACGGCGATTCCGAACCAGGGGGCGATCAAGGCATTTTTGAAGACGGTCGTCACGGTCGGGATCAAGCTCAAGGCGCGCGACCAGCTCGTGCCGTGCCTCTACCACGGCCTGCGCGGCGAGTTCTACAACGTGCAGACGGTCATGGAGACGCTGTCGCTGCTCGATCTCGGGATTCTCGATATGATCAATGGCGTTACCGTCGATACCGTGGCCTACATTGTCGCGTCGATGCTGCACGACGGCATCGTCTCGCCTGAAGAAGTCGAGTGGCTCGTTGCGCATTACCGCGCCGCAGACGAGGAGGCCGAGGTGCTGTCGCGGCTCGTCGGCGCGATTGCGACGCACTTGTGGGACCTGTCGGGCGCCGCGCCCGAGTTTTACGCGGCCATGGCGACGCTGCCACTCGAGAAAATGTTTGGCGTCGAGAGCAAGGCCAGCGTCGCGTTTGAGCTCGCCAAGTACCTCGACCCCGTGATCGTGCAGAAGGTGGTGTGAGGGGACGCGCGTGCGGCGGGGGTTTGGGTGTGCGCGGATGCAGGCGCAGAGGAGGTGCGGGCCGGTTGTTCGGTGGCCCGTGGGACGGCGGCGGCACGAAGTGCGGGTGCGGTCGGAGAAGAGCAAGCATCATCGGATGGTTTTCATCATCAATTGTTCTCGTTCCATATTCTCAATGTCAAAGTTGTTCGCGCAGATGTCCAAGCATCCATTCTGTGAACGCGATGATTCTGTGACCGCGATGATTCTGTGAACGTGGTGGAGCGGGTGGAGGCGCGGGACACTCTGCGAGACGCGCCGTGCTCCTGACGCCAGCGTCAGATGACTATCACATGACGCGGGTCGCACTTGAGCGATGCGCGCCTTCACGCGCGGGTCGCCGGTTGGCCGCGACCATGCAGGCGCGCGCCGGCCCCTGCACGCCTCGGGGAGCCGCTCCGTCACTCGCGCGAGGTCCTTGCCGCGGATCGCAATGGCGAGCGCTGCGATCGACCACAACGCGCGACGCCACCGGCGCCGGCAGCGTCCGTTGAGCGCGGTCGACGAGGGCAGTGGTGTCCAGAGCCGGCCTCGCCACGACGAATTCGGTTGGAGCAACACGTTCCCAGTCCCGCACCCACCGCGCGCGCGTGCCCGCGCCCAACGCGATACGACGCGACGCGCCGCGCCCCGAGAAGCCTTCCGCGTGCTTCTCTTTCCCGCGTGTGCAGATCACGGCACGCACGCTCACCGCGTGTCTATAAAGGCGACCGACCGCACGCGCCCATCGCCCGTCTCCGACGACTTAAAGTCTCCCGGCTCCTCGCCGACGCGTCCGACGCGCCTCCCGCCGTCATCCTCCGCTCGCCGACACGCGCTTCTCCTCTCCCCCCGCAACACGCGCTCCGCACACGCCGTAACGCAAGATGATGGGTGCTGCCAGCAACGAGAACGAAGCGGCCGCTGCTTCTGCCGCCGCGACCGCCGCGCCCGCTCCCTCCGCCGCCGCTCCCGCACCGACCACGATCGCGACCATGAAGGCCGCCGCCGCCGCCGCGACGGCCACCACGACGACGGCGCCGCAGCCGATCCGCGACACCGAGTGGGCATTTGACGTCGTCACGGGCCCCGATTTCCCGAAAATTGTCAAGGACGACCCCTACCTCGGCCCTTACACGGGCGCGATCAAGGCGCGCTTCCTGCACTTCCAATCGTGGATCCAAAAGGCCGAGCGCGACCACGGATCTCTGCGCACGTTTGCGCGCCAGGCCTGGCAGACGCATTTCGGATTCACCAAGAAGTCGGACGGCACGATCGTGTGCCGCGAGTACCTGCCGGGCGCGTCGTCGGTGACGCTGATTGGCGAGTTCAACGACTGGGACCGCAACACGCACAAGATGAAGTCGGTCGGGTTCGGTGTCTGGGAAGTCGAGCTGCCCGCGGGCACGATCAAGCACAACACCAAGGTCAAGCTGCACATTCGCGGGCAGCACGCCGACCAGCCCGGGTTCGACCGCATCTCGCCGTGGGCGCGCCGCGTGATCCAGGAGCCCGAAAAGTCGCCGCTCTACCAGGCCGTCTACTGGGACCCGCCGACGCCCTATGTTTTGAAACACCCGCGCCCGCCCAAGCCGGCGACGCTGCGCATCTACGAGGCGCACGTCGGAATCGCGTCGCCTGAGCCGCGGATCGCAACCTACAAGGAGTTTACGCGCGACGTGTTACCGCGGATTGCGCGGCTCGGGTACAATGCCGTGCAGTTGATGGCGGTCATGGAGCACGCGTATTACGCGAGCTTTGGGTACCAAGTGACGTCGTTTTTCGCGCCGTCGTCGCGGTTCGGCACGCCCGAGGACCTCAAGATGCTGATTGACGAGGCGCACCGGCTCGGGCTGGTCGTGCTGCTGGACCTGGTCCACTCGCACGCGTCCAAGAACGTGCTCGACGGGCTCAATTTGCTCGACGGCACCGACCACTGCTACTTCCACTCGGGTCCGCGCGGGTGGCACGCGCTCTGGGACTCGCGGCTCTTCAACTATGGCCACTACGAGACGCTGCGCTTTTTGCTCGGCAACTGCGACTACTGGATGCACGAGTACGGGTTTGACGGGTTCCGGTTCGACGGCGTCACGTCGATGCTCTACCAGCACCACGGGATCGCGACGGGCTTCTCGGGCCACTACGACGAGTACTTTGGCCCGAACCAGGTCGACGACGAGGCCGTGACCTACCTGATGCTCGCCAACTACCTGATCCACCAAATTCACCCGGATGCGATCACGGTTGCCGAGGACGTGTCGGGCATGCCCGGCGTGTGCCGCCCCGTCTGCGACGGCGGCGTCGGGTTCGACTACCGGCTGGGCATGGCGATCCCGGACATGTGGATCAAGATGCTCAAGGAACAGCGCGATGACGACTGGGAAATGGGCCATGTCGTGCACACGCTGACGAACCGGCGGTGGAACGAGGCGACGATCGGGTACGCCGAGTCGCACGACCAGGCGCTTGTTGGGGACAAGACCTTGGCGTTTTGGCTCATGGACGCCGACATGTACTTCCACATGTCTGAGTACGCGTCGCCCACGGCGCCCGCCACGATTGATCGCGGCATGGCGCTGCACAAGCTGATTCGGTTGGTAACCTTTGCGCTCGGCGGCGAGGCCTACCTGACGTTCATGGGCAACGAGTTTGGGCATCCGGAGTGGCTCGACTTCCCGCGCGTCGGCAACGGCGAGTCCTACCACTACGCGCGCCGGCAGTACCCGCTCGCCGACGACGGCCTGCTGCGGTACCG
The DNA here is from genome assembly GCA_000151295.1 of Allomyces macrogynus ATCC 38327. Taxonomy (NCBI): domain Eukaryota; kingdom Fungi; phylum Blastocladiomycota; class Blastocladiomycetes; order Blastocladiales; family Blastocladiaceae; genus Allomyces; species Allomyces macrogynus. The sequence goes on along the minus strand of GG745346.1, from coordinate 647,877 downwards.
GTACCTGGCTGCGTTTGACGCGGCGATGATGGCGCTCGATGCGGCCTACGAGATTCTCGGGCTCGGCGCGACGGGGCGCATGTACGTGTCGACCAAGCACGAAGGGGACAAAGTGGTCGCGTTTGAGCGGTGGGCCGCGGACGGCAAGAACCACGCGGCCATGTACGACGGAATGGCGACGGTCGTCAAGCGCGCCGACGGGTCCGACACGTATGCCGCGTCGAATGCGCTCGTGCCGCATCCCGGTGCGGCACTGACCTCGTCGCACTTGTTGTTTGTCTTCAACTTCCACCCGACCAACTCGTACACGGACTACCCCGTCGGCACCGACCAGCCGGGGACGTATCGTGTGGTGCTGGACTCGGACGCGAAGGTGTTTGGGGGGCACGCGCGCGTGGATACGACCGTGCGGCACTTTTCTAAACCCGATCCGTGGAACGGGCGCAAGCATTCGCTCAAGTTGTATTTGCCGGCGCGGTCCGCGCAGGTGCTCGCGCTCGAGGTGCCGGAGAAGACGGTGCAGGCCGCGGTGCAGGCCGCAGAGCAAGCGGTCGCGGAGCAGATCGCGGCCGCGGCGGCGGCCAAGTAAGGCGAAGAGCCTCGGGGAGGGCCGTGACAAGAAGTGAGAGTCTGCCACGAAGTGTTGTTTGTTGGTTCGGCGTTTGTGTTTCTCCGTCGTCGTTGCGCATCATTCTGTCCCATCTTTTCATCAGTAGCTCACGCGTCGCAGGGGATTTGGTTTCGTTTTTTTTGCTCGCTGTATATTCCCGAAATCGGACCTCGTTGACCATTTGATCGTGGGGCGAGGCGAAGCGGAAACGCTGTGGCCTGCGGCACATTCGGGCCACTCCATGGTGGTCTTTGTTGGGTTCCATTGCAGACATGGCCGTCCGTTCGGTTACAGCGCGACAAGCAGCGTAAATAAGTATGGTTGTTTGATCTTCACCTGAGCTCCTCTTCTTCGCATTGACTTTGAATCCTTGGGGCTTGCGCTGAGCGCCCAGCTCAGCCGAGCTTCGTCTCTCGCTGGAAAACTGCTTGAAGCACATTCTTCATGATTGAGGGACATTTGATCGTTGTATATTTTTGAATGGCCGCAGCAACAGCACTGGCAGCCAGCAGCAGCATCACTCATGACAACCTGTGCCTTCGGCCGGTGAGCGTTTTGGTCAACTACGGGCGGCGTCGACGTGTCTGCAACCAACCATCCGTCCTCTCAAACACGCCTCATCATCGTGTTGTTGTCGCCACAGGCCGCATCGTCAGCCTCGTGTCTCTATTGGTTGGAGCGCGACTGTGACCCGTGGTTATCGCTCTGTCTCCTCTCCCACCATGCACGTCCAGGAAGCACGATTGGCCAACGTGCGGCCGGCAAGACAATTGCGAATCGTTAGCAACGTGAGCGATGGTGGGAAACAATCCGGATTGAGCTGGTCGAGCGCAAAGAAGAAGTGGGCATCAACATCAAACATGTGTTCCAGATTCAGGGCACAGAATCGCAACTCGCGCAAAGTCGGCGAGACCAGCTAGTGCAAAACGTAGGCAATTTGGGCGCGAACCCAGTCACAAATCTCCACGTAAAGTGATACAGCAGGAACTGGGAAAATTGACATGACATTGACCACAAGACTACGGTATGTGTCAAATGGCTCCTACCCGTGCTTGCACAACCGCAAGTGATCAACCAGCAATGGAGAAAGGTGTGTGCGCTGTAGGATGTTTTCGACTTCGTCCCACTGGACATCGGGCACCGGCATCAGATCCACTGTGAGCGACCACATACGAATTGACTGTCCTTATGCGTCACGACGGTGTTCGAAAATGTCAAGCATGCGCTCAACTTTTTCCACGTGCATGAGGTCGTGGCGAAAAACAGTCAACTTGGCTGGTCCTGTGGGTCGTGGCGCTCTGCCAAGTGCTCAAGCAAGAGCTGCACGTCGTCTTCGCCCACGAGGTCGTGATGCAACACCGTCAACTTGGGTAGATTTCGGAGTCCAAGGTAGAGCAACGGTCTGTCTTCACCATGTTCCGAAAGCCGGTCAGCACAAGTTTCATCATTCAAACCACTCACAGTGATCTTGAACGTTGACAAAGTGGCAGGCAGGCACAGATAGTGCTCTGACAGCGCAAGGTCGTTATCAAGCGCATCGGCATCAAACTATTCTCCACAATTGAAACAGAGAGCTTGTGCCGATTCATGTCCACGCCAAGGCACTCAAGAGAGACAGGACACTGTGGCCATTTGTTCGTCAACGTCATGGAGAAAATCAACACGCAACTGGCGACACATAGGAGGAATCTCTTGGTCTGAACAAGACAGAAAACATGGCGCAAAGAGCGCTGGCACAGAAGTGAAAGATCAGCGTTGCGGCACATTGCTGGAGCGTTCGCATGGTCCAAGAAGCTTGCGATCCAGGCCGCGCGGCGGCAAGACGAGGTTCCAGGTACCCTTCTTGCGGAGCTACTTGAAATGGCCAACGAGAACGTGACGCGCGAACGTCAGAGCGAACCGCGGATTACGCTCGTCGATGCCAGAACCGCGTCTCGCTCGCTGCACGGCAAAGTGCAACGCGTACAGCGGGCGCAAACAAGACGGCCGATGCCATGGCCGTGTACATGAGCATACGGTCGGAATAGTTGGCCGGAAATTACTGGCAGATGGTGACCAACATTTCGAAAGGCAGCTTTTCAATGGGCGCGCGTCGGGGCGCAGAGAGCTCGGGCGGCGGGCCCACGAAGTTGTAGCTGGGCGGTGGACATGGTTGCGCCGCTCGTGATGAATCCATGATGGTTGGTGCTGCTGTTGCGGGGAAGATTTTGTTTGATTGCGAATGCAACGACGTGTGATTATATGCAAGACCAGCTCGCGCGTTCTGTTGCCATGAACCCACTAACGCATGACAATCAACAACAGCCAGCCACACTGCAAACAGCATCAATCAGGTCGAGATCAAACCTCTGGACAGACTCGGCTGACAGGAACGGGACAACAAATTAGCTGATCGCATCCAACAACGCCAATGCTGTTGTTTGCAATAGAGCGAGGACTGCGCACACAAACGCGACGCGCCCGCGCTCGCTCATGTACTAAATAATCGGTACACACAAAACTGTCCAACCCGGCCGCATGGCTCGCACAGCGACTGGGCGGAATGGGGTGGGGTGGTGAGGGGAGAACAGACAGAGACATACGCAGGGGTAACAACAAAACCAACAGCCCAAAATTCGAATCAAAACTTCAACCATCTACTCCGACCTACCGCCGCGAAATCGGCCGCCGCCCACTGCGCGCCACGGCCGACGGTGACCGACTCACCCGCGCCGTCCTCGCCGGTGGCGAGGCCGGCTCCACATTCGTCTCCCCGATCGGCGGCATCGACCGCCGCGCATGCCCGCCGCGCGTCGTCGTCGGCCTCCTCGCGAGTGGCGAGCTCGGAGACGTCCCGCCGCTACTGCTCGATGACGACGAGGGCGTCGCGGACGCGCGACGCGACGTGGGAGTCCGCGTTGGGACCGGGGACGGCGTGGCCCGCGTCGGCGGCATCGACCATTGCGCGAGATCCGCCATATCCGCGTCGTCCAACTGCGTCGTCCGCGGCGACGCCGGTGCCGGGGGCGTGCTCGCCGGCCGCGCGGTGGGGGTCCGGTCAAGCACGGGCGCCGACACTGTCCGCTCGAGCACCGGCGGGCGCACCGTCACCGACGCCGTCGAAGCTCGATCGAGCGTCGACGACCTGCGCGGCGCAACTGACCGGCGCGCATTCGGCGGATGCCGCGCGAGCGACGACGCCGTCGACGACGACGCCGACGCCGAGCTGTAATAATCGTTCGACGACGCTGCCGAGACCGTCGACCCGCGGTGCGAGTTCCGCGGCAAACTGAGCGCCGCCGCGCCCAACTCAATCACGACCGTGCCGTCCGGCGCGACCGACTCGGTCGGGTGCATCAGCGGTGTGTCGATTTCCGGCGGCGGCGCGCCCAGGTCGTACTGCGGCAAGTCCGGATCCCCCGCAAGTGTGTCGTACTCGGTCGGTTCGGCGGCCGCGACGACCGCCTTGGTCGTCGGAACGGGCAATGACGCGGCAGCGGCGAGCGGGACTTTCTCGTGCCATGCGCCCTTCCCGCCCTGGTGCGTCTGCTGGTCTTCAGGCGGGACCGGGGACGTGGGCGGTGCCGGTGGGCCTTCCATGCCAAACCCGTCCTCCAGGTCACGACTACCACGTGTGCGCCGGCGCGCGGCCGTGCGCTGGTGTTCGGCCGAGACGACCGGCGCGAGTTCCTCAAAGTAGCCCGCGAGCACGGCCTCAGCGTGTGGGTCCTCGACGTACGGGCACGGCAGCGGCGCGGTCACGCCCTCGGTCCACCAGATGCGGTCCAAATCGTTGGCCGCTTCGGACCGGCGCCGCGCCTGCGCGAGTCTGCGGAGTGCGTTCGGGTCCCACGGGCCAAACCCTTCGCGGAAGTACTTGGCCGCACTGAGGTACTTGGAGTAGGAAATGTGCGCGCCGATGGCCGACACGAGGGCCGAGAACATCATGACGGCCGCGGGACCGCGCACGTGCGCGACGACTTGCAGATACATGGCGCAGAGGAGTTGCGCGAGGATCGTGCAGACGAGGAGGTACCCGTAGAGGGCCGGGACGTACTCGCCGTGCGAGTCGATCGATTTGGGCAGCACGTAGAGGACTTGCCACTTGGTCGTCGAGTCGAGGATCGTGATGAGCGCGACGGCGACAACGGCGACGAGCGGGTGGCTCCACGCGTACGCGGCACTCACAAAGAACCAAAACACGAGCAGTGCTGCGCGCGTCGGCCACGGGAACCACCCGGGCCGCAAAATGTCGAGTGCCGCGCGCGGAGTCCGGCGGCCATTGTTCCCGACCATGAGCCGGATCACGGGCCCGACGCGCGCCAAGTCGACCAGCGGCAACAAACCCGCGACGGTGATGGCCAGGTACGTGTAATACGCGCCGTTGACGACAAACGCCTGCAACACCCACGCGGCGCCGTCGCGCGTCTGGTCGCGCAACCACTTGAACCAAGCTGCATCCGCGTCGTCCCCCTTGAGCGGGGCCAAGTGCACGTTGCCGAGCGGCGAACCCGACATGGACGACCAGACACCGGTCATGATCGTGAACGCGCCGACGAACCCGACCAGCGCAAACGTGGCGAGTGCCGTGAAGTAGTACCGCGCGCGGACTGTCTTGGCGTGAGCGCTGCGCCACTTGGCGACCGTCTCGGCCCACTTGGTCACGACGAGCGCGACAAACGCGGCAATCCAGAGCGTCGGCATGCCCGCGACAACGACCGCCGCAAACAACGGCGCATCCTTGACCACCCCACCCCACCAACTCCACTGCCGCGCGAGCGCGTCCGGGTGCGCGACCGCCGACGCCAAAAAGCACGGCGCGAGCCAGACGAGGTACCCAGCGACTCCCAAGGCCACCGACCGCACCGTGTCGCGCCGCACCCGTTTCGGATCCCGGTCCAACGCGTCCCACAGCACGTCCTCGGGTTTCGGCGCGCGGTGCACTTGGAGCGGGTCATGCATCCCACCACCGAGTGCCGCATGCGCCTCGTGCATATCCTCCGGGTCGGCAAACTCGATCCACGCCGCGTGCAGTGCGCGGGCTCCGCCGGCGGCACCCGTCGCGTACTGCCGCTCCGCGGCAATGTCCTGGTCCCAGGCCGCAATCTGCTCGCAGAGCAACTGCACCTGCATGCTGGGCGCGTCTGGGTCGAGCACCGCGCGCTCGAGCTGGTCGAGCGCCGCCGCGCGCCGCGCGAGCGTGTCGGTCAAAGTGGGCACGGTGCGCGCGAGGTCGGCGGCGGTGAAGTGGTGCACGTGCGCGGCGCGTAAGACAGAGGTGAGCGCGTAGGTATCGTGCACGAGCGTTGGGGGGAGGTGCGTGACGAGGAGACACCGCGCGTCGTGCGCGGTGCACGCGTCGGCCGACCGGAAGTAGGCTTGCCGGAGCCGCACGTAGTGGTGCCAGAACCGGTGGAACCGGTGCAAAGCGTACGCGGCGGCCGCAGTCATGAGCGCGACGGTGCCCTATGGTTGGCACGGGTGGATGGTCAGCCGCTCTGCGCGACCAGAACGAACAATAAAGTAGATAACGTACCCACGCCGCGAGCGGACTCTCGTTCAGGACCATTTCGAGCGGTACCGACCTGACGGGGAACACGTTCATGCACTGCGCCGTGCCGTGGCCCGTCATCTTACAACCAGTCACGGTCACCGCGAGCATCAGGACGGCCGCCAATGCAACCCAGCGAAGCACACCCAGAACCGTCTGGAACGCGAGAACGAGCAGCTGCGCGTCCATGCCCGCGCTCGCGCGCACTTGCGCGTCCGAGATATCGTCCATGGCAGACAGCCAGTCGCGCCACCCGCCAATGGGAATGCGCGGGAGCGCGTCGGGCAAGGGCTTTTCGGGAAAACAGAGCGCGAGACGGTGCTGCGACGCGGCCGACGCGCCGAGGACCGCATTGGGTTGGACGAGGCGCGAGGTGCGCCGGCGGAGAGTCCTAGGTAGAGGGGGCGCACGGCGGTCAGCGAGAGGTGCGGGAGTGGTACGTCATGGGCGCCCGCAGCACACGTACTGGAAGAGCAGGACGCCAGCGACGCCGACGAGCGAGGAGATGCCGAGGCGGATCGCGAGGCCGGCGACGTTGCCTGGTTGACCGAGCACGGATTCGAAGTGGAGGAGAGCGATCGTTTGTGGTCAGTCGTGTTGTTCACCGCATACCGTGGCCCATCGTGGCCCACTGTTGCCCCGGATCAGCGATCTTGACGATGGCGAGAGCGTACCCGCGATCACATCCTCGTCAAAGGGTAATGGTGAAGGTGCACTCGACGCCATGATGCACCGGGCGCCGGCGAGTCGACGCAAGTGCTTTCGAAGAGCAAGCGCGGCGTGCGGTCAAGGGGCCTGGTACGGCTTGCAGCTTGCAGCGTTGATGTCGATGGGAGCAAGGAGCGATTCAGCGGCCGGGAACTTGCAGAGGCCGCTGTCTACGGAGATCTACTTGGTGTTGCCGAGTGCTGCGGTGCTGGTTGTCGCTGTCGTGCAAGGGGGCGTCCGTCGGTGCTGGTGGATGGTTGCGTGTCGCTTGCACAAGGCGATGATGCTGGTGCGGTTGCAAGCTGGCTGGGTTGGATCCAAGTAACGTTGAAGCAAGGGAGCGTCGACCACCGCGGATGAACGAGGCCCGTTTCTTGGCGTCGGCGCGGGCGGCGCGGCCGTCGTCGTCGTGTCGTGTCGTCGTGCTGCGCGTGGTTGCTGACCGACTTCGGTTTGAAAAACGCGCGCGATCACGAACCAAGGACAGAGGAGGTGGGGCGGCCCAAAGTCGGCACCAGTGGCTGGCTCTTCACCCCGCACACCATCAACCCATCCTCCACCAGTTTCGCGCGCGGGGTTGGTGGTGCGCCCACGAACACGCGCGCGGGGCGTTGCGTGTGCGCACGGGAGCGCCGCCCAGTTGGAGCATGGGACGGGGGATGCGAAGGCGGATGGCTGGCAAAATGAAGAAATGGCTATCAAGCGTGGTGGCGCAACCATAGGACCAAGAATGGTTTTTGTTATCGTCCAGAATGGCGGGAATCACCCTCCTCCTCATCATCACGGGATGGACATGGATGAGGATTCGCGCTCAATGCAATTTGGGCCAAAAGGGAATCTATGAAATCATTGAGGACGGAGCATCGTCGACCGAGGGATACGGTGGAGACGCCCGGGCGATGCTGCGTGGACAGAGACGGGGCCGGCAACCGAACGGATCCATGGGCGACAACCCGCGGTCGCCACTCTACGACCGACTCCGCCGAGGAATGATAGGCCGGCCAGAATGCGCAAGCAAGCAAGGTGGAAAAAATCTTTACAAAACCCGTTCGCTACGACGGCCTCAGTGACGCGGGCTCCGCCCCGCCCGGCACAAACCCGTGGTTCTGCTGCTGGCTTGGTGATGGCGGCTTAATCGCCGGCTGTCCCAGTCCATTCAACGACGCAGCCGACGACGACGCGAGCGACGCCGATGAGTGAGCCGGTGACGGCAATCCCGGCGGACACGCTGACGCGGGCGGCGGCGACATGACCGCGCGTAACGGCACGTTGCTCGGCGCATTCGCCTTGTCTGCCCTTGCCACGCGCGTCTCGACCGTTTTCAGTGCGACGACCGCACGGACCGCCAGGACAATCGCGGGGACGTGCAGCGCGGGCAACGCCCAGTACCAGTGCGTCTCCATGGCGAGCGACGCGTGCAGGGCGACCAGGCCCGTGACGACGCCCGTCAATGATAGGACAAAGAGGAACGGCCACAGGACCGATGCGAGCCGGTGCGACCGTGCCGAGACGCCGTGGCCGACGAGTTTGCGCAGTGGGCCGGTGAGACCGTACAGGTGGCACGCGGCCGCGAAAATGGTTGCGCCAACGGCCGCGATTCCAAAGGGCGTGTGCGACACGTCGTGCCGCACCATGTCGACAATTTCGGCCAGGTCGGCGGTGAGAAGCAGCACGACAAGAACGGCAAGCGACCGCGACGCCCAGTTGGCGCGGCGGATCGGGAGCGGTAAACTACTGCCGCCGGCGGGCGGGGTCGTCGACGAGTGCGTCGAGTCGGGCAGGGAGGACGAGGAAAAGGAGCGCATCGGCGCGGCCATGGCGGCCATGCGCGCGGCGGGCAAAGGTGGAGGCATCGCCGGGGGCAGCGGCGGTGGGTTCGACCAGCGCTCGCGGTAGCAAGGCGGCGGCTCAAGCGTGTCGTCAAAGCTCGCGTCGTCCGGGTCGAGGCGCGCGGGCATGGTGGCGGCTGGCAGGCGACTTGGGGTCGGTTGCGCGGTGGAGTTGCCGGTGCTGGTGAGCGTCGCCATGATGGCAGCGTGATGGCGCGAAGTTGTCGATCAGGGACCGACTGGGCGGCGTTGGACCGTGGCGACGCAGTGAGCTTGGGCTGCTGGATGCGTAATGGGTCGTCGTCGGTCGTCGTCGGTGTGGAGAGCGGCAGCAGCGGCAGCAGACCAGCAAAGAGAGAGGAGGAGCGGCCAGGACCTGCACGAGGACGGACGCGCGCGAGAGTGTGGGAGACGTGCGCAACCTCGGGCAAGGTTGCGCGGGCCAGAACGACGCGAGAAACGGGCGCTCCTTGTTCAAACGGGCGCTCTCTCGTCGTCATGGTTCATGACGGCCGAATGCCGACTGTTGCGAACACACGGGGGAACCTTGTCCCACCATCGCCAGTCGCCGCCCGGGATCACCAGGGCCGGGCCAGGAGAGGAAGTGCGCGGCGCCAGGGCCGGCTGGCCGGATGGTGGAGGGCGTCGCCACTCTGGTCGCGACAAGGCGCAACGACAAGCAAGACAGCAACGTTTGTGTTCGAGAGCCACTTGACCACGCGCGAAACTGGCGAAACCTGCGATGCAAGCGTTCCCGAATCTGTTCGCATTCTTGATCAGCCTTTCGGCACGTTCCCCAGCTTCCGCTGACTTTCGCTCGACGCGCTGAAATCCGCGTGATCCGGCGTGACGACTTCCACCGCACGCCCGCGCTTCCTCATGCTTGTCGGCCGAGCTGACCACGATCTGCTCCACGCCGCCAACGCACCACCGTCAACGCGCCGGCACCAAAACTTGCTGCAATAGCATCGGCCATTGCGCGCCATCCCGTAGCGTCAAGGTCCATATCATGATTCGACACGTCCTGGCCGGTAACAGCCCCCCGATCACGCGCCCTGCCAGCACGGCCCCGGCAACGTAACCGCGCACAGGGCCTCCCGATTCCAACCGTCCATACGCGCACGCGCCACTATTCTCGGTGGGACGAGAGCACAGGAAGCCTTCCGCCCGCCGGTCTCGTTCGCCCGCAACCTGCCTCACCACCACTGTGTCGGACCGTGGATTGTGCGCGGCGCCGCGTGGATCGTTCCCAGCGTGCCCACCGAGTAGTGTTCAGTGATTGTGGACCTGCCAACGGCGGGGTCGCGCGATTTCGGCTGCCGTGTGCGCGGTTTCCGATCCTGCTCGACCTGCCCCACCGCCAACTCCACCACCCGCACTCGCACCGACGCCCGTCCACGCGCCTAACCCCGACCTGGCTCCGCTCGTCCACCCTGGTGTAGCCTCCGGATCCCCTCGTCTCGTTGACCGCGCCACCACCATGTTCGCGACGCTCCGCCGGCTCACCATCGAGAAGCCCTACATTATTGCCGGCACTGCCATTGGCTTCTTTGGTACGCATGCGGCACGGCTAGCCAGTGAGTTGGCCTTCATTGTGGCTCACGACGCGCGCAATGACTAGGCATTGGCGTCCTGGCCGCGCGTGACCCAATCCGCCGTGTGTTTGGCATTGTCGATGTCGTCCCGCCGCCCATGACCTACCCGAGTGCGTAATATTTCGCGGTTCCCTTCTTTCCTTAAACGACCGTTTCGAGCTCCGCCGACGGTTTGGATGAGCGAGGGCACTGACTCTCGACTTGATCGACAGTGCCGCAGCGCGCGCGCAACCCGCCGGCAGGCTACGAGGACGACGAGTAAAGCGCTGCCCGCGACATGGGATTCGATATCGTACGCGCTGAAATATACAGGCTCCTAGTTGTGTTGTTCCAGCTGCCCGTCTCTGTCCCGCTGTCTTTTGTTTTGCTGCGGGATTGGCACATTTGTGCTTCCTCTGTTAACCCTCCACGAAACACGTCGCGCCCGCCAACACCAACGATGGAACAGAACATCATGGATTGCCGTCTTTCGATTCAAACGTCTCGGGTCTTTGCATGGAATGTAATGGATTGGGGTAGGATGGGATGAGGTGGGGTGGGTGGAAAACCACTCACAAACTCATCATCATCATCATCATCATCATCAAGAACATCAAACTCGGATCTCGGCGCGGCTCGCTCGTCGAGAACCCTCCACGCGCGCTGTGTCGCGCGCTCTCGCTCGCACACTCGCCGTGCACGACGTGTCGCTCAATAGTACCCGCCGCGCCCGGCGTACGAGGGACCGCCGCCACGCACGGGCTCAGCACCGCGCGCATACGGCTCGTACTCGGCGTACCGGCGCAACTCGTCGTCGCCGCGGCCCGACCGCGGGCGCGCGGCGGGCGCAGCCACCAGCTCGCGGTAACGGCGGCGGTCGGCCGCGGCCAGGTCGGTCATGTACTCATACATGTCGAGCAGCCTAAAGTGGAGGGTCAGTCATGGTCTCGCACCGTGAGGGGACGGACACCGGCGAGAGCGCCATGCGGCATACCGGTTCAACCGCGCCTCCTCGCGGCGCAATGCCTCGCGCTTGAACATGACCGCGTCGTGCCGGTCGCGGACCAGGTCGCGCAAGACCAAATACACGTCCTCGGCGAGCCGGTCCACGTCGCTGCCGCCGCGTGCGATCCCGTACCGCTCCAAGTCGGCCTCGGCGGGCCGCGGCGGCAATTTCGGCCGCGCCATCTCCTCGGCCGTCGCCGTAAACACGTCGGCATGCTCGCGGAAAAACTGGTCGAGCGTCGTGGGCGCATGGCCCGTCAAGTCCTGGAAAAACGTCTTGGTCTCGAGATTCGCCAACTTATTCGCGGCCACAAGCTCCAGGATGTCGCCGAACCCGGCCGCCAGGAAGTGTGGCACGCCCTGCCGCTCGTAGAGGTCGAGGAACTGGTCACGCGAGCAGTCGGCGTAGGTGATGACGCGGCCGAGACCGCGCGAGGCGGACGCGGCGATGCCCGGGCCGTCGAGCAGTTGCGGACCGACCAGGTCATAGGCCTTGCGCGTGTGCAGCGTCGCCTGGTTCAGGATCGCGCAGGCGGCGCGCGCCACGTCGACGACCGAGACGGGCGCGCACTTGCCGCGACCGATCGGGAGCGAGAGGGTCGACCGGAGACGCACCTCGTCGGCGTGCGCGAACAGGTTTTCCATGAAGAAGGTGCACCGCAGGAACGTGCACGGGATGCCCGAGTCGGAGACAAAGCTGTCGGGTATGGGGCGGTGTGGGGTGAGAAGTGGGGGCACGTCGTCGGCGGAGAGGGAGTGAGCAAAGCATGCGTACCGCTCCATGTCGTGGAACTGGATGGCAAACAGGTTGTCGCGAGCCTCGGAGAGCACGACCGAAAGCAGTAGAATGTACTTGACGCCGTCGCGCTTCGCCGCGTTGACCTGTAACGACGCCAACCGTGGGATCAGTTAGCGGATCGGCGTCGACGCGTCGAGCAACCGAATGAAGAACGTACATAGTTGCGGACCTGCTCGACGCGGTTCTCGGCGTTCGACGGGACTAGACATCGGCGGCACGCGACGCGCAATTCAGAGTCGGCCCCACGGTCCACGAAACAGCCGCACTCAACGCCACCAGCCGACCCCTCACGTACTAATGAACAAGATATCGATCCCCTCAAAATTGAGCGTGCGCAGGTCGTCGGCATCGATGCGCTTGATCACATCCACATCGCTCAACACGTCGGCGGCCTCCTCGCCGCGCGCGTGCACGCCGGCGACGACGCGGAACCGGCCGCGGTACTCGGTCGTCAGCTGCTTGAGCACCTCGTACCCGGTCGTGCCCGTCGCGCCCGTGACGAGCAGCGTCTTGTAGGCCGACCCGATGGCCGGGCGCGAAGCTGCCGTGGGCGCGTCGGCCGACGACGAGGACGAGGTGCCGGCCGACGTTGTGCGCAGCGGCGCCGCGGCCGTGCCGGTGGCGGTGGTGGTGGTCGGTATCGCCGGGTTGGTGCCACTCGTCGACGGGTCCTGCATGGTGATGCGGTCGGTGCGGGTGCACGGGATTCGATCGAGGTCGAGGGCGAGGGGTTGGGTCGGCCTCGGTCTTGGTTTGATGATGTGCTTGGGTGCGACGGAGCGATGCTGCGGCGCGGGAGCGAGAGAGCGAAGACGGTGGTGGCTGCACTGGTCGACCTGATTCCTCGGCGGGCCGGGACAAGAAGTGCGTCGGCCGGACATGGATGCGGCGCAATTGTCTCGGCGTCATGTTCTCGCGCCGCGGCCGCGTCCACTGCCATCACGGGCCGCATCACCTCGCTCGACGTGGTTCGGTTCCAGAGCACTGAGACGACAGCACCACGGAGCTCGGCATGGTGGGCGAGCGCTCGGCCTGCCAGCTAGCCAGCACGGCGTCAGGGCCTTTGTGTCGTCGTTATGGTGCTGGCGGTCGTTTCAGCGTGGATCACGTCGGTTTTGCGGCATCTGCGCCGGCGCCTGCGCCGGCATCTGCTGTGCCGCCGACTGACGAGTAAAGCACAGGTCAAGGAAAACACGAGGTGATGGAAACGACAGGCTTGTCACATGCCAGTCGAATCAAGCCACTCTTGAAAGATCTTGCTCAGCTTGCGACCGACTTTAAAGCACGGTGACCACCCTCACGTCTCTTCTCTGCGCGCCCGTGTACAGGGCGTAGACGAGCAGGCAGGACTTGGTGAGCGGGGGCAGGGGTGAGGAGCGGGCGAGGGCCGGCAATGGGCTCTTTCTCTCTCTTCTCCCGCGCTTCCCGCTGTTGCAGCTGTCGAGCGCTCGTTTCCGCCTCTCCTGGGCAACTTGGCAGTTGAGCATCGCGTTTTCCGACTCTTGACCCCGTTCAGCACCACCGCAAGTCCCCGCGATCCATTCAGGACACCATGTCGGACAACGATGCGCGCCGCGGCGCCGCTATTGACGATGACGATGACGACTACGGTCTCTACGACGGCGAGGACCTGGATGGGCCGCCCGCCGGCGAACCGCTCGATGAAGACGACGACGAGGAGGAAGATGAAGACGAGGAGGAGGATTACCGCGGCGGTCGGAAGGGCAGCAGCAAGGTAACAATTTCGTCGTGGCCGTGAACGGCGGTCGCTTTGCAAGGCCAAAGTCCTGACGCCCGTTTGCTGTTTGCTTTCGTGGGTTTGGTTAGTCGCGCTCGCGCAAAAAGCACAAGGCCAACCCTTTCCTCGAGCTCGAGGCCGAGGTCGACGAGGACGACGAGGAGGACGAGGAGGGGTATGATGATGGCCACGGTACGGTTTCGTTCAGCTCGCTTACGGTGTCACGGTGCGGCTCGCCCTGACCATGATTGTTCCCACTCGCCAGCCGACTTCATCGACCAAGAGGACGAGGAAGTGCCCGACACTGAAGACTACCTGCGCACCGACCTGCGGCGGCACCGCGACTATGACCGGCGGCTCGACCAGCAGACTGACACGGACCTGCAGCAGCTTGCCGCCGACATTGACCGGCGCCACAAGCGCACGGTCCCGCGGTTTCGCGGTGACGTTTCGGCGCGGTCGCAGCATTCGCTGTTGCCGTCGGTGCGCGACCCGAAACTGTGGATGGTGCGGTGCCGCGAGGGCAAGGAGCGCGACCTGGTCCTGCTCGTCATGCGCAAGCACTTTTTCGCGACGCCGCGCGACACGCCCGTGCGCATCCACTCCATTTTCTGCCGCGACGATCTCAAGGGGTACATCTATGTCGAGGCCGACTTGGCCGCGCACGTCACCGAGGCGCTCGACAAGGTGACCGGCGTCTACCTGTCGCGCATGACGCTCGTGCCCGTCAAGGAAATGGCCGACGTCCTGACGATCAAGAAGGAGGACCAGGCCGTCGATCTCGCGCACAAGAAGTGGGCGCGCATTCGCCGCGGCAAGTACGCCGGCGATCTCGTGCGCATCGAGGACGTGGCCGACTCGGGCGACAAGTGTACGGTCTCGCTCGTCCCGCGACTCGACTTGACGGGCAACAGCAGCAATGCCGACCGCGACATGGCCCCCATGGCCACGCCCGACCGGAAGCGCAAGAAGGGTGGCGGTGCCGCGCCCGCGAAAGCCGGAATCGCGCGCCCGCCGCAAAAGCCGTTTGACGAGCGCGACCTGCCCGCACACATGGTGCGCAAACTCTCGCGCGACAACCGCGGGTTCTGGGCGCTCGGGCCCGACCGGTTCCGCAATGGCCTGCTCTTCAAGGAAGTGCGCGCGACGCTGCTCGATTTTGCGGGCGCGCCGCCGACGCTCGATGAGATCAAGCTGTTTTCCTCGACCGACGGGTCGATTGACGCGCTTACGCTGCGGTCGCTCAAGTCGGCGCTCGACGACCGCGACAAGGACACGTCCGTGTTTTACCCGGGCGACCAGGTCGAAGTCAAGTCGGGCGAACTCGCGGGCGTGCCGGCCGTGATTGTGTCGGTCTCGGGCGCGGTCGCGATCATCGCGCCGCAGATTGCGGGGGCCGCGCGCGACACGCAAACGTCGGTGCCCGTCGACCAGTTGCGCAAGCGGTTCTCGGTGGGCAACACGGTGCGCGTGCTCGTCGGCAAGCACCGCGGCAAGATTGGCACCGTCGTGCACGTCGAGGGCACGACGGCCACGCTGCTCGTGACGGCTGAGAACGCCGAGATCCAAGTCTTCACGCGCGACTTGCAGGACGCTAAGGACGTGACCATCACGGAACAGGCGCCGAGCACGGGCGGGCCCGAGGGAGAGCGGCAGCTTGCCAAGATCGAGGCTGCGCCGATCGTCGTTGGCGCGACCGCGCGCGGCAGCATGTCGATGCCGACCATGCCCGGCCAAAAGTCGACCATGGGTCCGCCGCGTGCGCCGCCGCCTCCCCGCGCGGGCGCCCTCGGCCAAGGCGCACGTCGCCGCGACCAACTGCTCGGGTCCACGGTCAAGGTCACGCAGGGCCCCTACAAGGGGTACATGGGCGTGGTCAAGTCGACGAGCCCGGACGGCAACGTCAAGGTCGAACTGCACACCAACTCCAAGGTTGTCTCGGTGCACCGCGAAAAGCTGCGCGTGCGCGACGCGTCTGGCACGTTTGTCGGGCCCTCCTACGGCCCGACGGGCACGCCGCACTACGGCTCCGCGTATGGCGCCGCGCCAGGCATGTACGGCGCGCCTGGTGGTGGTCGCACGCCCCAATTATGGCGGTGGGCGCACGCCCCAACCCCTACGCATCGTCGCAGACCCCGAACCCGTATGCGTCCGCGCAAACGGCTCAATCCCTACGCGTCCGGGGGGCTCGTTTTGACCCCGGAGGGCGTTTGGCTCGCCCGGCGTGGGAAACTGGGAGTACGAAAGCCCCAACCTGCCCCCCGGGCGAGAACTACCCATTCCGACCTTGTACCCGTGGCGCAGGCAAATACTAGGCGGACGCTGACCGGAACTCGGGCGTTCGCTTTTTTTTTTTGTTCTTCTTTTCTCGTGGCCGGGGGGAGAACAGGAAAGAACACTATGGCTGTGAAACCTCACGCCCTCCTAGGAAGAGACAAAAACCAC
>GG745346.1:573037-631539 GCA_000151295.1 Allomyces macrogynus ATCC 38327 | reverse complement strand
GGAATTCGACGCTGGGTCGCGCACGCCCTACCGCCCCGCGGGCGGGAACGACGATGCCGCCTGGAACGCTGGCAGCCGCACGCCCGCGTGGGGCGGCGCCGGGAGCAGCAGTGCCGCGTACGATGGCGGGTACCACAACAACAGCGGTGGGTACCCTGGGTACGGGTCGTCGGCGGCGCCACCACCGCCCTCTGGGTACGGCAGTTCGAGCACGCCCGCTTACGCGCCCGGAGGCGCAGGCCCGAGCTCATACTCGCAGGCGCCGACGCCCGCCGGATTCAATGCGGGCCCGACACCCAACTTGTACGCGCCGACGCCGTCGATGCACGTCGGGAGCGCGACGCCGTCGTACCCGGGCATGGCCGCAACGCCGATGCACGTCCCGCACGGCGCCGCGACGCCCGCGTACGCGCCCGGTGCGGCCGCGGCCGCCGACGACGAGCCGCTCGGTGACGCATGGGCGCGCGAAGGCGTCGTCGTCGAGGCCAACCCGACGGCGCTGCACGGTGCCGTGCCCTACGGCGTCGAAATGTACATTGCCCGGGCCCTGGGCGATGGGACGCGCGCTGACGTGGCTGAAGTTGCGACGGGCCGCGTCGTGCAGGAGAACGTGCCCGTGACGGCGCTCAAGCCCGTCGCCCCGTCCAAGAACGACGCAATTGTCGTGCTTGCGGCGACACGCGTCGGCGAGCGCGGACAGCTGATTGCCGTGCACGGCGGCGGCGTGCAGGGGATTGTGCGGATGCCGGGCGGCACGGATTTCACGATTCTCAAGATGGCGCATTTGGGCAAGCTGCACAACGCGCCGGCGTAGTCGTCACGGACGGTGGAGGCGATGCGCGTGCCGTCCTGCGTGCGGCGTGAGGCTGGATGAGGCTACGGAAAACAAGGAGGGCGTGTGGTCGTGTGTCATGGTCGAATCATTCGTTTACCAACCCTGCATTTTGATGGTCTCTTGTTGTCAGCACGCGTCGAGCGCGTCCACGATTTGGCAGCGACTTCGCATCGGGCTGGCCTTCGTGCGCAAGGGTGGTTGCACGTCGTGCTTGCCGCGATGCTGTGTGCCCTGGCAAAGCACCGCCGACGGAAAGACGTGGATGAGAAATCCACCAACCCCAAACACGCATGCCAGTGAGCATAAAAGGCAGCGCGTCGCTCCCTTCAACAACAGTGCCCACGCCCATCACCGCAACGACGACGACGCGTCGTTCCGCTCGCTGATCTATCTGCCGCAAGTCGCGACTTCACCAAGAATCTGCAACACCATGTCCACCGCTGTTCTCGACACGTCCGCCACCAAGGGCATGGTCTACACGCGCCTCGGCCAGACCGGGCTGCACGTTTCGCGCATCATTCTCGGATGCATGTCGTACGGCTCCTCGGAATGGCAGCCGTGGGTGCTCGACGCCGACCAAGCTTTGCCGATCATGAAGGCCGCGTGGGACGCCGGGATCAACACGTTCGACACGGCCGACGCCTATGCGAACGGCGAATCCGAGCGCATTCTCGGCCGCTTTTTGCGCGAGTACCAGATCCCGCGGTCGCAAGTGATTATCGCGACCAAGTGCTTTTTCCAGGTCGTCGATGGCGACATGAAGGTGAACCTGCTCGGCATGCCAGCGCCGCCGTCCAAGACGTCGGTCAATCAGTGGGGGCTCTCGCGCAAGCACATCTTTGACGCGGTCGACGCGTCGCTCCAGCGGCTCGGCGTCGAGTACATTGATCTCTACCAGATCCACCGGTGGGACTACAACACGCCGATCGAGGAGACCATGGAGGCGCTGCACGATCTCGTCAAGCTCGGCAAGGTCCGGTACATTGGCGCGTCGTCGATGCACGCGTGGCAGTTTGCGAAAGCGCAGTTTATCGCCAAGCAGCGTGAGTGGACGCCGTTTGTGTCAATGCAGAACCTCTATAACGCCGTCTACCGCGAAGAGGAGCGCGATATGGTCCCGCTCTGCCGCGACCTTGGGGTTGGCGTGATTCCGTGGTCGCCGCTCGCGCGCGGCCTGCTGGCCGGCAAGAAGGGGTCGGTGCGCGAGCAGACGGACAAGGCGCGCGAGCGCTGGTTTGGCAAGACCAACGCGGCCGAGTTTGAGCAGGCGACCAACGACGCGGTGCTCGACCGCGTGCGCGCGATTGCCGAGAGGCGCGGAGTGTCGATGGCGCGCGTCGCCATCGCCTGGCTCGTCAACCGGCCAGGGGTCACGGCGCCAATTGTTGGCATCAACAAGCCCGAGTACATTGCCGACATGATTGCCGCGCTGCACTTGCAGCTCTCGGCCGACGAGGTCAAGGAGATCGACGACGCGTACTACCCGAAGCGCGTCGTCGGGTTCGTGTAAGGAAAGGTGGTGGATTGCTTTGATAGCAATAATACGACGGGTTTTTCATACGTTTTCCCTTCTGGTGCGGCACGATCTGTCGCAAACACTCTTCGCATCGACGCGTGAGCTGCGGGAGAGTGCCAGAACATCTCTGTTGCACCCGTGGAGCCGCATGTCGGCGCGCGTCACAACCGAATCATTTCAAGCCGCCATCGCGTCATGTCATCCGTCTCGTCGATAATAAAGTCAAGCTGAACCCGCGACACTGATCTGAAACTATTGCAGCGCACCGACATTTCTGTCGCTTCACCTCATCAAGTCAATCTCCCACAAGTACCATTCTGCATGTCCGCTGCCACAACGAGAGTGCCTGCTGCTCCATCCGGTCAGGGCATGGTCTATACGCGCCTCGGCCAGTCGGGTCTCCAAGTATCGCGCATTATTCTTGGGTGCATGTCCACTTCAATGACAATGTAAAGCTCGTGTTCCTGAGTCCCCTCGAAATGGAAACGATGAGCGAATCGGAAGATTGTCGCGATGGCATTGGAAATGTGACCAAGACCGCCATCTCCTCAGTTTCTGGCGCTGTCCTTTTCCCAACAACAACCAATTCGAACGTTGCCACCACGCATTCCTCTGTGACGGCCGAGATGGCGCCCATGGTGGTGCCCGCCATGTGGGTGACTCACATCAATGTTTACAGTGCTGATTATCCTTGGCGATTGAACGAGTGCCCGTCGACGAAGAGCCTTGCTTGGCGACCACTGCACCGAAGTGTTGCCCGGCTTCCAAATGTTGAACACGTCCTCATCCAGAGCAAGTGCTCGCACCGAGTTGCTGAAGGTATTCTCGTCTGCGAGTGTTGCCAATTGTGTGAAAAGCGTCACGATCAAGAGCCCAGAAACGATCTTGTCGCTGGGTGGCATGGTCTTCCCGCGCATCACCAAGCTTCGTCTTTGGTACCCGAACACATCCATGGCATCACAACACTCCCGGCCATGCCAAACTCGACCAAGGTTCGAATCGATGCCTCTGGGGATGGCGCGGAGCTGTCGATGGGGTTGCTTCTGTCCTTGACGACCTACCAGGACAGTGAAATCGCGGGCCCGATTCGAATTGTGGCGGCTGGTGAGCACCCAAGCGGCAATGCCGATACTTTGCTCATGAAACCAGAACGTGGTCGCCTCTGGCGGACGACCTTATCATCAAGCGCACTTCGGCATTTCCATGACCTGGTGAACACGGTGGGTAACGCTCCTCTCCGTTCTTTGAATTCTTTGACTGTAAATGTGCGCCGCAACAACGCCGCGTTGATTCATGGCACCGAGCTGACAGAGCTCTCAGCAAATCTCGTGTCATTGCTCATCACAGGAGCCGCCAACCTCGAGGTGATATCGCTTCTGCCTTCCCACATGGAGCGGCTTGCGCGGCTGCCGCATCTCGAATTCCTCAATGCGCCAATGTATTTCTCGCCCGATGACGACTGTGAGCGATACCCGCTCACGGCGCAGTCTGTCCTCCCGGCTTTGCGGCAGATCTGCACATCAGTCCAGTTTTCACGTACCTCCGCCGGTGCACATTCTCGGCGCTGCAGTACGTGACTGTGGTCATTCCATGCGATCTCTGGCCATTGAACGACACTGTGCACGTGCCGAATGCGCCCGTGCTCACGTTATGGACTGTGACAGGATTGATTGTGCCAAGGGCAACGAAATTGTCAAACGTGTGCCTGTTGACGAGGTCGTGTGGCAGCGTGCGCCAATGCTGGCTGAAGTGCAGTTGTGCGTTCCGACTTCGAGTGCTTGGACGTTGCAGTGGGCACGTTGCGAAGGCGTGCCCATGCTGACTGTTCGTTCTCTCCTCTGTGTTCATACAGCTGGCGGTCTTCTCCAATCTCCAGGGAATCGGACGGGTTGGTTTCGATTGTTTATGTATTTTTGATCAATTTGATTCTTGCTCTCAGCAAATATAATCGATTCTCCTTTTCAAGGACCACATCAAGCATGTTATCCGCAAGCTCAGTGGCGGGTATAGGAATTGGTGAGCCCTCTCAGGGTCATTTCGTCGGTATTGGTACAGTTTTCCGCATAATTTCTGAATAGGTCAAGGTGGAGAGCGCCTTGTGCATCAAGGTTGAGACTCACGTCACAAATCAAGCATCAAAGGCTCTCGGACGTGCTCATCCATCAAATAATGACATTGACCGACTCAGCATGCCATGTTGAACAAATATTTACTGTTACCCTCAATAATCACGGCACGTATTCTCCAAACCGGGATTAGACTAGTATTGGCGCATTCTGCAGCAGCCAACTGTTTCCAGGGGCAGGAGCACGCAGCTGCACCTCAGCGAGCACTGGCACGCGCTGCCGCACCATGTCGCTGACAGGTACACGCTTGATCAACCCCTTGCTTTTCTTGGTCTCATCGTCAACCCCCGTAGTCGTCCACGACGCGAGTAACGGCGTGTTTGGCACAGGCTCGGCGTTAATCAGCAGCCATACATCATACGGAATGACCAGTCGCGCTACGCAGCACCGGAAACGTGCAATCGCGCACATCCGCGAATAAAATGGACCTCTGAACGGACATTGCGCAGGGTGCGGAAGACGAGCTGCCCAGCGAGCGGGTTTGGCATGCCATCTCCGCGAGCAGACATAAAGCCCTCAAAAATCTCGAGACGCGGAAGCCGAGCAAGCAAGTCCATTTGGTGGGGCAACAACAACATCGCATCCTGGGTTTTACTACCTGCGATGCGCTGCGACACAAGCCGTGGCATGAGTCGGGTCAGCTCGGCGCCAAGCATGCACATCCACGTCCAAGTGCGCCAGGGAACGCAATGGTTCCCGCCCTCTGATACCCTCAACAATTGCGTCGCATATTCTTCAAACCGGGATTAGACCAGCTTTGGCGCGTTCTGCAGCAGCCAACCCTGTTTGGCCGGAATCCGCAGCTGCACCTCTGCGAGCATTGGTGCGCGCTGCCGCACTGTGTCGCCAATAGGTACGAGCTGGATCAACTCCTTACCCTTGGTGGTCTCGTCAATGACTCCCGTGATCGTCCACGCCGTGAGCAATGGCATGTTTGGCACGGGTACAGTGTTGACCAGCGGCCAGACATCATACGGAATGACCACGGTCGCCTGTCGCAGTGCCGGAAACGTGCACTCGCACAGGTCCGTGAAAAACTGGATCGACGAACGGATATGTCGTAGGCTGCGGAAGACGAGCTGCCCAGCGAGCGGGTTTGACACATCATCACCACGAGCATTAATGAGGGCCTCGAGATACGTGAGGTGAGGAAGCTGGGCAAGCCGGCCCACTTGGTCCGGCAGAAGTGACATGGCGCCCCAGGTGTCGCCGCCCACGATGCGCAGCGACACGAGCTGCGGCATGAAGTGGGTCAGCTTGTCGCCAAGCATGCGAGCTGGCTGATCGTCAAGCACATTCACGTCCAAGTACGTCAGTGAACGCAATGGCTCTCGCCCCACCATCGTCGCCAAGTCGTGAAAGTGGCCAAGTGCGGATGGCGACAGCACCGCGTGCCAAAGCCGGCCATGATCTGGACCAACGAGCAAAGCATTTGCGTCGGCACTAGCATGCGCTTCGGCCGCCACGATACGACAGTGGCGCGTGAGCTCGATCGACGAATGAGCGGTCAACGACAGGAGCGCCCCCATGGAGAGGAGCACATCCTTGCCGTCAATGCACACTTTGGTAGAAAATGGCATCGCCGGTAATGCAGTGATGGCCACAAACGCACGAAGGCCCGAAATACGAAATTGAGTGAGGCATGGGAAGGCCATGGTGCCGAGCGACCGTAAGATCGTATCGGGACGACTGATCAACACGGTCTTGACGCGGTTGGCGAGTGGAAAATACGCCAGAATGTCCCTTGCGACTGACGGAGCACAACTTCTCTGGATCAGGACATGCACGACATGCGAGAGGTGGGCAAATAACCCAGACAACGGCTTCCAAACGGAGATGGCGAGAGACGGCAGCTTGGCGCGCCAGTCTTGCCCAAATCCATATACACTGATCCGAGACACCCACGTCGCAGGCACAATCATGGGAGTGTTCGAGGTCGTCGCAACGATGGTCGCAGACGGGCTGGACCGCGCCAAAGCGGGCGGAGCTTCGACCCGCACGTCAAAGCGGCCCAAAAAGACGAGCTGCGCTGCACGGTCGAGGTAAGCAAATCCGAGTGTTGCGAAATTGCGAGAGTCGACGAACAGCGCAGCAAAATCGTCGAGGAGAGCGCTTGCGGCAGGAGCGCGCAGAGCATAGCACGTGCTCGCGAGTCGCGCCAGGTCGCTCGCAGTCCAGCGCTTGTCGACGTGCGCATGAGGAGACTTGGCACGTAAATGGTCGATTATCTCTTCGATAATGAAGGGAGGGAGGTCGGTAAGCCGTGGTTCGAGTTGCGAGGTCGTGGGCTGGATCATGGTGCTGTCGTTGGCGGATGTCTTTGGCGTTTTCTGCAGATGCGAGAGAAAGAATGGAAGTGTTGTTGGTTGGTTCTCTTCACACGACACGACGGTTGTCCAGCTCCGTCCAAATGACCAACGTCAAACCGTTGGCAAGCCATGCCACCAACAAAACACCACCCGAGCCTGTGTGCTCGAAAACGCTAGCAGCGTTTTCGAGGTGTATTTGCAGACAAGAATTGCGAATCAAAATGGCCACAAAATCTATGCCCCTTCCGCGTGCGATTCCGCAGCGCTGCTGCCACCGCTAGTGCTGCTCGCCGCCACCTGGAACCGCGCCAAGGCAGCAGCCGCGGCTGCTTGCGCCGGCGTGAGCATGCGCTCCGGCTCCAGCTCCTGGTCCGACTCTTGCTCTTGTTCTGGACCTCGCTCCGGCTCTTGCTTCGGCTCTTGTGCCGGCTCTTCTGGTCGTGCTGTTGGCGACATCGGTACTGGAGACGGTGATACCGGCAATGTAGGTGATCGCGTCGCAGGAACTTCTTGGGCAGCGTCGTGTTGTGCAGCATGGTTGTCGTCGGTATCGACGAGCGGCTGCGTTGGAATCGACACGCTCGCGAGAGTAGCAACTGGCTCGTCATCGCCGTGTGTGAGCTCCTTCTGCACAGGCTCGACAGCGGACACATTGGCCGGCAACGAATCTGCTGGTGGCGAGCTTTGCGCGGCGAGGATTACTGCGTCGACGGAGTTCAGCGCGTCAATGGAGCTCGGAGCGTCAGCTGGGCTCGGAACGTCGGTAGTACTTGGCGTCGCGGCCGCAAACGGTGCGCTCGACGGTGTGGTAGCCCCCGGTGCAACCGCGGCGCTCGAAGCCGCCGCACCTGTCGACGCCACGGGCCACTCATCTGCGACAATCTCCTCGACCTCCTCGTCCACCTCGACCCTCGCCGCCGCCATCCGCCGACGGACCCCTTCGACATCCGTCTCCGGCACGAGCAGCGGCTCAATCTCCTCCCGCTCCCTGCGCAGCTGGCGCAACCGTTCCTCGTCCTCGCGGATCCGATTCGCCGTCAACTCACGCTCGCGCGCCATTTCGGCCTGCACGCGCATCGCGCGCTCGAGCGCCTGCCGCTGCAAGTTGCGCCGCTGCACTTGCGGCTGGTAGTGCATTTGCCGCAGGTACATGAGGTAGGCGAGGAACATGGTCAGGACGAGCAGCGCGATCGCAGTGAGCTCGAGGTCGGTCTGGTCGTCGACGAGCCACCGGCGCACGCGGTCGAGAAGCGGCGGTTTGGTCGGGACGGCGCGCGGTTTTGGTGGGGTCGGAGGGGCGGGCGCGGGCGCGGGCGTAGTGGCGGGGGTTGAGGTCGCGGGGTTGGGCGTGGTGGTCGTGCCAGTGCGCCAGCCTTGGATCGCGTCGGTCAGGAACGCGTACCAGTTGGCGGCGTGCAGGTGCAGGAGCGAGAGTGAGACGGGCAGCCACGCGTCGCTGTTGGTCGCGAGCGCGAGGTCGTAGTACCGCTTGGCCAAGTGCCGGTCCTATTAGAAGTGAGGGAGACGTTAGCACTGTTTCAGATAAGTCGCTCTGCCGTTCCCAGGCGTACCTTCGGTGCGCCGAGCCCGTGGTGGTACATGTAGGCCAGATTCCACATCGCGAGCCCCGTCAAGTCCGACTCGGCCGCGATACTGTAGTACTGCAACGCCTGCGCAAAGTCCTGCGGTGCGCCGCGGCCATGATAAAAGTGGTCGCCGACTTTCACGCGCGCCTCGGGATTATTCTGGTTGGCCGCGCGGTTCCAGTAGACGAGCGCAACCTCGTCCACGTCCATGGTGGCCGGCGGCATGTAAGCCTGCCACCCGGCCTCGGACTCGCTGGTCGTGGCCACCGACTTGCCCTCCTCTTCGACGAGCCGCGCGTGTACGTCGTCCGTGAAGAGCCAATCCAAGTCGAGCCACCCGCTGCCATCACCGGCCTTGGCGCGGTGCTCAATCAACCACGCGACATTACTCTGCGCGGTCTCAATTCCGCGCTCGGCCGCGAGCCAGTACAACAGCAGCGCCAAGTCGGCATTCGGCAAATCCGGATCGACGACCAACTCGTGAGCGTGCGTCATGACCGGCTCGATCCACTCGGCGCCGTGCTCGGCCACGTTCTTGAGCAATGCCACGGCCATCGTACAGCTCGGCGCGGTCCCACGTCCCGCCAAGTAAAGTTCCGCCAACCGCATCATCGCCGGAATATGCCCGTGCGCGGCAGCCAGCGTCAGGTACTTGATCGCGTCGGCGTACCGCTCGGTATCCGCGTATCGCAGCCCCAACACCGCGTGCGCTTCGAGATTGCCCGCAATCGCGGCCTTGCGCAACAATTCGACCGCGCGCGCAGCGGATGCGCGGTGCGCCTTGATGGGTTGTGACAGACCCGCGGCGATTCAGCGAGGGCGTCAGCGAGTGCCGTGTGCGCCGTATCGAGCGCCATGATCCCGACCCACGCGAGCGAGTCGGCGTCGCCGTGCGTCGCGCCGAGGCGGAACCACCGCTGCGCGGTCGCGTTGTGCGCGACCACGCCTTCGCCGCGAAGGTACATGCGTCCGAGCAAGTGTGCCGCCTGGCCGACAATCGCGCGCTTCTGCTTGATTTCCGGCGACACCTGCACGGGCTTCTGCTGCTGCTGCTGCTGCTGGTCAGCCGCGGCAGCGGGTGCGTCGCCGCTAGACTCGCGCCTCGCGGGCGTGGTCTGGGCCGGGACAGAGGGGACGGTCACGGATGCGGCGCGGTGCAGGTACCGCAGCGCTCCGTCGTAGTTTTGCGGGATCGACGCGTGCGTGCCGTCGTAGTACCGCTTACCGAGAAGAAGTTGGTAGTAGGGATCGCCCTCGTCAGCGTGGTACTTGAAGAATTCGTATTCGTCCTCGTCGGAAATGGCCGAATCGGCTTTGCTCGCGTGCGCTTTCGTCGCCGACCCGGGACCGTACATGCCGCCAGCCTCGGTCTGGAGGGAGACGCGCGCGGGTGGTGGCGAGCGGCCGCCGGGTGGGCCGGCGTAGTACAGGTCAAGGACTGTCGTAGGATTACTTGGTGAGCTGCGTTCTGACGGCGATCATGAAACAAAGGAACGTACCTTTCTTGGCGACCTGGAAATAGTAAAACGCGCTCGTCTCGCAAGACCGCGACGCGCCAATCCCCATGAGGTGGCGGTACCCTAGCGTCATTTGTGCGCCGGCGTGTCCACCGTACGCGGCGAGCGTGTAATGGAGCTGCGCGGCGTCCTGGCGCACCGATGCAATTGACGGTCCCAGAACCCCGCCGAGATTAGTCGAGTGAAAGAAACCGAGGTAGTAGTGCGCGTCGACATCGCCCGTGACATTGGCGAGCGTCGAGTAAATGGAGAAAGCCGTCTTGGGCGACACAGGCAGCGTGTAGTTGCCAAACTATCTCGCGGATCGCGTTAGTATCGACCACTCTGGACGCACGTCAGGAGCACATCCGCCAATCCGTACCAGCGCGATACTGGCCAAGATCCGGCCGGCATCCACATGCCGCTCGTCACTCCACGCCTGCATCAGCAAACGCACCGCGTCTTTCGCCGACGCGACATAGGCGCGCACATCGCGTGTGACGCGCGCCGTCACGTCCTCGGCGCCGACCATCCAGTCGGGCGCGCCGAGGTCGGCTCCCCACTGCGCGAGCCCAGCGGAGACGAGATTGGGCTCGATCACCTCACGGATGAGCCGGGCGCCGACGTGGTGCAAGTCCGGGTGATGCGCGTCGAGCCGCGCGAGCTGCGCCTGCGCCTGGTGCACGAGCGCGTCGCCGGGTGTTTGCGGCGTACTTGGCGGTAGTTCGACGTTGGGCGGGAGCGGCGTGTCGAGTGCCGGTGGCGGAGGAGCGGCGGCTGCATCGGCATCGGCTCGTGCGGGCGGATGCGAGCAACACAGGACCAGGAGCACGGCCGCGACGAGCAGCACGGGCCACCGTAATGAAGTTCCCGTGCGCCTTGAGCATGCGCGTCGCGATGACATGCTTGCACAGCGTGTGGTCAAAGTGGAGAGCAGGCAGGTCCAAGTCGGGTCGTGTTGGGAGCTTGAATAAGGCGTGCTGAGGCGCTGATGCCGAGGCCGCGGTCGCAATCGTGCCGTGCAGCTGGCCGGGCTGAAGTGTGCGCCACGGTCGCGCTGGTGGAGACGGTTGCGCCGTCGTGCCACTGGTCGTGGTGGAAGGCTTTTTTGGTGGAGCTGTTCGGCTCGTTTGGCGCGATTTGGCCTGGCATGGCGCTTCTCACGTGTGTCCGACGTGGCATGCCCGACTGCCATGAACAACATTGTCAGCGATCGCGAACCTCAAATCGGACAATCCGTCACCAAGCGGTCGCCCATCGCCGACAAACGTCGCGCGCACAACGAGAAAAGCGCGATCAGCCAACGCTCTGAGCGAGAGATTGCTGGATTGCCGGTGCCAGGCGCGCCAGACGGCTGGCAAGTTGTGGAGCAAGGGAGGACAACGGTGCTGAGCACAAACGAAAGCCGTTTGTTGAAAGCGCTTCTGCACATCTGGCACATTTGAATAGCATCACGACCCTCACGAAAAGGGCCTGAAGTTAACAACCTGACGGGCGGGACCATATCTGACCGGCAACGACGGGCATGCGCGCAACCAAAAGTGATCGTGTTGAGCCAGCCGTCTCGCGCGTCCGCCGCAGTCCCACCCAAGTCGTCGTCGCAGGGCACCGAGTTGACGTGCTGAGAGCTGCTTTTCCACAAAGATGTATTGGGCACCACTGCACAACTGGACGAGCGCAGGCCGGCAGCGTCGTGCACGGGCGGACCGGGGGAGCAGTGGGGCATCCGTGCGCACGAGCGCTGAGGGTCGACGACACTTCCAAGGCGCACACCGGCACGCCAACGAAGGGAAGGTCCTTAGCGGGTCTAAACGAGCAGAGAGCAAGCGGTCAGGCTCCATTTCGCTGCGAAGGGCACATCATCATGAAAACGCACCTTGGTGAAGCCAATGTCGTTGGCCTTCTCGCGGAAGCACTGACGGCACAGGTTCAGGCCGTACTTGCGGATCAGACCGGCACGGTGCGTGCAGAGGCGGCTGTGCAACAGAGCAAGCGCAAGAGCGTCAGCACAACTGCAATTTGGGCTGTCGGCGTGCTGCCGTGAATCATCGACCCATCGACCCCCGCGAAGAGCGGAGCTGGGAGCGAGCGAGCGAAATGCCGCGAGTCGACCGGCCGTTGTCAACGTCACCGCTCCAAAAACGCAGATTGCGTCGTCGCCGACCAAATTGCACACGCCGCGCAAGTAGAGACGACGGGGTTGCGAAGCGGCGTTTCCGCTGCAATTCGACGCAAAATCGTCGGAAATGGGCAATCTAGCTCAAGACCGCGGTGGTCGAGCAGGGATCCGCCGTCGAGTCGCAAAAATCGGCGAGCGATTTGGTGACGGTGACGGATGGACCGGCGTGGCCACGGTCGTTTTGGCACGCTCGCAGCTCGTGCGGGGGCGCAAATGGGTCGGAAAAGTGGACGGAGGCCCACTTACCACTCGCGCGAGCCCTTGCCGTGGCTCTTCGGGTGCGAGTTCCAGACGTTAGCGTGGGCCATGGTGAATGGTGGTTGGTTCGCGCGGTTGAAGGCGGCCGTTCCAATGCGAAGAGACGGGACACGCCAGGCACCTGCACAACAGCAATCTGGCGGACCTGAGCGTGCGGTGGACAGAGGATGGTTGTGGCATGCACAAGGTGTGATCACGAAGTGGCAACGGAAACTGTCTGGCGTTCACATTGCGTAAGGACTTCGTCGTTGTCTCTGTACCCCCCCCCCCCCCCTCGCTCCATCCCGAGCAACCGCCATGCGTTCACCAGTCAATGATCATCCTGGGATGTGATGAAAGAGAAAAAATGACACGCACATGAACGACCCGGCAATTTCTGCCGGCCGTTTCCCTCACTTTGAGATCAGAATTTCCTGGAACCGATCTGAAAGAGATCTTCGGTCTTGGACGATTTACACGACCTCATTCCAAAATCGAGCCACAATATTGGTTCCGAACGCATGCTCCACGTTGATTGTGACAAAACTGAGGGGCTTCCTGGGTGGGTAAGTCGTCCAGAACATGTCGAAACTTTGCTGAAATGATGACCTCGGCGACGAACTTGCTAGCTCTTTTGTGCTCTTGGACGCTCTGACGACCATGTCCAGCCTCTCCCGTTGGGCCACGACGGCACCTTTATGCGCCCGCACACAACGCTGAGCGCACGCACGCCAAGTGGACTATCAGATGAACGGGACCCGTTTCGTGCGTGAAGCGCGTCGCGTCGGTAAGACGCGTCTGTGCATATGGGCTCGTCACCGTCGTCTTTGGCGGGCGATTTCGGTGCATATTTAATGCGTCTGTGGAGGGGTAGGATCAACCCTCTATCGCTGCTGCGGCATGCTTCTTTGTCGCCTGCGCTGTCGCTGGTTTGTGTGTCGGTGCGTGCGCAGAAGAACGGATCGACACGGGCAACCTTGTCACTCTCTTGCGTCGCCGCATTCTGCTCAGTTGATCGGCCAAACGACGAGCAGCGATGGGTGGTTGAGCAAATAAATCGATATGCTAATACATTCACGTCCTGCTCCTCGACCGGCCACTTCATCCGTATCTATTCCACCGCGCTAGTCTTCTCCACCCGGTGCCGACGCGGCCGCCGTGACCTCACCGCTCCCACCATCTACGGTCCCTACTGTCGACGGGAGACTTCTCGACCCCTTGAAGTGATCATGCCCATCGCCGATATACGCCTCGGCCGAGACCATCGACGTTTCCGGATCATTCGCTTCGCCCTGCGCGGCGTGCCGCAACGCCGAAATCCCGCGCCCGCGTGGCGTCTTGATGCCTTCGAGCGCCGACGGCATACTCGACCGCAGCGGAGACGCGAGACTCGTGATTTTGCGCAACGACGACCGCGGGCTTGACGGAGAATCGGGCGCGGGCGACCCGCGCCGCATAAGGAGGCGGCGGAACGACCCGCGCGGGCTCGCAAGCGACTCGGTCGCGGTGGGGGACGTGGTGGGGCTGGCCGCAGCCGCGGCGGCGCGCTCGACGGTGCCCTGTTCGGTAATGCCGTCAAGCGCGCGCCGCGAGAGCGCGGCGAGCGGTGGCGAGATGGACGTGGGGCGCCCGGGCCGTGGCGATGGACTGCCGGGTGCCAGCGGAGTCACGTCGAGCGACCCGCCGATCGACGCGGTCGTGAACGACGGCGCAAAGGCCGTGCTGAGCATGCCGATGTCCGCCCGCCGTGCGGGCCCCGCTGTGGCTGCAAGCGCTGCGATTCCGCCGGCCGAGTCAGCACCACCCCCAACGCCACCGCCGTGCTGTCCCGATCGCACGCGTGCGGCAGACGCGGCTCCTCCACCGCCCGCACCTCCGCCAGCTGCATGGTGCGTGGGCCGGCGAAGGACCGAGAATGTGGCCGCGACCGTGCAAAAGTAGTTCTGCACCGAGAACTGCGCAATCCAGAGGTGGCCCCAGACACCTGCGATTCCGAGCGCGACGGTGACCAGGTAAGCAGAGATCGCGAGTGCGATGCGGAACGCGACCCGGAGGACCACGTGCCGCAGGTACCGCTTGAGTGGGTTCGGTGGTGGTGGGGCCGGGCGCGCCGAGGTTGTCGGTGGAGAGCGTACGACGCTCGACGAGGCAAACGATAAGGACGTAGCGCGGCTCGGTGGGGTGCTGGGCGACTTGCCGCCGCGGAAGCTGCGCGAGAGGACCGAGATGAGCCGCGCCTTGCGCGCGGTCGTGGTGCCGACGGCGTTCAACGGGGACGGTGGGGCGCTCGCGCGGCGCAGTTGCCGGAACGCGGGCGTGCTGAAGGCGACGAGCAGGATTGAGTAGACGACGAAGAGGATGATCTATCAGAAGAGAAGTAAGCTGGCCGGTCGGCAGGTCAAAGAGGAAATGAGTCGTTGCACACCTTGCCAATGTAGTTCCACGACGCCGAGTACTGCGGGATGCATCGTCCCGTGATCGGGTCCTCGACAATTTCCTTGAGCACAATCGACGTGATGACCGGGATCATGCCCGCGGCAAACAGTACGATCAGCGCCGTTCGCGCGAGCCCACGATGGCGCACGTCGAGCAACACGGTGGCGCGTAGAATGAGGACAATCATGGAGAGCGTCTGGAACACGAGATAGGCGAGGTCGCCAATGTCACTGACGGCGTGGCAGTTCCAGGCGCGCGCGGCCGGCTGCGTCTGCAGCACGATAAATGTGAGCTGGTTGACGAGCTGGAACGCCGACGCAATGACTTGTACGACATTGAGCCGGCGCGGGCGCTGCCAGAGCTGCGTCGCGTTGATGAAGAGGTTGTGCACGCCCAATACGAACGACGCGCCGAGAATGTGGTCGACGACAGCGTCGCGGTCGCGCAGGTTCTGTTGCTGTTCAGGTGGCAGTTGCAGCTGCAAGGTGCTCATGGTTGCTGGTCAGCGGGCGTCGTGTTGCCCGAGCGCGCAAGAATGGATGAAGTTGCTGCGAGCGGTTTGCGAGCAGTGCGAGTCTATGGATGGCGGTCGCTGTGCGGCTTTGCGGCCAGCCAGTCGTTGGCAGCCGCGGTCCGTGCCGATGGTCCAGGCGCGTGCGGACGGGCCGGATTGGCGGTGGTTGCGGCGCGCTCAGCAAGGGTCGGGGTGCGGCTGTGCCAATCCTGCCTGGTGAAAGTGAGTGGTCGACGTCGAGTCGGCTCCAAGGCCCAAGCTGTAGGGGACTGTGGTGCGGGCGTGCAAAGGAGTGCATACAAGGGTGTACGATCCGGGCCATGTGCGAAGAGCAGGAAAGAGTGGAGGGGGGCCGGGGTGGGCAAAAGTGGGGGCCGCGGCCCGTTAATTTTCTTGCGCGTAGAGAAGCGATGGAGGAAGGCCAATCTGTGGTGCGAGACGAGGGTGGGAGACGCGCGCCGAGCGTGAGCGGTGTGATAAAAGCGTGAAAATATCATTTGGCGCTGGCAGTTGGCCAGGCAGGTGGCGTGTTTGCGGTGGCGCCGGACACATCACGCGGTTGATGGACGCCACTTTCGCCTCTTGGGCGAGAGGCTCGCCACACGAGGCGCGCACACCGCTTCAGTGTTCAAGGCCAGCAGCGAAAGGGCCAAGGCCAACCGCTGCATTCCACACCTTTTTCGCCAAGGACCACACAACCACCAGGGTGGACACGCGTGCACGACAGGCGACGACCCGGAAGCAATCTGGCTCAAGGCGCGCCCTTCCCCACACCCATTCTCCCCTCTCCACTGCGCGCTACCCAACGAACATCTCGTCGGGGGCCTGCCGCGCACCCGCTGCTCTCGCGACGCCGACCACCGCCCCGAATAGAGGTCCTCGCACCCAACCAAGAACCGCCCCGCGCAACTTGACCACTCTGACTGGCGCTTCGTTCGGTCGTCTACTTGACGTGACGTGCGCGCTGGCCGTGCACCCCTGACCGTTGGCGACCACCGCGACCACCGTGACCAACCGCGACCACTCGTGACCACCGCGACCACTCGCAACCACCACCATGTCGTACCAGCAGCAGCCTATGCGCCAGCCGTCGGCGCGCTCGGCCGGTCCTGGCGGGTACAACCAGTACCCGCCGCAGCAGCAGGGCGGGTACTACCCGCAGCAACAAGCGCCGCCGCAGCAGCACGGCGTAACGTTTGGCGGCGCAACCACCATTTCGTCGGCCTCATCGACGTCCTACGAGATGCAGTCCAACTACGCCGCGTCGACGTCGGGCATGCCCATGTCCCCCTCAGCGCCCGCCTCCTACTACTCGCCCGCGCAGGGCCCGTCGCGCGTCAAGACTATCAAGCGCGCCGTTGCCGTTCGTGACGGCAAGCTCGTCGTCGACCTCGAAGTCTCGCCCGAACTCGTCGACCCGACCAAGGTCAAGTACACAACTGGCGAGGAATTCACGAAATTGCGCTACACGGCCGCAACGTGCGACCCAAACCATTTTGCCAAGCAAGGTTATCAGCTGCGCCAGTCGCTTTATGGCCGCAAGACGGAACTGTGCGTCGCGTTTTTCTGGCGCCGAAATTCGACCGTGTTGGACAAGGCTAACACTAGTTCGTCATCGTCTCTAGTTTGTACGGCTCGTCATCCTTCTTCTTGCCCAGCCCGATCGGCCTCCATCCCGTCCCTTTGGCGGAGTAGGGTGGTTGGGTTTGGTTTGCATTGCGATTGCGCTTTGGGCGACATTCATGACCGGACCCACTCGTTTCGCCACACACGGCCAGCACTAACGCCGCCTTTGCCGTTGTCTCGCACCGTTGAACTCGGTTTGTAGCATGTACGTCTCGCACCTCTGCGTTCGAATCATCACGGCACGAGTCATGATTTCTCACCATTTTGCGTCGTGCCCTCGATTTTTTCATCTAGCGTCGTCACCATGTACAACGAGGACTCGATCTTGTTTACGCGCACGATGCAAGCCATCAACAAGAACATCCAGCACATGTGCAACAAGAAGACGGGCCCGTTTGCCGGCGAGGACGGCTGGCAGAAGATTGTCGTGTGCATCGTCTCGGACGGTCGCCAAAAGATCAACAAGGACGTGCTCACGGTGCTCTCGACCATGGGCTGCTACCAAGAGGGCGTGTGCGTGCCCAAGTTCATGAACAAGGACACCGAGGCGCACATTTTCGAGTTCACGACGCAGGTCGCCGTCACCGACAAGATGGAGGTCAAGACGCACCGCGACGGCGGCGTCGTGCCCGTGCAGATTCTGTTCTGTCTCAAGGAGAAGAACGCCAAGGTATCGCTCTGGTGTTTTAGGCTTTTTGCACGGCTGGACGGCGTGCGAGAGTGGACTGCTAACGTTTGGGCCCCGTTATTAACTAGAAAATCAACTCGCATCGCTGGTTCTTCAACGCATTCGGGCCCGTCATCAACCCCGGCGTCTGTGTGCTCGTCGATGTCGGTACCAAGCCCCGCCGCGAGGCCATCTACCGGTTCGTCTCCCACTCGATCTTCGTCCCTTCTACCTTGAGCGTCTCCGAATTCTGATTGCCTTTGCCCGACCTGTAGTCTTTGGCGCCAGTTCGACACGAACCCGCAAGTCGGCGGTGCTTGTGGTGAAATTGCTGTCGAGTACGACTCGCTGTTCCACCTGATCAAGCCCATTATTGCCGCGCAAAACTTCGAGTACAAGATGTCGAAGTACGTTGGGCGCTGCTCGCACGTTACCCCTGCTTTCATGGGAAATTGATCGCACGGTCTTTCGTTTTCGCCACTAGCATTCTCGACAAGCCGCTCGAGGCGTGGTTCGGGTACATTTCCGTGCTGCCTGGTGCTTTCTCGGCCTACCGGTACCGCGCGCTGCAGGGCCGTCCGCTCGAGCAGTACTTCAAGGGCGAGAAGCTGCACGACTCGGGCGATGTGTTTGCTGCCAACATGTACCTCGCCGAGGATCGTATTCTTTGCTTTGAGCTCGTCGCCAAGAAGAACGAGGGCTGGATTCTGAGGTACACGCTCGTGGGTTGATTTATTCGAAGGCTGATCGGCCGCGCGCGCTTATTTCCTCACTCGCTCACTCACTCTCTTTTCCTTCCCCATCTACGCCAGCTACGAAAAGGACTCGCAGGCCATCACAGATGTCCCGGATAACTTCCCGGAATTCATCTCGCAGCGTCGTCGCTGGCTCAACGGTTCAACGTTCGCGCTGCTCTACGCGCTTGGCAATGCGGGCCAAATCTACACGTCGGGCCAGTCGATCCTTCGCATGGTCGTCTTCACCATCGAGTACCTGTATATGGCCATCTCGTTCATCTTCTCGTACTTTTCGCTTGCCAACTTCTACCTTGCTTACCACTTCGCACGTATCTCCCTGTTTTGCTCGAGTGCCTTCGAGTCCAGGAGACTAACGTTGGGTGCAATGTACGCGTTTACGGATCGTTTGTAGTTGGTCGACGACTTTGTCCAATCGCTGGACGACGACAACATCCGGCTGCACCCGGAGGTCACCAAGTGGGGCGTGCCCAAGTCGGACACGGCGCGCACGATCCTCTCCTCAATCCTCTCGGTGTTCCGATCCATCTACATTCTCTCGCTCTGCACGACCTTCATTGCCGCGCTCGGTAACCGCCCGCAGGCCGCCAAGTACATTTACCTGTTCGCGATCAACCTGTTTGCCGCCGTCACGATCCTCATGTTTTACATGATCGTCGTCTCGCTCGCCGCCGACTTGCCGTCGCTCAAGGAGGGCATGCAGGACCCGTTCCACTCGGAGGCCGGAAAACGTTTCTTGCAAACGTCGATTGCGCTCGGCAGTACCTACGGCATGTACATTGTCTCGTCGGTGCTCTACCGCGAGCCGTGGCACATGATTACCTGCTTCTTGCAGTACCTGCTCCTTTTGCCGTGCTACGTCAACGGTGCGTTGCGCTTTTTTCGGGACTATTTCGGGTTTCTTTTCGCGCTCTTTCGGAGTCGTTTGACGTTGCTTTTGGTGTTATTTGCTCATGCTACATATGCCCTACCTCGCCCACCTAGTGCTCCAAATCTACGCCTACTGCAACATCTCGGACGTGACGTGGGGTACCAAGGGCGACAACGGCTCGGGCGGCGGCAAGGGCGTCACGGTCAAGAAGGGCGAGGACGGGCAAGAAGTGGCCGACTTGGAGTTGCCGTCGCAGCACCCGGCCGACGTGTCGCTCGCCTACCAGCACCGCATGCAGGCCCTGACCGATCTCAAGCGTACCCTCGAGGCCGGCGAGACTAAATCCAAGTCTACACTCAGCAGTGATGACTACTTTAAACAATTCCGCACGATCTGGCTGCTGATTTGGATCATTTTCAATGGTGGCCTCGTCGCCATCTTGATTGCGCCCACGGCAATTGGTGTGGAGAACGGTTCGACACTGCGCAAGACTTACCTGCAGTACCTGTTCATTGCCGTGGCTGCGCTCTCGGCGTTCCGGTTTATTGGGTCGTGCGGGTACCTCGTGTCGCGCGGGCTCTGCGCGCCGTTCAAGTCGCGCGGTAACGCGCGCTAGGCGCGCGTCAAGTCGTTGTGTTTGCCGTTTTTGCAGTTCTGGTTGTGTTTTCGCGGTTCGGTTCCTGTAGACGCTGGTCGGCCCCCTTGGCGCGCGCCGGCCGGCTGGCACTTGTTTGTTGTTTCTTTTGACCACCAGTTCCCCTTCCGCAGTCCTTGCTCTCCTCTCGCGCAATCCGCGTGAACGTTGGCCTTGTTCTGCGTGTTCGGTGCCCGCGGTCGCAGCGCGACGCGGATCAACGTGTCGCGCGTGGTCTGCATTAGTTTTGCTGTCCCCATTTGATGAACGGA
The DNA here is from genome assembly GCA_000151295.1 of Allomyces macrogynus ATCC 38327. NCBI lineage: Eukaryota > Fungi > Blastocladiomycota > Blastocladiomycetes > Blastocladiales > Blastocladiaceae > Allomyces > Allomyces macrogynus. The sequence goes on along the minus strand of GG745346.1, from coordinate 611,480 downwards.
TATATACACCAGCTCTCTCCACCTTGTTTGAAGAGCCGCGGTGGTCGAAGTCGGCAGGATCACAACACGATCACGACTGCTGCACGCGCGTTTGGTCAGGCCTTGATATCAACGGTGTGCGTGAATCGGCGGCGCCGCCTTTTGAACAGCCACGATCACTCGCGATCAACCAACAACGCACTCGAAACACACCAAATCAGCAGCCAGATTGTGCGGAACTGCATAGGAAGCGGCGCGCGAGCGGAGAACGGTCAGTCATTGGCTCTCAACATAGTTTGGCGTGAAATGAAAGAGTTTCGTGCATGGAATGGCAAGGGAAGAAAGCTCGCGTTCCCCTCGCTGTGTTGGGGTTTGATCGCGTCGTCTGTCTCGCCATAAAAAAAGAGCAGCTGAGCCCGTGCCGCGCCCCGCTCCGCACCATTTCACGAACGGACTGCAACCATCGTGGCATCATGATCGAGGGCAACGCGCCTGCCGTAACGATGGGCTCCACCGAGGCCGAGCTGATCACGCGTTACTGAGCCGCACTGTGCATCTTCTCGGGCTACGCCCACCACCAAACTGCAGACCACGCACCCTCGGCGAGCCGTGGTGACGCGTACAGTGGCGATGAGGACGCACACGACGATGACGACGACATGCGCGACAACAAGCCGCCCCAAGACGATGATGTGCCGCACCAAGACGCGCCGCACAACTTTGGGCGCATCGGTCCAAACGACCTGCCTGCGCTGGAGGATTTCTTCTCGTTTCGGGTGCGCGACGCGCAAATCGTGCTCGTGTTTGACACAATGATGCTGCTCGAACATGTTGTCTACCACACCACGCGCCCGCTGCAAAAACGGCACCTCTTTCTGACCGCCAAGCTTTCACGCGACCAGCTTGGCAACTGGGTCATCCCGCTCAAGACCAATCCCAGGGCCATTGCACAGCACGAGACCAAGAATGGCGGCAAGCTTGGCAAGACGCCACTCGAAATGGTCAAGGCTGTCAAGGAGTTTTTGATGCACCTGCCCCCACAGCCTGATGAGGACCAGCGCATGCACTCTGATCACTCGACTTGCTGGAACTCAATATCCATTTGCTCAAGTGGTGTGTCAATGACCTGCCATGCACGTCCAACTGCTGCCACAAGACCCACATGGTGCAACTACTTGGCGCCAGGCACCAAGTAAAAGTCGGACGCACGTTGAACGGCTACAACACGCGGGCCAGCAGCGCAGTTTACAGTGTTGGCTTCCCGTTTGCCTGCATTCCAATTCCGCGCAAGCTCGAGGCCAATGAGCACACCCAACTTGCGCGAATTCTCGAGGTCAGCCTAGAGAGTCTGGCAACTCTTCTTGCCTGTACGTGACAGACCGTCTCCACCTCGTCGTGGATTGGTTCGATCTAACCCGATTATGGTCTAATGTAGGCGGAATCTCTCTTCTCAAGATAATTCGCGTGATCGGCGAGTTTGGCTACATCTCACCCGACCAGCTGCAGGCCATTCACAGCAGCTGGCGGCACGACAATGTCATGGACTGCGCAGGCGCAATGTGCACCACAACAAGGCAATGGGCGACTTGGATGGCACCAACAGTGAGAGCAACTCTGACAGTGCTAACAGCAAGAGTGACTCAGATGGCGCCAATGGCAAGAGTGGCAGGTCCAAGGGTGGCAAGACCAAGCGAAGCAAGACCAAGGGTGGCAGGGGTGATGAGCAGTTCCAGTGTTGCCAAAAGGATCTTGTGTTCTTCTACCCCAGCCAGCACCTGATCAGGGCGCGCACAGGCGTCATGCTCAATGTCCGCCGCCATTGACAATGATACAATATCGCAACCGCGATATGATGGGTCCATTCTCGCCACTCTCGCTGCCACTGCCAGCAGGCACAGCGCCGCATGGGTGCCATGGCGTGATGAGTCTTGCCGTGGAACAATCGCACATCAAGCCCGCAGCGCGACCATTCTTCTCTCGTTCCACCCAAGCCCATGGTCATCGACAAGGAGCGTGTGTCGCCCTCACGATTGATTTGACAGGCATCAATGATGATGAGGGCGACGATGACAACAGGATCTTCGTGGAGAACGTCCCAAAGAGCCCGCCCGCCCAGAAATGTTCACGCGCGAAGGGCGGCTCTTGGCGTCGATCCACCTGATGGACAGGGATGACGACGCTGCAATGGAGGCGGCGAACAACCAGAAACCTATGGGGAGTGATGACAAGTCAATGGATATAGACGTGATCAGCGATTGATTGGCGCTGTCATGGCGTGACCGGTGAGCATGTGCTGCGTTTGGGATCGTTTTGTTTTGCTTCGTTTGTTTTTTCCTTCTCGTTTTCGGTTTGTTGTTTTGTCCGGGGTCGAAAACATCCCTGCCACAACGTTCGTGGCCAGGCCCATCCCTTTCCAGGTCTTTTTGTCATGCGTGCTGTTCGAGCCAACCTGCGCTTACCATTTCGCTCGCTCGTGCGTTTTGATTTTGGACACTTTCATTGTTCCGAAAAGTGACAAAAAAGGTGCGCGGTCGGTGTGCTCGGTTTGATTGTCACTTCCATGGTCAAGATCAGAGAACCAACGACGCATTTTCCATCATGGGACAAATGGTGCAACGACAGCTCCCACCAACAGGCGAAAAAAAGGGTCAACGTTCAAAACGGAAAGAAAGAAAAAAAGACACCGCCTCTTGGCCACTAAGAAATCTAAAGGCGACCCAATGAAGTGGAACGCCAAGAGCGCAGCCACGACAATGAACAGGTACTGCAGGTCGGTCTTGCGCAGCGACGAACCTTTCTCGACACCAATCGCCAAGGGCGTAATCAAGATGGCGACGAGACTGCCGTTGAAATGACTCAGATCAGCGGCCAGGTCATGAGGCGGAAAGTTTCCTTTACACGCTGTGCTGCAAGCGGCTCGCTGCCCTCCCAGATGTTACGGTGGAGGGTGGAGAGACAGGAAGGAAATGGTGTCCAGCTCGGGAACAGATCGTGATTGTTGTTTGATGGCAAATTTGGAACAGCTTGCGTGTTGCCTGCTTTGAGGTGAGTGTGATTGACGCCGGGACGGCAGCTCTCATTCGGCCGCTTCCCGCCCTCCCTCACCATTCTTGACCACGAAAAACATTTCTTTTGCCAAAACTGTGCCAAGAACGTCGAAATAGTTCGGCCAGAAATGATAAAGACTGGACGCGTCGACTGAACAAGGCCGGACAAAATGTGGTTTGCGGTAGAGACGCACGTGTGCTCGGTGATCCCATCTCCACCACGCCAAACCGCCCCGACCGAAATCAAATCCCTTCCACCTCGGCCGCACTTCTGCTCGCCCGATCTTGCCGTTGTGCGCCAGCAAGTCCTCGCCGTCAATCCGCTGCAGCACCAAGAACACCATGGCGACTCAGCTCCTGCTGCGCGCCACGCGCGCCCGTGTCGCTGCCGCTCCGGCGATCCGTGCCGCCGTGCCGCGAGCAACTCCCGCTCGCGCGATCGCGCGCCGGTTCGCGTCGTCCGAGTCGCACCACCAGTCGCAGAAGTCGTCGTCTGATGGGTCGAATGCGCTGTGGGCGATCGCCTCGGCGCTGTTCTTTGTTCCGGCGGTGCGTGTCACTATGCCGCTGTGATCAAGGCTCCGACCACGTGCTGACAAAATGGGGCCGATCGTGTAGTTCCTGGCCATCACCAAGCCGCCGGAAAAGTACTACGCGCACCGCTCTGAGGCCGTTGGGCCCGCGCCAGCGCACGCGGCACTCGCGCCCGAGGTCGAGGACAAGGAGGAGGAGACCGTCGAGGAGACGGAGAAGGCCGTGGTTGTGCCGGACCGGTTCCAATACGTGCTGATCGGGTGCGTTTATCTCGCGAACACGCGATCATGATTGCTCCTGTCCTCGGGCTCTGATGCCCGCGCTTTTTCTCAAACTAGTGGTGGCACTGCGTCCTACTCGGCCATGCTCGGTATCCAGGAAGTCGACCCGACCGCCGAGATCCTGATCATTGCCGGCGAGCGGTACGGGCCCTACCAGCGCCCGCCGCTCTCCAAGGAACTGTGGTTCTCCGAGGACCCGGAGGTTACCTCGCACCTGCAGTTCACCAACTGGGAGGGCAAGCAGACCTCGCTCTTCTACCAGGACGCCAACGAGTACGAACAGGTCGATGCCGCGGACCTGCACCCGACGGGCTCGGGCGTCAAGCTCGTAACTGGCCACCGCGCCGTCGCCCTCGATGTGGATGCGCAGACTGTCACGCTCGACAATGGCACGACCGTGCCCTACGGCAAGGTCCTGCTGGCTACGGGCGGGACGCCGCGCACGCTCGCTGACCAGAAGGCGTTGCCGGAGGCCGCGCAGAAGCGCGTCGTCACGTACCGGTCAGTGGACGACTTCAAGAAGCTCGCTGCGGTCGCCGCGCAGGGCAAGCACGTGGCCGTGATTGGCGGCGGGTTCCTTGGGTCGGAGCTGTCGGTTGCGCTTGCCAAGAAGACCAAGGTCACGCAGGTCTTCCCGGAGGACGGCAATATGGCGCTCGTCTTCCCGCGGTACCTGGCCCGGTGGACGACGCAGCAGGTGCAGAAGGAGGGCGTCGCGGTGCTCTCCAAGTCCAAGGTCACGGCGCTCAAGTACGATGCCGAGTCGGACCAGATCGTCATCGAGACGAACGGCGTGCAGCACAAGTTTGATCACGTCGTTGTGGCTGTGGGCATTGAACCCAATGTCGAGCTCGCGCGCCAGGCCGGGCTCGAGATTGACCCGGTGCGTGGCGGGATTGTTGTGAACGCTGAGCTCGAGGCGCGGCGCAACGTGTTCTGCGCGGGCGACAATGTCTCATTCCACGACGTTGCCCTCGGCCGCCGTCGTGTTGAGCACTACGACGCAGCCGTGCTGGGTGGCCGCTGGGCTGGCCGATCGATGGCGGGCAAGCCCAAGGCGTTCACGCACCAGTCCATGTTCTGGTCGGACCTAGGGCCCAAGATCGGGTACGAGGCCATGGGCATTCTCGACAGCTCGCTTGTGACCGTCGGCGTCTGGGGCCAGCAGCCCGCTGCCGACGTGCCCGCGGCCCCTGCGGCGGCTGCCGAGGGCGAGGACAAGGCGGCCGTTCCCGCGGCGCCAGCCAAGCCCAAGGACGATTTCAAGAAGGGCGTCGTTTTCTACGTGCGCGACGACACGATTGTGGGCTGCTTGATGTTCAACATCCACGGCAAGGTCGATGTCGCGCGGCGCGTGCTGCTCGGCAAGCACAAGCCGGCTGAGGCCAACGAGCTCCCAAGCAGTTCGACATCTTTGCGTAAGTTATGGGCCAGAGAGGATGCGGAGCGCGTGTATGTATTGCGGATCGGTTTGGTTTGGGAGATGCAAATTTGTTGTGGTTCTGTTGGGCAGGGGTGGAAGAAACAGGAGACAAGAGTCAAAGGAATTGAAGGCGTAAAAGTGCCAGCCAGCATTGTCGCCGGCTCAGGTTCCTCTCTCTCCTCTCTCCGGCGTCGCAACGACACCGGCAAGACGACGGCAACGCCAGCGCCAGCCCGGATCCGCTCACGACTGCCCGCACACGCACCGTCGCCCTCGCTGCTGTCTTCTCCACCCTGTCGGTCGTTCGGCGCGTGTCTGCAAGCCTCCTCAACGCCCTGTCCTCTGCCCTCATCTACCCCCCTTGTTCCCACTCTACTTTGCTCCGCAACCATGGCCTCCACGCCGCGCAAGAAGGCGGCGCCTGCGGCCACTCGCCGTACCGCAACCTTGTCGTCGGCGGCGGCAGTGACGGCAGTTCCATCATCGCATGAACCAGCACTCGAAGCAAGATCGTCGTCAGCACCATCGCGTGGTCGTCGGCAAGCCGCGGCCGCAGCTGCCGCAACCGCCGCTATCGTCGCCAAGCCGACTAGGAAGCGCACGCGCGCCGCGGCCTCGGCCGACGACGGCGATCATCCCAACGAGCCCCAAGTCGAGGCAGTTCCCGCCGAAAAACGGCCCATCAAGCGCGCACGCACGGCGTCTGATGCTGCCACGGCCTCTTCTTCCGGGTACATGACCCGTGCGCGGTCCCGCGCCAGTGTGCTCGACCAGGTCCCGAGCTCGTCGGTCGCCGCGCCGGCGCCCGCGCGAAGCACAGGCGAGATCCATGCGTTGGCCAAGCACGCGACTCGCAAGGTGACGACGGCAGCGAGCGCGGCGCCCAAAAGTCGGAAGACGACGACGGCAACGACGACTACGACGACGGCTGATGGCGTGAAATGGGGTCGCAGCCGGCCGCGCAAGGCGCCATTGCCACAGGAATCCGCTGACGCCATGGTTGTCGACAGCGTTCCCGTGGCCGCTGAGCAGGCGTCGTCCGAGCAGACCGGGCAACCCATGGACGAAGTGCCGGACCCGCCCGAAGTCCCGCCCGAGTCGCCGCCCACGCTCTCGCTGCTGCCGCCCACGGTTGACACTCCGGCAACGGCCATGTGGACACCGCGGCGGCGCCGGTGGTCATCGGGCGGCGTCAAGTTGCTCGATTCCGTCCCGGAGCCGGTCGCCGAGTCGGCTGCTGCGAACACTGCACGTTCGATTCGGTCGATTTCCGAAACTGCGCGCTCGATTCTCTCGATCACCGACATCAATGCAACGGCTCCGCCCGCACCCCACACGACAACGGGTCTGACGCCCTTCGTCGACGCCTCGTCGTGGTCAGTCGCCAAGCCGCGGCAGGTCGCGTCGCCCCTGACGGCTACGTCTACGCCGACCGCGCAATCAGTCAAACGCGAGCCGCGCCGGCCATCGACCGTGGCCGTGCACCGGTTCACGGGCGCGCATGCCGACCCGCCGACAGTCTCGCGCGCGGCCCTGGCCCTCTTCACGCCGAACCGCCGTCCGGCGCTCGCACGCAGTGTCTCGTTTTCGGCGTCCAAGCAGGTGCTTCTGACGCACTCGCCGTGCGAGTACGACCGGAAAAGTATCGAATCGACGCGCAGTAAGCGTTCCAAGGGCGTGATCTCGACCGATGGGTACCGGTCGCTCATGAGATCGCTCGACGAGTACAAGCTCACGGAAATGCAGGTGCATCCGGCGTCCAAGGGGAACACGCGCATCATGATGAGTGGGCGCCGTGGTGCGGGGACGCCGCGCGGCGCGCCCGTCGTCTCGCCCGTCAACCCCGAGGCCGAGGCGATGCGCGCCAACTCGTTCCTGCAGGCGATCATGGCATCGCCCGAAGGTTCGTCGGCAATTGCAGCTGTCACGGCGCCGTCGCCACTCGAGGACGACAACACTGCCGTGACGCATGAGGCCGAGTTCAAGGCCCCGCAAGCGCCCGCACCGGTTCCAGCATCGGCGTCCCCCATTGTCGCGGAGGACGAGGGTGAGGAAGACGATGATGCCGAGACCGTCTACCACCCGTCGGCCGCGACCACGCCGTCGCACTCGGCGCGGCCGATGCGCGTGCATGCCGTCGCTGGGTCGAACGCGGCTCCACCGGTAGCTACGCCTACGACACTCCTCTCGCACGTATTTTCGGCGGTCGGGTCCATCTGGTCGCGGCTGTCGACGCCGGGTGCCGCTCGTGGGCGCGCGAGTGCGCGGCTCGTGGTTGAGTTCCAGAGCGATCTTGAGAACAATCCGTTTGCGTAAGTAGTGCTGCCGTGAAGTGACCGGGTATTGACTATTATATTCGTGCATTTCTTGCTTCCCTTTACCGGCTGATTGTGGACTGAGCACCCTCAGTGGTGGCCTTGCTTCAATCTTCTTCAATCAAGTTTTCTACGGTGTGTCTTGAGCGTTGACTGTCCCTCACACACATCAACCATGACAACATGTAAAGGCCCACGTTTCGGCACAGCGCAAGCTGCATCATGCAGCAGAACCTCCAAGAGGATCAAATACAGCCGGCAATGGCATCCAATGACACAGCCTGGTACATATTCATAGCATCTCTCTGAGCGACGCGCGATGGCGACCAACGACGAGCACGATCATAACTCATTTCTCCACCAGCACACGAGTGGAAAAGTGCAATTTGGACAGTCTTGAAGGGACTGATCCGCTTGATCACACGCATGGTCCTCAAGCAAGAACCCGTGGTCGGTTTCTCATTAATCGAAAGTGTGGTTGGGTTGAGAAAAGTGGGCAAGGCTGTTACGAAAGAACTATTTTCTTGTGAAAACTGGAAATGCATGACTGGCGCCACAGGCTGATCAAGCACCATGTAGCACAGGTCATGACTGCAGGTTCATGCCTTGCATTCAGTTGTCCACACAGGCCCTGCCACCAGCAAGAACCACCACCAAAAAGCAAGAGCTCCTCACGAACAGTACACCAATCAAAGTCGGCAGCAAGCGCGTGCTCAACAGCCTTGGACAACCCCAAGTCTACAGCGTCAATTGCCAGTTACACACAGCCTGAACCTGTTTTGCCTGCACACCACCATGCCTCAATGAGCGCCCAACCAGCGCAGTCGTCCAGGCCACAGCACTTGATGTGAAGCTCGTGCAGGTTGTCTGGTAGCACTAGGATCCACGTTTCAGGGTGGATATCGTCGCCAAGGTTCGCGTTCCTAGACACAAAGGAGGCATGATCAAAAAGATGCTTTATGCTCAAGGTCTCGCTTGTGCCATCACCAGCATCACGTTCTTTGAATCCCTGAGCGCGGTTGACGTTTTCCACCATATTCTCATTGGGCCTTGGACCAGGGGCTGAATGGAAGAAATGTAGAACTGTGCCCTCCCTCCATAGCACACCCTCATGCATGACTGAGAACATCAACATGTTGGTATGTACAACTTCGGGTCTGGCCTCTGTGAGCGATACACTCTCTACCAGCGGTTCCTTTACATGATACCAACCAAAAAGTTTTGTGATGGTGACTAGGGAGCATAACGTCATAGCAAAAGTCTTGTCATGCACCAGTTTGAGGCTGCTCCAGCAAGCATTTCACAAAGCTGGTACAATAATCCAGAGTCTTGAAGAAAAGAGGCTCTCCAAAGCTCTCAAGCGTGTGGGAAGCGCAAAACAGAGCATCATGGGGCACATTGCATTCCATATGTTACTAAACATTGTCAGCACATGTCAGGGTTCCATTCTGACGTCTTTATGTCAAGCTCCTTTCCTCATCCATTGTTGGTGTTCCTCACTTTTGTCTTCTGAGATACTTCTCCACCACACGCCACATGCTCAAGCGAGATTTTCACCAACTGACTTGAAATCGTGAACAGCCAAATATGCGTCTCTTGGCATGCAAAATGAGAGCAGTTAACTGCAACCAGCTCAAACTCCTGATGCTCAATGCCATTCTTTGATCCATGATGGCTGCACCATTCTCAAACAATGGCAAGTAGTCATGCAGGTTACTGCCACACTTGATGCAAAGTTTGATCGATTTGATTGGATGTAAGTCGCCTTGTTGAGCTGTGGCAAGAGCAGTGAGAACAGGAATGACATCGCTTGGTTTCATAATTTCATGGTGGAAAACAAGAAGATTCTTAAGCACAGCCAGCCTTTGAGCAGAGGAAGTGGTGCTGGTCAGACCATGCTTGACAATGTGTTGCAGCAAGCCACAATCCCTGTCTGGGTTTTGGACAAGTTTGAGCACATTGAGTGTCATGGGAAGATGACCATACAATCGGGACAGCAATGACAAAATCAATGCTCATTGTGAGCTTGTGGAGAGTTTCTGGCAACAATTCAATAATACTTGCAACCTTGATCTGAGTGAGCTGCATCCCTTCAGGCACAAACATGCAACAGTGCTCAGTCAAATGGGCCATGGCACATTTTCCCCCTTTTCTGAATGACTGTCACCAAGAATGGTCACTGCTTGACACTTTGGCAATATTGGCAACATCTCCCACCCATTTGCAAGATGTATTGTGGACAATTGTTCAATAGGGAAGGGAAGCACTGTCCATGTTTGTGACAGACTTGCAATTGGAGGAGGAGCCGTCCATTCCTGCCATGTACAGCGAGTATCATCATTGTCGATCACAATGGACTTGCAATGGTCGTTGCGCCAAGGCAGAATCAGCCAAGTTTGCTTTCTGCTGGCAGCTGTTCAACAATGCAATAGGGGCCTGGACGCTTAATCCACCAAGGGCCATCCGTTTCCCCAGTCGTTTCATAAAGGACTTCCTCATATTCGAACTCATTGGTGCAGTCATGGAGCGTGGTGCGAATAGCCAGTGCAAATTTCAAAGACAAAGCAATTGTGGTGCAAAGCAGTGCTTCATGATCAGTGAGGGTGAGCGCCCACTGGCACACCAGTTCAAGTACATCATATGGAAGCCATTCGATCAGGAATCACTCTTGATTTCTGTCCAATGTCGCCATCATGATGATCGTCAAACAGCAATGAAGTCGACCATACCTGCAGCCAGGCAGGTATGAACAAGAAGCTTGAACTGAGATGCGGCCAGCTTGATGCAGCAAGCAACGAATACTTGATGCTTGCGGCTGAGATTATCGTTGCTGGCAGGAGAGTGCGAGACCGTGCCGCTCAAAATGTGAACCAAAGGAACTTAGACAAATCGTGAATCCAAGGAAGTTGCTGCAGCAAGCATTGCCCGGTCCACGTCACTAGCGCCGAAGCAACCGACTTCAAAGCAGGCGTCGATGTGTTTGACGGCCTACGCACGTGCCACTTCACCGGCTTGAGCTGATCACGGCCAAGTCGCGGCCAGCACGTCTGGCAACACTGATTGGCACGACCACCACGACGACGACATCACGCTGCAACAGCACGAGCGGGGCGGAACCCAATCGCACGTCAATAACCATGAGTGCCGCGTGCGCCGCATGCCGTTGCGGGGCCCGAACACCAAGGATCGCAGCGCGATCAGCTGTCGACATGACCAGCTCGCGACCATCAACCAGCGCGCAGCAAGTGACCGGCGACGGCCCTGCAAGCCCAAGGCGATCCCGAGGCAAGAGGCCACTGTCAAGGTCACCGACGTCGAAGATAGCGCCAAGCACCGCGTCGCAATGGATCTGGGCGTCCGTGCGATCACTCTGCTCGCCCGTTGCGACTTTTCGGCCGCCTGCACCACCAATCCGCACGTTCACGACGACAGCGGCCAGCGATTCGACCTTCAAATTGGCCAAGAACACGACGAGCACGTCCTCCACCCACTCGTCTGCATGTACCGTCGCGCAGGACCATGCTGCTGCGCCAACTCGACCCGCCCGGCCACGAACACGACCAGACGACACGACGTTTGCTCCGCCGCCGTCATCTTTTCGCGTCACGGTCCACTCGATGCGCGAAGCCATTGACCCGCACTGGCGCTACCTCATGTGGCTAATCTCGCCGACCACGCCGCAAATCATGGAGACGCGCGCCGCACGCGCCCTCACCGACCGACCGCGATCGCTGCAGCGCTATCTCGGCGTGGTGACGCCACACACGGCACCTTACGTGTCGGGCACGGATCCGTGCGAACTCGCAACAGCCGCGCAAATGCTGCACGACACGGGGTATGTCGCGACTGCGCACGGCATTGCATGGAACGGTGTGTGGCCCCAGTACGCGCGGCACAAGAACCGTAGCAATGACGGCATCACGCAGCGGCTCGCCGACCACGCGTGGGTTCGGGATGTAGTGGCCGCATTGCGCGGCTGGAACCACCACGACCCGGTCACACTCGTATACCCACTGGCCGTGGTCATGAACGACCCAGACAAGTATGTGCGGCCGCTGTCTGCCGTCCCTGGACGCCCGCCGAGGTTGATCCTTGATGCGCGTGGCCTCGACCCAGCCGATGCCTGGGAAATCAAGCAGCGGTGGCCGAATTTGGAGGTGGATGTGGACCTGAGCGCGCTCAAGCGCGTGACATTCAACGACGTGCGCCGCCATGCGACCGAGGGCCGCGTCGACGGCGTCGTTCTGGGCCGTTCCGTCGTCGCGAATCCCGTTGGTTTGCTCGACGTGATTCGGGACCCACCGTGCCGCGCGCACGACGTAAATCGTGACCAGCTCGTCCTCGAATACGCATGTCCGTCCCTTCTCCACCCTCTCGCGTCCACAAGGCCCCCACGCTGACGTTCTATTTTCACCTCGTCCACAGACTACGCCGACGTTGCACAACACATGTTCGGCCACCCGTACGCGGCGACCGAACTACTCATGCCGCTCTTCCCCGTCTTCCAGCACCGCGAAGGCACCGCCTTCCGCCGACTGCTGCTCGACGAACTCAATCGCGCGCGGCATGCTGTCGCGGCTCCGGGCATCGCGCACCCATCGTCGCCCTACTATGCCGCGGACCGAGGCGCGCCCACCGACGAGTATACCCCTGGCCCCATGTTTCGCATCATTGAGGCCGCGCTCGAACGGCTGCAGCGCATGCGGCGGCGCGAGGCTCGGGGCCGCGTTTGACGAGACGGCTCGCCGCAAACGTTTTGCTGGCTGCCGATTTTGTCTGCGCGGTCGTTGTCGTCGTCGGTGCTTGCCTGCTCTGCGCGCCGGCCCTGCCAACAACCATTCGACCATTCCATTTTTGGCCGGCGTGTATTGATAATGTGATTTGGATTGCTCGAACAACAGACTCGTCCATCCCCCCTTCTCTGCCGGCTCTCATCACAGCGTGTTCTCGCACATCTCACACACTTGCAGGTGGGCCGAGTTCAAAAACGTGCACGTTGGGCACGCGACCTGCGGCGCGTCCATGTCGACGTCCATATCCACGTCCATGAGCATCACCATCATGTCTTCTTCAGCCTCCTTCTCGTCGGTGGTCAGTTCCAACACCACAGTCCGGTCCGGCACGGGCTCGGGCCGAGGAGGAGGAGCTTGTGGAACGGGTGGCAGCGCACTGCTCTCGCCACCCCCGCCGCGCCCGCGCTGCAACAGGCCCGTGAAGCCGACTTCGCGCGCGCGCTCGCCGTTGCGGTCGGGCGACGTGTCGCGTGCGTCGTCGACAGCGAGCGTCAGCGTGCACCCGTGGTAGAGGTCGAGCTGCAGGATCGTCGCGGACATGTCGGTGAGCTCAACGCCGTTGAAGAAGAGCCGCTGGTCCATGGGGTAGACGCCGGCGAATTCGATCAGCTGGTGGAGGAGGGCGAGAAATAAACCAGTGAGCATACTATCAGAGACTGTCACAGCAGGATCTTGAACAGAGTACGCACCGTCATCTTGGCATCGCGCAGCGTCTCGGTGATCTTGATCAGCACCTCCGTCTTGGCCGCGCGCCGGCGTTTGCGGCCGGTCGCCGTCGTTGCGCCGACCGAGGCCATGTCGGGAGCGCGCTCGATGGTGATATCCAGCTCGAAATTGCTGCACGTTTGAATGAGCCACGGGACACGGCACCCGGTGCAGACCTCAAACGAGTTGTCGAGAACGAGATCACCCTCCACGGGGAACAGCTCGGCGATCCGCGCCCACATGCCGCGACACACGGGCACAAACAGTTCGAGACTGCGGTCGAGCTTGGCACGCGGATCGACATGCAGCTTGCCGTGCTCACACAGAAGCCGTGTCCCGTCAATGGCTCTCGGCCGCGTCGCGCTGTCCGGCTGGTTGGCCCACGCGCGCCACGATTCCACAAACTCGCCCTCGACGAGCACGTAGTCGTCGGGCACGGGCAGAAAATCGTCTTGCAGAGACGGCACGCGCAGGAGCTGCGTGAACTCAGCCAATTCACGCGCCGCCTGCTCGCGCGAGTCGTTGAGCGACGCCTGCATCGCCGCGTGCACGGCCGCGCAGTCCGGGCACACGGTCTCGGTCATGCGCGGCAAGTGCACATGCGGGTACAAGACCGCTAGCAGCGCGACCTGCGCGTCCGACACGGCGATTCGCTGCGGCCCCGGCGCCAATTTCCCGTGCGGACAATAGAGAGCCAGTGCCTGCTCGTTCGGGTCCGAGACCACGCGCGTGCGGTTCACGTCGGCGGCCCACGCTTTCGGCGCCCAGGCCGCGCGCGGGTCGCCGTCGAACGCGGCCGCGTCCCAGTCGTCGAACGCGCTGCGGCCCATGCGCCGCTGCTGGTGGTCGTGCACGACGGCGGCAACACAGTCGCGGCACGGACCGGACTCGTGATCGAGAATCACGCCGACGGGTTGGGTGTACTTGTGTGCGGCGGCGAGTGCGATGCGCTTGACTTGCCCGAGCACGCGCGGATTGAGCCGGTGGTGCTGGCATTGGAATGCGGTCATGTCCAGCGGCGGCATTTGGCGGATGAGCGGATCGAGCGCAAACACTTGTTCAAGGTAGGCGGTGGGAATGTAGGCGCAGGGGTCCTATTGTAGCACGGCAGAGTGAGTTTTTGCTTGAGGGATCAGTGAGCGCGCGGGTAAAAGACGTCACGCACGTCGATGTGTTGGGGCAGCGATTCGGCGAAAATGGTTCGCCGCAGCTTGAACGAGTGCTCAAAGTCCTGAACGACCTGGTCGATTCTACAGGCGCAACACGAGCCGAGAGTTAGCACGTCTGCCGAGAACGCAAGCGGTGAACAACACATCAGATTTGTACTGCGCCTGCGACTGCCGCTTCTTGGCGAGGTAGTCGTCCACCTCCATTTGCACAGCCAGCGCATCGAGTTGCAGCGGTTCCGGGACGGGCGGCGGATGCACAACGAGCTCGGCGCGCGTATAGAACAAGAGGTAGGCCTCCTTGGACCCGAGCGGGTCCGGCGGGTCCGGCATGACCGTGCACTTGTCATCGTCGAGGCATAGCCACGGCCCATCGGCGCGCAGTCGGACATGCGCTATGTAGTGCCCGTAATCGGCGCTCGCGCCCTTGTGCATGACCATGCCCGTGAGCACCCAGGCGCCCGGGATCGCGGCCATGCCGACGAGCTGGTGCGGAATCCGAATCGAGTGCTGGTTCTTTTTCTTGGTCATGGTTTTCGGGTCAAACGCGAACCGCGAGACTTGCAGGCACAGCACGTCGCCGAGCTTGTCGACTTCCATGCGCCGGTCCACGTCCTGCTTGCACTTGCACGTCGCGCAATGCACTTGGTTGCTGTCAGTCATGCGCTCGGCTGCGAACAGGGAGTCGAGCATGCCCTCGACCGTGTTCTGCAGGCGCGCGGCCGGACTGAGCACGAGTTCGTGGAAGCGGCTTGGTGCAGATCGTGTCGCGGTACCGCAGCCTTGGCACTCGGTCACGTACTTGGACGTGCCGCCGAGCTGGAGAGTGGTGGACGTAATGGTCGTGAGTGGTCAGGACATGAGCCCACGTCAAGGAGGAAATTCGAGACGGACGTGCATCGGCTGGTCAAACGCGGGGCATTGCTCCTCGATGACTTGCAGCAAGAGCTTGCCAAACTCTTGCGCGTCCTGCTGCACGCCTGGGTTGATTTCCAGGTACTGGATCAGCTCGCGCGGCGCGTAGGTCGGGAGATGGCCTTGCTGTAGGAACGCAAACACGCGGCCGAGCTGGGCGAGGAGCAGCGACGTCGATGCGTGCTGGTAGACGCGCGTTCGGAACGTGACGTCCGAGTACAGAACCTGTGCCAGAGGGAGGGCGAGGAAACCGGTCGTCAGGCCCCACGCACGTCATTCGTGTCGGTTTTCGACTTGAACCGTACCTGCAACAAACTGTTGATGTAACACGTCGCGCCCATATTCAAGAGGCCCACGCCTACGAGCTCGTTCGACTCGGTCGTTGCGGCGAGCAGCAGGGCCGGGTCGACGTGTGCGCCAAACTTCTTGAGTTCGCGCTCGACAAAGCGCGCCTTGGCGTCTATCGCGAGCGAACCAGGTCACAGGTCAGAACACCACGTCCTCTGGCACAACACCAATCGACGAGCCAACAACGCACCCTTGCGAAACCACTCGGCCAGGCCCAAATGAAGCAAGCAATTTGGGTTTTGCTGGCACTGGCGCTTGTTGCATGGCAATTTCGGCCCTGCCATCGAACCCGTCGACGAGGATGCAGCAACCGCACTTGCCGGAACTTCAACAAACAGACGTTTCGCGCCCTGGTCAGAATCCGCGACAATCGTCTCGTCGTCGTCCTCGTCGTCGCTGTCCTTGAGAACGAGCACCGTCCTTTCCGATTCGGCATCAAACGCATCCTTGAGCTCCAAGTTGTCGCCGAGTACGACCACCGGCTCCTCTTCATCGACCGGGACCTTGTCCTCCCCTGCGACAGTCGGATTCGTCGCGCCCTCAACCCACGCGGCGGGTGGCACACACATGCGATGCAAATCCGGGTGCGCGCGGTACACGGCGGCCAAGTGCTCTTCGCGCAAGTCCTCGACCGTCGCCACGTCCTCGAGCGCACGCCACGCGTCGGCTTCGAGCTTGTTGCGGAACGCCGCGGCAATGGACGGCGTCTCGTCGCGTTTCGCGCCGGCACCAGCGGCACCGCCACGACCGCGTCCTCGACGCGCCGTGCCACCACCGCGCGCGCTGGTGGTGGTGGTGGTGGGCTCGCCACGTCGGCGCTTGGCATCGGGGAACAACGATGGGTTGGTTGCCGCGGGCATGATGGCGCGACGCGAAAAGTTGGGGATACTGGGCAGCGGCGGGGGCGGGCTTGGCGAGATGCGTGGACCGTGTGTGGAGCGGCCAGCGTGGAGAGGTGGATCCTGCATCAGTACTTGAGGCGGTCAACAGCTCGCACAGTTGGCCAGAGCGCATTAAAGGCCGACTTGCGGATTGTTGGGACCGAGCTGAGCTGAAGGAAACTGAGACGGCAAAGAAGCGACGGCCTTGCGGACTCGAGTTCAGTTGTGGCCAACGAGCAAGGAAGGAGTCACTGGGCATTCTGGC
The DNA here is from genome assembly GCA_000151295.1 of Allomyces macrogynus ATCC 38327. NCBI lineage: Eukaryota > Fungi > Blastocladiomycota > Blastocladiomycetes > Blastocladiales > Blastocladiaceae > Allomyces > Allomyces macrogynus. Next base: position 594,828 of record GG745346.1, on the reverse strand, counting down.
AAGGGCAAAGGACAACGGAGGAATCAGCTCCCTGGCGCCCGCATGCATCGTTTGATGACAATGGCGTGGTGCAGAAGGCTGCCTGGTAGGCAGCCTTCTGCAGGTGACTTACAGCTAGGTTCATGGTGTTTTGCTGATGGTGGCCCATGGTGGTTCTCAGCAATCCAACACCTGGCTTCTGGGCCATCAATTTGCAACATTTAAAATACGCACTTGGTCGCACTGGGCACTGGGCGCATCGAATCGTTTTCACTGCAAATTTTGGAGTCGCAGGCAGGGATTGACGTTCAAAAAATTCAGTAATTATTCATAGCTTCCACCAACTATGCAGTCGTCATGTCATGGCAGCAACACGAGCACAATCTGGGACGTGAAAGATACTCTAGTGATGAATGATGAAGGATTTTGACAGGAGAGGCGATGATTGAGGACCAATACAAAGGAAAAGAGGAGAAACTCAACAATTTGGCAAAAGATCCCAAACTAGTGGCATTGGGGCTCAAACCCAAGAGGTGCTTCATGCCAGTGGAGCCGAAGTCCACTGCCTTTACCACCCGGCCATGTATATAAAATGTTGGCTGTTGTCAACACGGGCCAAACGAAAAATGGGTAGTTGCGTTGGGGTTTGAACCCATATGGAACTTCAGTCCACCGCCTTATCCGACTCAGCCACATGCACAGAGAGTAAATGCGTAGTTGCGTTGGGATTCAAACCCAAGAGGTGTTGTGCACCAGTGGAATCAAGTCCACCGCCTTCGACCTCTCGGCCACGTGCACAAAAAGTAAATGGCTAGTTGCGTTGGGATTCGAACCCAAGAGGTGCTGAGCACCAGTGGAACTTAAGTCCACCGCCTTAGACCCACTCGGCCACACAACCTGGGTTGTTACGGCAGAGCCAAATGTTGCCCACTAAGTATTATTGCGTCACAGCTGGGATGTGTTGGTAAACGGAGGTGTTGCGCATTCAAAGCAGTTGTGCCATGGCAGGCCAGCCGATCGGACTCGAACATATTCAGCGAGGGAGTCATCCTCTCCCCCTTCCCCACCGGCCCCGGCTCCACTACTGCTCTTGACTGCCACTCCTCGACACGATCGACGACACTGGCGACACTGGTCATTCAGGGCGCTGCAACCGAAGCACCACCTGCAAGCAACCATGAACGCGGCTAACCGCCCTGACACGCTCATTCGGCTCGCCGACTGCAGCACCAAGAGGTTGGGCGATGCCGCGGAAGACGACCTGATCCTCGACGCGTTCCAGCGTCAGCTGTGCGTCACCTATGTCGACCACGTCGTCGATGACGAGAGCTACACGGTCGACGTCTACTACACCGAGCGCGACAAGGGCGAGTACCAGGCACCGAGCATCGCCATTGCCCGCTGCGCGCCGCACTTCCTCGCCACGGTCTGCTCGCCGACTCGCTATTTCATTCGCGACTACATGCGCACTGGCACGAGCTACGTTAGTCTCAAGATGGTCATGCTCCGGTTCAAGGACGGATGTCTTCCACGACCTGCGGGGTTGTGCCAGGGACGCAGCGGATCCCCATTCCTTGGGACGAGCTTCCGCAGGTACGTCATTCCTATCTTGATGTGCACGCGCACACGCCATGGTGAGACCTGAGCCCGTCTCTGTTGGGGTCTAGGAACGCGCTCGTCGCTGCGCTCATCGACCAGCATGCCGGCTCAATCGTCTACTGGAATCTTGCCGTGCACAGGTTCAACGACTACCTCGACATTCATGTAGACGAGCGTGCCCACATGGTTGAGCGTCATGCACGAGGTCCTGAACGGCATGCCCGGCAATCACGAGCAGATTCTCGCTGACGGCGCATGGACCATGCGGCTTTCTTGGATCGTGCATGTGGATGGCGGACAGCGCGCGGCGTCAATGCGTAATTTGGCAAAAACGAGACGAGAACGGGATTGCGCTGTGCGTGTGCCTCGAGCACGTGGCGGCGCTCGGCATGCGTGTCAACGCCATGTGCTACTTCCTGCGCCACCCCACGACCAACGCGTCGACCGGAATCATGATGGAAATGAAGCTCGTGAACCTGGACCCGGCGCGCAAGGCGCACGACACGATTTTCCGTCGTGTGCTTCAGCGGCTCGGCGTCTTCCAGGCCAAGGTCTATGGCCCCGAGGTGCTGGCCCTGCTGCTTGCCGACAGCGAGCGCATCAGGGCCTCGGCGATTGGCGGTGCGTCTCCTCTCGTGGCAATGGTGGGTCTGGAACTGACGGTTGAGCCTCCCTTCCTTTTCCCAGCCTTTATTGATGGTGACGGCACAGGGAACCGCAACGTGCACGGCGAAATTGGGCGCTGGCAAATCGAGCAGAAGTACAAGGGCCGTGATTGCGACATTTCCGTGGCCATCCGCGGTTGCTCGGCCAGCGCGCCACGCTGTTTGCGCCAACGTCGAGCTCGGTCTTGCTGCACCACAAGGCCACGGGCCGACAGTACGTCTACGACCGTCTCATGCAGCGTGTCGAGATTACGACGATCTTGATTCCCGAGGAAATCTTGATCAACTTCTCTATTTCTCGCCCGAATCGCCAAGCAGCCGACGAGCCGGTCGCGCAGGGCTATCTCCCGCGCCGCCTGTACCGCGAGCAGATCCAGGCCGAGGTCGAGGAAGTGCTTGGCGAGCACGTGCGGATCCGGGCCGAGCTCGTCAACCCGCTCGAGCCGTCGTACGTCTACGACGAGTTGCCGGGGACCACGTCGCCGCATCCCATCATCCACAAGCCGACGATGATCACGGCCGACAGCCTCGTGCTGCAGCTGCGTCGCGTGCCGAGCAAGTCGAACCGGAGGAGAGCGTGGCCAACGGGCATCGCCGGATATTTTTTCCTTTATGTTTGTCAGTAAAACACGGTGAAGCGAGAGTTAAGTCTGGTGGTGGCCGAGAGTCAGAACAAGACTGAGTCAGAGCAAGACGTTGGTCGCGGTCGGCCGGAATGCGCGTCGAGGGCGCCGGTCCAGCCAGTCGCGAACGTGATCGACGAGATCGTGTATGAGCGGTCGGCCAAACACGCGAGCGACTCGGCCGCACGGGCGGGACGGATCGCTCGAATGGTGCGCTCGGATGCGCATGTAGGAGTCGCTGGCGTCGAGAAGTGCAACGGCATGGCGTAGAGAGCCGGTGCGCGCGACGCCAACAGTGATTGGAGTGCGCGTCAGGCATGGATCGACCGCACTGGAACGTGACGGTCAGACGCAATTGCTCGGGTGGAGAACGCCGGCCGCAGTGGGTGGAGAAGGACAACCGCCGCGAATGGGGATGGAGAACGTCGACGGCGTTTGGCGCACGCGTCTTGCGCAGCTGATGGCGCCTGGTCGGGGCGGGAGTCGTCGGCCATGCAGGCGCGGTCGGTCTCTGACGTGAGCGGAAAGCCGCGATGCAAGTGAAGTTGGCTGCTGACCACGCCAGGTCGGTGGAGCGGACTTGGTGGAGCGACAGCACGACCGGGAGCAAAATCGTTTGCACAAGAGTCTTGTGCATGCAGGCAGACGGCGTGCTTGATTGCTTGATCGTGGGCAGGGTGAGCCTCGCGCGTGTCTTGCTGGCCGACTGCGCCAGTGCATTCGAGGTTGGCTGCTGGATGTGCTCGAGCCCGGACCCATTCCGAGAGAGCGTGCCGGCGCTGCGAGCGTGGAGGGTGCGGCGAAGCGAAAGTAGCAAGTTGGCTGAGGTACGGGGTCGGACTCGGTGCGCGAATGCACGTTGAGAGGGCGCGCGCAGAAGAAAGAACGTCGTGGGACTGGCTTGCAGCAAGCGCGCTCAAGGGGAATGACCCGCTGAGCTGGGCGGAGCTCGTCCTTCATTGCTGGCTCGCTTGGCTGCGGTGGTGGAATGCATGCGCTGGCACGGCTGGCTCGTAGTCGAGGAATTGTCGAGCAGACGCAGCAACAAACAATGGTGTCGTGAGCACCGCGTCGGGACCTGGCCTCTTTTTTATCCAAGGGACAGCACATTCTTCGGACAATTATATATAACTGTTTCTCTACATCTGTACTTTCAGACCCGCTGACTTCTCAATGATGGTTTTGACACAGCATATCCCGGGTCTGACACCTTTCCACGTCAAAACCTCTCACCGCAGCCCTTCTGCCTCTTGCCTCCCTCAAGATGATTTCAAAGTTACTTCCGCGACCCCTGCTACATCCTCGACGCTCGACAACCGCACTCCCTGTCAATCATTTCGCCCCCGAACTACTTGCAACCATGGTAATGATTGATTTGGACATGTTCTGTACCGGCGTCGCCAGCAAATCCCGCCCAACCAACCAGCTCCGCTTCAACCATGGCCCGCCCTGATGCGATTTTGCTTGACCGATTGGGCCGACCAAATTAACAACGACGACAACTGCCGTGATCATGGTTGATTAATCGCCTCCGATGCGCACTGGATCATGTCCGATAGGGTAACGGCAGCAAGGCGCAACAGAAGCGCGAGCGCAACGCCAAGGCCGCGGGCGGTGTGGCCAAGTCGCAGCTCAAAGTGGTCCGTATAGTTTGATGGCTGGCGGAAGGGGCTCTCCCTCTGCACGGCCATTACTTGGCGCGCACGTTTCCGAGTTAAGTTCGCAACGGTCTTGTGCAGTCACTCACCAAATCTTGAATCTCGGCACTTGAACAGAACGAGGCCGCCAAGAACATCCAGTGCGTCGTGTGCAAGCAGACGTTCCTCGGGACTGCGAACCTCGCGACGCTCAACCAGCACGCTGAGAACAAGGCGCGTTGATTGTTGATTGCCATTCTTTCGTTCACTCACCGCGGTGTGAACCAACGCCCTAACTGCCGTGATCGCTTTGCCCCCGCCGCGCATACTTCTAGCACAACAAGACGGCGGCCGATTGCTTCCCGGGCAAGGCCTAAGACGTGGCCGGTCGCTACGCTGAGCATGGCACGCCACTCGGTTGCGTTGAATCACGCTGTGCGCGATCAGGCACTCCGTAATGGCGCTGCGCGTTACCCCTGGGCGACGTTGTGCGCATGCGTTGTGGTGGGGAGGGCCATGACGAAAATGTTTGATGGGAGTGGTTTCAAATTGTCTTCTTTTCAGTGTTGAGCTGCCAAAGGCACACGGTGCTCATGGGTCAGGTCTCGTTAAAAATGCACCCACTCCGTTCATGGTGAGAATTTCTGGCATGCTCTAAAGTCTCGCCCGTATCCTCTCTCGTGCGTCCGCTCTCCGCTCCATAAAGCCAGCAAAGGCAGCATGTTGGCCGGCCTCAATGAACCGCGCGAAGCAAAGGCGCTTGCGATTCAAATCCCGGGTCCAGCGCGATTCGTCTACCGGGCCCGTCCAAAGTCGTTCGGTCATGGAGCTCGCTCGAAAATGAGCGAGCTGTGCACCGAGGACACTGATACATAGGCCGGCGCGTGACAAAGAGAACAGCGAGAGGATGGGGTGGAGCAAGATCAAAAGCAGCGAGTGTTTTGGCGTGGGCTCACGGGTTGTGTTGCAACTTGGACGACGACAAGAGGACAAGCGGCGCGCGGCCACATCTGGAGGCCACCAGTCGTTGCTACTGCACTGGGCCAAACGTTCCAGACTCTCTGCAAGCACTCTCGACCTCGTCGTCCATTAACGTCGACGATGAGCGCCGCGCGCCCATTGAGCGCATTCCCTACGACAAACTCGAGGTGATTTGCCAGTGGGTGCTGACGGGCAATCCAACCGACCGCGTCGCGCTGCTGCATTTTGCCATTTCGTCGGCCGCCTTTTTCGCTCCCGATAACCGCGCGGCGATTCGCGAACGCAACCACGACCACATTTTCATTCCTCTCGAACCGCAGCGTGTCGCCAAGGACACGTGGTCGTGGGCCGACGGAATGAGCGCGCCCACGGCCGAGTACGTCCTTGACCGACCTCCGAGCCCGTGGGTCAAGTCGCACTCGTATCGCTCGAACTCGGCGATTTCACGCTCGTCGAGGAGGACGCGCTCTACAACGACGTGGCCGCACATTGGCCGCCGACCCTACGATCCTTGACCGTCAAGGTCAGCCATATCTCGCGCAACAGGTGCTCAAGGCGTTTTATCGCCATTTACCAATGACCCTGACGCGGCTCACCCTCGAGTTTGAGTGCGAGGTAGGCCGATACCCGGACGACGTTGGCGGTGGGTGCAGACCAGTGCTCACGCGCGCGCCGCGGAGCATGACGGCGCTCCAAGACTTTGTGCAAGTCTTCTTGCGCGTCGAGGACGTGATCCCTGTCATTGATGCGCTCTCCTGGCGCACTGCCTCGGTCGATGCTGCACCCATGCGTCAGATCACGCTCGGGCTCATTGTGCCCAAAGAGGCGCCTGCTGGCGAAGTGCGACCGCCATCGCGCGATGGGTTCGTGGTCGCGCACCTCGATATCGCCATGAAAGAGTGGGAAAACTGGGACCCTGTCAGCAAGTACGTGCACACGATGCTCTCGACACTGCAAGCACCAACGCTGTCGCTGTGCGTCGCATTGCCGAGATGGACCAAAGATTCGGTGCGCGACCTTGTTGACGCGCTCGTCTCGCCAACGTTGCAGGACTTGAAGCTCACCGTCTCAGGCACCATGTCGCCGCCCGAAACGATTGTCATGGCCATGAGCGGGTCACGGTGCTTCCCGCTCACGGCACTCGACGCCGCGGCCCTGCCACTGAAGCTCACGTCGCTGTCGCTGACGCGCTGTCTGCCGAGCCGCGTGCTCGCGCGGCTTGTTGACAAAGGGTGGGCGCTGCCGCACACGCTCACGCGCATCTCGCTCGCGGACAAAGACCTCACTGCGCACGACTTGATGTTATTGCAGCCGCTGTTGCCCACTGGGCTGCTGCACCTCGATCTGTCGACAAACAAGATCCACACGCTCGTCACGCTGCTGCCGTCCAAGCTGCGCACGCTCATTTTGGCGTTCAACCCGACGCTCTCGGACGAGCTGTTCCCACAACTGTGGATTCTGTCGTTGCCCAACACACTGCGCATGCTGGGTGGCCCAAGCTGCAGATTGACACGGGTTTGACCAGTTTTTCATTGGATCTTGGTGACACGTCGAGCCTATTTTCGCCGAGTGTTGACCATGGGCTCGTGGGTGCTTCATTGGAGTGACGACCGGGTGTGGATCATTGTCCTTTTTTCTTTCGCTCGCTCATTTTTTGATGGTTATTCGTCATGTTTGTGCGCACTAGCACCTGAACCGTTTTTCATTCTTGGTCGCGCATTGTGTGCCGTGCTTCTTTTGCGGCTTACGTTGGCGTTACAACGGTGACGCTTCACGTATGGTTGAGATGTTTGGCTCATCTCACCACCGCAGGCGCAGGAAGTGTGATATTCAGCTGTTAGCCCCTGCTGCTCTTGCGGGAAAAAATAGCCCGCTAAATTGGACTGAAGAAACTTCAAAAGCTATGCTCCTTGCCTTTTCGCAACGTTGACCAGTTGAGAGCCGAACAGATCAATCACATTTCGAATCCTGCCACTTGACTGCAGGTCGGCGCACACAGCCCTCGTTCGTACGTTCACGTCGATTTTCACGTTCTTTGCGGGTTCTCCACCGTTCTTTCTTGATCACCCATCTTTTCGACGTTTTGGAGCGCAAGCGGCCGCAGAGCGCGGCCGCGTCCAGACGCCGCCAAGATGTCTGCTGCGATTCATCACAATGCACGGCCACAAACGAAAGAAAGCGTCACGAGCAAGTGCAGCGATAACCCAGGCACTCAAGGCGTCTGGCTCAGACTTGAAGGATCGGGAACTCGGACGTGCGCACCAAAGCCTCAGCATCGGCCCTAATGCGGCCTCAACCCGGGCTCAACCCGGCCTTGACGCGATTCTCGCGTTGCGGCGGCCGCGGAACTTGCGAAACCTCAATTTGCAGCGCAACAAGTTCACGACGCTCGCACTGCCGTTTCCATCCACATTGAAGCACATGGACGTGTCCATTAATCCGACTATTGGCGAAGACCGCGACCCGGCGCGGTGGATCAATGCGTTGCCGCCGACATTGCGTATGCTCGACGTGCAGAATTGTAACCTCAACGCTGGCCGCGCGCTCGTGGCCGTGCGCCGCCGTGCTGGACCGACATGGACTGGTGTTGCCAGGTTGCAGATTGTGACCATTGCGTGGCGCGGCCGATTACACCAGTATTTCCCGGAAAACAGATTCACGAAAGGGGATCTGCGCGCGCACACGAGCGGGGGGGGGGGGGGGGGGATGCATGTAGGGAGCGCTGGCGAGGGCGTGATTTGTTTACAATTGAAGGCAACGATTTCTGTTTCTCGTCCTCTCCTCTTCCAACTGCTCGACACTTTTCAAAATGAGCCTGACAAGTTTCCTCACCAGTTCGCACCACTGCAGCTTTTCCCCTTGGTCAAATCCGTGCCCTGACCGTACCATGAAACTGCACTGGCGTCCATGACCGGCAATTCATATTCCCAACCTCCCCGCAAGACAAGTGAGCGTAAACAGGGTGATCCTTATCCCTTGATCCATCAATCATACTCGTGCCAAAGCTTGCGCTCCCCCGCAGAGTCCCCGTCCATCCCTCTCCTTCAGTCCTCCCACCCATTTCCAGTCATTCACACCGGAGTCGGTGCGTCCGGCCCCGAATTCACCTTCGGCAGCGTGCCCGTCGACGGCGGGATCGCGCGAATGCTCGGCACCCCATTCGCGTCCTCCCCACCACCTCCCGCTCCACCACTTGTCGGTGGCGGCGGGGCCGCACTACTGCTACTCCCGTGCGCACCCGCGTTCCCGCTATTCCCGAGCGACAACAACCGGCGAATCGACTTGCCCGAAATCGCTCGCGACCGCTCGTTGCCGCCACCGGGCTCGCCATCCGCCGTCCCGGTCGCCGCCGCGGCACTTGCCGCCCGCCGCCGCTCCTCCTCGAGCTGTTCCTGCTGCTGCCGAATCCACCGCGTGATCGCACGCCGCGGCGACGGCGATGCCGCCGACGCCGTGTTCGACTCGTTCGACGAGAACACGCTCGCAGCACCCGCCGGCGGCGGGGCCACGAGCGCCGCCGACGCCGTCGCTGAAGTTGAGACGGCACGGTCGAGCGAGTTGCGCGCGCGCGGCAGTGGGGTCGCGTCGTCAGCTGCCGCGCCGACTTCGAACGGGTGGTCGTCGACGATCCGGACCACCCGTTGACTGTCGGGCGCGGTGTGCCGCCGCGCGGCCGACGGCGACGGCGGGGCACTGCTCTTCCCGCCCTTGTCGTCCCCCGGAGCCTGGAGAGACACGGGCGCGCGCGGGTTCACGGCGGTGGTCGGCGTGGTCGCGTCGGCAGCGATGGCCTCGCCCGCGGCGCCGCCACCGGCAATGGACAGGCGCAGTCGTGCGTTGGCGTCGGCGGCGATCTGCGACCGGCGCCGTTTGCTCGTGGTGGTTTCGGCGGGTTTGTCGGCGGTCGCGTCCTTTGTGGCGGCGCGTGGTTTCCGCGAGAAGACGGAGATGCGCGAGACGTCGATGGCGCCGGTGCGCAGGTAGTCCCTGACGGGCGGGATCTTGACGACGGTTTCCTCGGGCAGTTGGAAGAGGATGTTGCTGGATCGGCGCGCGAGCCCCGAATTAGCCTTGGTTCGTCGACCTAGGCGCGCGCGATTGTGGAGAAATTCCGAACGTACCGCGTGCGCCGAATAAAATTCGACACGCTGTTGAGCGGGTAATAGAGCGCGACGCTCATGACGAGATACAGTGGGAAAATGCACGCGAACAGGCCCGTCGACGCCGTATTCGCCATGGCGATCTCGGGCGCGTGCAGTATCGAATACACGTTGCGCACGGCCATGATGTTCTTGCGAAAATTGGTGCCGTTGCTCGCAATCGCCGTCAGCACGCCGAGGCTGCCGGGCGTGACCGTGCCCGTATCGTAGATGCGCCGCGCAGTGAGCGTGAAAAAGGCGAATCCTTCCTCGAGAGAAATGCATTCGAGCCCGCCGTTGCAGGAACGGGTGAAGGTGATTTGGTCCGCGGGGCCGACCTGCGGGATGGGAGGAGATTCAGTCGTTGGTCGCGCAAGACTCTAGTCAAGACAGAAATCACGTACGAAGCCAAACGTGCGGTCGATATTCATCGACAAGTTCCCAAACAGCACCCCCTCGTGAATCTGCCGCGCCGTCTCGGCATGCCTCACCATCAACCCTCGGAGCAGCGTCGCATTCGCGCTCGCGCCGTTCATGTACGTCAGTTCCCTTGCATACGTGAGCGACCGGAACATATACGACATGCGCGCGCCCGAATAATTGATGATCGACGCGCGCTCGCTCGAGTAGTTGATGGCAATCACAAACGACATGAGCAGGCCGACCGTGACCGCCGAAATCAGGACGAGCATCGCGACCACGAGCCACAGTGACCGCGCCATCAACTGGTGGTTGCGCGCGAGCCGGTCCTGCCCGGAATTGAGCCCGGACCAGTCGTCGCCGGTCCCGCTGCCGCCGCTGCTGCTGGGGCTCGCACTACCGCCACCAACAAAACTACTCAGTGCGCCCCCAGCGCCCGGGTTCGAGTCGGCGCCAGTCGATGGACTCCGTCGCGTTAACTGCTCGCGACTCCCCGTAGCGCCACCGTCCTTCCCACCACCGCTTCCGGTGCCCGCGGGCATATCCGCCGAGTCGACGCCGTCGCTCTCCATCTGTTCCTTCAGACACTCGGACATTTCCTGCGCAAGCACCTGCGCAACGCGCCGCGGGATCCTCCCATATAGTCGCATGACTCCCGTGATCTCGCGCGAGAGCCGGATCCAAATCGGCAGAAACAGAACGAGGAACACGACCACGGGCAAACAACTGAGCACGATGCCTGTGACATGCATCAGTCTACCGCGTGCGGCCACGTTCGTCTCGTAAAACAGCTGGAACGCCTTGACGAACGCCGCCGCGCCAGCGAGGAATGCGTCCGGGTCGGTCGGTGGTAACACGTTGGTCGTGAGCCAGGCGAGGTCGCCGTAGGTCGCGTCGAGGTAGGCCGCCGGGTAGAGCCCGGAACTGTAGAGCGAGAGGCCGTATTGCCGGATAAACGCCATCGGGTTCACGGTGATGCCCGTGGTGAAGTCGTACACGAACGGCGTCGCCCAGAAATTGAGGTTGGTCCCGATCGTCGAGGACCGGTTGAACATGGAGTTAAGCGTGGTCATGATGTTGGCGCCCGACAGGATCAGGGATTGCTGCGTGTGCGTCTTGTCGGCGTCGGTCGCGTTGCTCGCGAGCTGGTGGTTGAGCGTCAGGATGTCGTAGGCCGATTGCAAAAAGTTGATGCGCAGGCTAAAAAAAAAACGCGAACGAGAGTCATCGGTGAGTTCCAAAACTCAGAACCAAGCCAAGCACAACCGGGACACCACATACTCGCCGGCATCTAGCATACTCGCGCGATCCGCGGCCTCGGCCGCCATGACGTTGACCCCGATCAGGTACAGCGCAATGATCCCGGCCAGCAGCACGCCGAGCGACAGCACGATCCGCTGCGTGAGCTTGCGCAACCCAGCCATCGCGAGCCCGTGCCGCTGCTCCTCGAAGCTATCCACATCAAAGATCGACTGCGCATTGATCGACTGCAGCACGTCCGAACTGTGCGCGTGGCTGCTCGTGCGCGTGTGCTCCGAGTACGCATCGTCCCCACCACCGGCGCCGGCGGGCGTCTGCAACAAGTCGGTGCTCCCGTTGTTACTGCGCCGCGCACGCATGGTCCCACCGCTCGCCGACTTGGTGGGCGATGTTGGTGGCGGCATCATTTGTCGCGCCGAGTCGCCGGGGGACGGGCCCGACATGACCATGGGCAGTGATACGGTCGATGGGTTGTCGGCGGCGACGGACGACGCTGTCGGGCGGAGGGCCGCGACCATGGTCGCGTGCGGGACGGCCGACCTTGATTCCATGCGGTCCTCTTGGAGCTTTTCGGCGTGCTCGAGGATTTCTTCAGCGAGGGAACGGTTGTTGAGGCAATCGAGCACGAACGAGGCGTAGCACCGAAGCAATGAAATGACCGACGGGAAGCTACACGGTGGTGGTGGAGGAGTGTCAGTCGGGGGATGACGCGGGTAGAGTGGATAAGGCAGGACGAAAAGGGTCGATACCTGTAGAGCAGGATGCGGTAGTGCCGCAGCGACCGCGTTTGGTGCTTTTGCATTCGCCCGGCCAAGAAATCGATCTACGTGAACGGGGGGGGGGGGGGGGGGGTTCGGATGAGTGACGTTCGAGAGGTTGATCTTGGTGCACCAGGAGGGCGTACCGTGTCGATGTTCGGATGATCGCTGCTCGCTGACTTCCAGAAATGACAGGCCCACCGCAGCGCGACCGTGTGCTCTTTTCGCGCGAGCGTGAAGTTGTGGATCTACATTCAAAATTGCAGCGCGGCAGTGATCAGTGAACCGATGCGACGTGCACCAACCCACACCAACTTCGAGAGCACGTACGTAGCGCGCCAAATCCAAAGTCGTAAACCTGCGCAGATCCTCCTGCTGCCGGTAGGTCGCCATCTCATGCATCTTCAAGATCCGAAAGAACGTGAACCGCACGTCCCAATAGACCATGTGCCGCGCGACGAGCTTGCGAATCATATTGTTGACAACGGCGCGCTGGTGTGCCGAACCGGCATCAAAGTACCCCAGCCATAGGATCAACAGTTCCTGCAGCATCACATTGCCCGCAAACTTCTTGGTCGCGCGCGTCGTGAAATCCACGACCCACGGCATCGCCTTGCCGTGCGACGCGAAATGAATGTAGTAGGCCGCGTGCACGACCTCGAGATGGAACCGGCACCGCGACAGGACCACGTCCGGCGGAAGGGCTGGGAAGACGGCCTCGGCCGCCGCGGTCGTCGTGGTCGCGTCGTCGTTACCGCTATTGCCGGCAGCCGACGGGGTTGTCGGGGTCGCGGGCACCTCGGTACCGGCAGTCCCGCCGACAGCCTGCGACGCGCGCCGGACCGCGCTCGCGCGCCACCGGGACGTGCGTGACCCGACGGATTTCCAGTAATGCCCGAGGTTGCGCAACTCGCGTTCCCAGAATCCGGTCCCGCGGAGGAGGTACTGGACCCGCAGGACGTAGAGCGCGCCCACGGCCGCAGCAAACGGGATCGCGCCAACGACCGCGGTCATGAAAAATGGCGACGAGGTCACGGTCGTGCCGGTGCCGGGCAGGAAGAGGGCAACGATCGCAAAGAAGATCGGGAGGGCGACCCACATGGTGCTGAGCAGGTTCGGGCAGGCCGGCGCCGTAGTAGGGTACGATGAAGATGGAGACGAGTAACGCAAAGAGCCCGGAGATCGTCGTGTACCGCGACTGCACGCCGAGCAGGCTGTAGGAGACGCCCATGGCGAGCTTGAGGAGGCCAACCCATAGTTGTTGCCGCGACGAGACGCGCGTCAGGCCCGTGATCCGCGCGTGGTCGGGCGGGGACAGGAACGTGAACGTGACCATGGTCGGGAAAAGGCAGACAACAAACACGACCACGGCCAATACGATATTGGCGATGGCTGTGGCAGTGCTTGTGCTGCTGCTGTTACCGGGCGCGCCACCACTGGTATCGCCGGTGCTCGCGCTGTCGGCGGCGTTGAGCAAGATGGTCACGTTATCGTCGAGCACGCGCGTGACAACGACGCCCACCGGGAGGCACATGAAAGTTTGCACGACCTTGAAGCTGATGCGACCGAAATGCAGGAACCGTGAAACCGGCGTGATCCCGTAGCTGGCGACTTGAATCCCGAGCCGCGCGAGCATCAGGAACATGAAGAGCACAACAATGACGAGCGCGTAAAACTCGGTTGACGAGCCGAATTCGAGCAAAAAGTAGCTCAGAAAGAGTTGCACCCCCGATTGGCCCCAGCCGGTCAGCGCCGGGTGCAAGGCGAGCGCCGTGAACTGGATACCCTCGACGAGTCGGCCGAGCAGGTCGATTTTTTCGGCAACATGGTTGTCGCACGCGAGCGAAAAGGCGCAGTTATAGAGAAACGCGGTGAGCCGCGCGCGCCACTTGGAGCTGCCGCCCGCCATGGCGGCGGTGGCGGTGGAGGGGGTGGAGAGGTTAGAGAACGCGCGGTGCGATCGTATAGAAGCAGTTGGTCGTGGTCACTGGGCAGCCAGTCAACGTCGGTCGAAATGTGCGTGAGGAGACGGCGTGATGGACACGATCACGGGCAGGTTGCTCGCAGTTGGCTGCCCAAGGGCGGCCAGAGCCGAAAAGACGAGGGGTGCGGGTGAAGACGAGCGACAAATGACAGGCGAAATGTCGAAGCTGGGCTGTGGAGCACGCCACAGCGTGTTGGGCCAAGAAGCAGCAGGTGGTTCGTTGCGGATCCGCGATGCGATCGAGGGAGCGAGCGCGGTCGGGGCGACACGGACGGGTGCTGAGCGACGGCGCGCGGTCGGGGGCACGAATCCCGGCTGTGCGCGGCGAGAGCGCTTCGAGAACGAGAACGGGAGACGACAGTCGTCGCGGAGGTGATTGTGCACTGCGTATGCGTCGGAAGCTTGCCGCGGGCCGGACACGGTTCGGTGCTCCAAACCAAGTGCGGCCAGTCGTGCGCGATGGTGATGCGTGCGGGAAGTCGGGGGTGCGGACTTGCGCTGCCCAGTGGCCGCGCGCGACGACGCGAGCCGAGCACAGCCAAGGAGCAAACGTGCGAGACGCTGGTCGTTTGTGATCACAGACCGGGAGGCACTTGCGTTTCCCACGTGGAGTGCGTGCCGCGAGGCGAACGGGAAGCTGGTGCTCCCTCTGATGCTTCCTCTCTCCGAAATCAGGTTCCCGGCAGCAAATCGTGCTGATTTTGCTGAACCGCGCTGATCCTGCCCAACCGACATGTATTGCACCGCGCGCTCGAGTCCAGTCTGTCTTCTCCACCCGTCAAACGTCACACAATCCGCCGCACCCCGTTCACGGGCCGCGGCAGCGGCGTGCGCGGCTCGTGCGGCGTTGGGTGCAAGTCGCACCCACGCACCGGGTCGTACGTGTTGGCGTTCCGGTGGATGTTTTGCGTCCTGCTCGACAGGCGCGCCGAGCACCACCACATGGACGGATTTCGCGTGAGCACGTGAGTCGCGGCCGAATCAAAGTGGGGGGAATGGCGAGATCACGGTACCCTTGCCGCGCTGTCGGCGCCGTGCAGTCGCTGCCCACGCAAGTTGGTCAGGTACCCGCTCGAGACAATGTCGTAGCCCACGCTAGAGATCGATTGGCGTCGTGAGCTTGCTTTGCTTGCAGTGGTGCCGCGCGACGCACCTGCTCTGGCCCAACTTGCTCCGCTGCCGTTTGGCCTCCTGCAGCCGCCGAGCCTGCTCGTCCGAGACACGCACATGCAGCCAGCGCGTCTGGTCCATTTGCTCCCACCGAGTCCTGTCGTTGCGGATCATGTCAGCAACAGTAATAACACCCGACCAAACGGAAAAAGGCGACGCACCGCCGCGCATCCCAAAACTGCTCCTTTTTTAGGCGCTCGCTCAGACGTCGTACCCGCTCGTCCTCGGCCGCGTCCGTCTGGTAGTGCTCGCTGGCTAGACGATCGACCGTCACCGATTCGTCAGCATTCGACAGCTGCATAGGGCTCGTGCTTCATGTTTGCTGAAA
Organism: Allomyces macrogynus ATCC 38327; assembly: GCA_000151295.1. Taxonomy (NCBI): domain Eukaryota; kingdom Fungi; phylum Blastocladiomycota; class Blastocladiomycetes; order Blastocladiales; family Blastocladiaceae; genus Allomyces; species Allomyces macrogynus. The sequence continues at coordinate 579,285 of GG745346.1, read as the reverse complement.
TGGACCGCACCTGAGCGGAAACCGAGCTGCACGTCCAACTTCCACACTTGGCTGCTCTCGTTGCGCACATTGTTAGTCACGCGCGGCCACCGCTGGTCCGACGCCCGATCGGTGCGGCCCAACGACACGCTCGTTGGCCCCGTCTTGATGCGCAGCAACACGGGCTATGCGCGCAAGAGAAATGAGCTCCACGCCCGCAACGGAATCGCAATCGCGAGCTCATCCTACTTGATGTCCACCCGAAAACGGCGGCGGAGCATGAACGACGGACGAGGGCAGTGGCGGCGGGACAATGGGGTTAACGGCAGTCGCAGCTGTTGCGGGGAACCGCCGTCGGCCCTGCACGGGCGCGGGCTCGGCGTTCATGCACGAAGGCGCCAATAGCATGCTTGTATGCAAACTTGGTTCGGTCTCGGGTCCAGCTCGGTCTATGGGTGGGGAGTCGGCGCCAGCAGCGTGCTCGGACGGCTCGGCGATCTTGCAGAAAGGGGTCGCTGGGTCGAGCGGCAATCGTGCACAGGTTATGGATTTTGTTGGTTTGCGCCAAGTCGGGTGTCGTTGGTCGGCAACTGTCGTAAGCAGTCGATGAGCGCGCGGACTGAACATTTGCCACGATTTGGACAATGGAGTTGGGGGACCAAATGGCCCAAGTCACTTGCACGCGATCGCGTCGCACGCTTCGCAACTTGCGAAGGCAGCAAGCACCAGCAAACAACGCCGCAGCGCGCACGCCGCGACGCGCGGAACTGCAGCGGCACCGCGAGCGCGAGGATCCAAGAAGCAAATGGAACGTTGTTTACAGCTATGAACAGGCCGGCGCCGCAACATCTACGATACAATGCAAGCTCGCCGACATCGTGCGAAAACAAAACAAGAATGCAAACGGAAGCAAGCAAAACGACAATGAATGGCTTTCTTCCTCCCCACCTTGGCGCGCTCCTCGCGCTCGCACAACTGACAGTCAGTCAGTGGCCGGCTTAGAACGAGAACTTGGCAATCAAGTTGGCAATCTTCGACTTCGGCTTGGGCGGCGGCACCGGCGCCGCCTCCTCCTGGGTCGTGGGCGCCAGCTCCGACCCGACAACCACGATATCGGCGGCAATGTCGCGGACGGCCTCGACGACCGGCACCGACTCGACTGCGGTCTCAGCGGCGGCAATGGCGGACCCGACCGACTCGACCACATCATCGATCGATGGCTGCGCCGAGAGCGGCGCGGGGACGGACTCGGCGGGCTCGGCCGCGACAGCAGCGGCCGTGTCAATGGGCGTGATCGCGGGCGCGGCCGCGGGCTCGGGGACGGCGACGGGCGCGGGGGCGGCGATTGCGACCGGTTCGGCAATCTCAGCGGGAGCGGCAATCGCGACGGCCTCAGCGATCCCGGCAGGCGCCGCAACCACCTCCGCAACTTCTGCGGGTACGGCCGCGACGGGCTCGGCAACCTTGGCCACCTCCACCGGCTGCGCGACCTCCTGCACCGCCTCGACAATAACAGCGGCGGGCTCGACGATCGCAGCTTGTTCCACGATCTCAACCTGCGCGTGCGCCTCCTCCGGAGCCGCGACGACGTCAATGACTTCGACAGTCTCCACGACCTCGGCCTCCTCGTGCTCGGCGATAGCGCGCTCCTCAATCGGCGCGGCAGGGGCTTCGATCACAATGGGCTCAACAATCGCATGCTCCTCGGCCGGGGCAACCGGGGCCTCGACCACAACGGGCTCGGCAATCGCGTGCTCCTCGGCCGGGGCAACCGGGGCCTCGACCACAACGGGCTCGGCAATCGCGCGCTCCTCAACCGGAGCGACCGGGGCTTCGACCACAGTGGCGATTGCGCGCTCCTCAACCGGCGCAACAACCGGAGCCTCGATCGCGACGGGCTCGGCAATCGCCTCAGCCACCGGCGCCGGTTCCTGCGCCTGCACTTCGACGGGCGCGTCAGCCGCGGCCTGGACTGGTTCAGTAACTTCAACCTGCTGCTGCGGCTCGACTACCTCGACGGCAGCGGCGGCGATCGGCTCGGACACGACCACGGCAGCAACGACCTGCTCGCGCTCTTCGGGCAGCGCGCGCGGGTCCTCGGCCACGGCCGGCGCCTGCTCCTCAGCAACGGCCTCGACGGCGACAACGACCGGTTCAGCCGCCGCAACGTCGGCAACGGTCTGCACGGGCTCCTCGGGCAGCGCGCGCGGGGCCTCGGCCACGGCCGGCGCCTGCTCCTCAGCGGCGGGCGCGGCAGCAACGGCCTCGACGACGGGCGCGGCGACGGCCTGAACGACATCGACGGAGGGCTCCGCCGCGATCTGGACCTGCTCGACAGCCGGCTCCTGGGCCTGCTCGAGCTCGACAGCAACACTCTCGACCACTTCCACCTTGTCCTCGACCGCAGCAACTTCCGCGACCGGAGCGGCGGCCGGCGCGGACGTCGCGTCGGCGACGGCGGGCAACTCGCGCGGCGTCTCGGCCTGGGGCTCGACGGGCGCCACGGCTTCCTTGGCGGGAGCAGCAACCTCGACGACCTCGGCAACCAGCTCAGGCGCGGCGGCGGGCAGCTCACGCGGCGTCTCCGCCTGGAGCTCGACGGGCGTCGCGGCGGGAGCAGCTACCTCGATGACCTCAGCAACCGGCTCGGGCTGGGCCTGCTTCTGCACGACCTCGACGGCAATCGTTTTGGCCACCACCTGCGCCTCGACCGCGTCGTCGACGGCGGGCTCGGCAACCTTCTCGACAAATTCCTGCGTCGCCGCGGGCTCAGCAGCTTCGGGCACAGCCTCGTGCGCCTGCTCGGAGGCCGGCGCGGCGGGCTCAGCGGCAACCTGCTCGACAATCTCGCGCGTCTCGACTTGCGGTTCGGCGGCGGCAGCAGGCGCGGCCGGCTCAGCAGCGGCGGGCTCGACGATCTCGCGCGTCTCGACCTGCGGCTCCTCGACGGCGGCGGCGGCGGGTTCCGCGGCGACCGGGGCGACGTCGGCAGCGGGAGCAGCGATCTGGGAGTCAAAATGAGATTCAAGTCAGCAAAATCGCGGTGGAGAGCGGAGACAGGCGCGGAAATGGGGGAGTCGTACCTCAGCGACAATCTCCACCTCGCGCGTCACGACCTCGACCTTGGCCTCGGCCTGCGGCTCCGCGGTAGCGGGAGCCGACTCGACGGCCGGCGCGGCCTCCGGCGCGGCAACAGCCTCGGGAACGGCCTTAGCGGCGGGAGCGGCCTCCTACAAAATGTCCGCACGGCGTGTCAGTTCAAAACACAGACGTTCCGCTCAGAAGAATCATCGGACCTCAGCGGCAACAACCTCAATCTCGCGCGAAACGACCTCCTGCTCGAGTTCCTCGGCCTCCTCGGCCGGGACAACCGGGCCCACGGCTCGCAGGACGGGCGACGGCGCGGCCGACTCGGGCAGGGTCGTGGCAACAGCTTGCACCTCGACACCGGCCTCGCCATTGACCTGCTCAACCTGGGCGGTGGGCTCGGCGGCAGCGGAGGTCTCAACTGCCTTCTCTGCGACGGGCTCGATCTCCACCACGGCCTCGACTTGCTGTTCGGCGACCGCGGCGTCGACCGTCTTCTCGACAAACTCGTCCTTGACCTTCTCGACGGCCGGAATCGACTCGACAGCAACGATCTTGGCCTCCTGCTGATCGGCAATGGCGACGTCAACCGTCTTCTCAACGACGGCGACCTCGGCCTGCTTCTCCTGCGCGACAACCTCCGTCTTGACATCCTTGGTCTTGACATCCTCAACGGCCGCAACCGACTCAACGACGACGGCCTCGGCCTGCTGCAGCTCGGCAACCGCGGCTTCAACCGGCTTCTCGACGACTACAACCTCGGCCTGCTTCTCCTGCGCGACAACCTCGACCTGCTTCTCCTGCGCGGCAACCTCAGTCTTGACCTCCTCCACCTGAGTCTGCTCGGCCGTCTCCTCAGCCACCGTCTCCAACACCTGCTTGTCCTCGGCCTCAACCGTGGGCGCCTCCTCGAGGGCGATCCCCTCGGTCACCGCGAGCGCCGCGGCCATGACTGACGCGGTAAACCCGGACGCCGTGACTGCATCGAGCGGGAGCGACGGGAGCTCTTCCTGGGCCGCAGGCGCTTCGACGGCGGCGGGTGCCGCAGTCTCGGCGGGCAGCGGCGTGTGCGCGGCCTGGTCCTGCACCTCGGCCTCAGTCGGCTCGGGCAGGGGAGTCGCGGCGGGCGCAGGCGTCGCCGGCTCCTCAGCGGCGGTGGTTGGCAGCGGCGTGTGCGCAGCCTGGTCTTGGATCTCGGCCTCGGACGGTTCGGGCAGGGGCGTCTCGGCGGGCGCGGGCGTGGGCTCGACGGCGGCAGAAGCTTCCTCGGCGACGATTTCGCGCGTCGCTTCGACGACGGCGGGCTCCGGCGTGGCTTCAACGATAGCCTCGACAACGGCGGGCTCCTCGATCGCAACCTCGCGCGTCACTTCAGCAACGACGGGCTCCGGAACAGCCTCTACTTGAGCGGGTTCCTCGATGATGATCTCGCGCGTCGCCTCGATGGCAACGGCCGGCGCGGGTTCCTCGATCACGACCTCACGCACGGGCTCAGCGGCAGCGACCAGCGCCGGTTCCTCGACGGTGGGCTCCTCGATGGCGATCTCGCACGTCTTGGCAACGGCCTCGACTTGGGCGGGCTCTTCGACGGCCGCAACTTGGGCGGGCTCCTCGGCAATCGCCTGCGCGGGTTTCTCAGCGGCAGCGACGGGCTCCGCGACGGCAATCTCGCGCACAGCCTCCACTGCCTCAACGACCGCGGCCGGAACCGACTCCTTGGCGACCACGATGGGCTCCTCAGCGGCCTGCGCGGGTTCCGCAGCAACCGTGGTGGGTTCCTCGACAGCAATTTCGCGCGTGGCTTCGACGACCGCGACCTGGGCCGGCTCTTCAGCAATAATTTCGCGCGTCTCCTCGACAACCGCAATCTGGGCCGGCTCCTTGACGACAATTTCGCACGTCGCCTCAACAACCGCGACCGGCTCCTCAGCGACAAACTCGCGCGTCGCCTCAACAACCGCCTCCTTGGCGGCCGGGAGCGGCGTCTGCGCGGCAATATCCTGCACCTCGACCTCGTCGAGCGCCGGCAACGGCGTGGCCGCGGCCTGGTCGACCTGCTCGGCCTCGGTCGCGGCGGGGAGCGGAACCGCGGCGGGTTCGGCGGCAGGGCCGGGGATCGAGATGGGCTCGCCGATTTCCTCGACGGCGGCCGGCGCCGGGATCGAGATGGGCTCACCAATCTCCTCGACAGCGGGCGCGGGCGCGTCGGTGGTCGTGATCGCGCGCTCCGCAGCCGGCTCGGGCTCAGCAGTGGCAGCCGTGTCCGCGGCGACGGGCGCGGCAATGAACTCGTCGATCTTGGCCACAGCCACGTCGATCTGGGCAATCACATCCTTGAGCTTGGCCTCCACGACCGGCGCGTCCTCGACAATCTCGCGCGTCGCCAGCTCGGCGGCGGGCGTGGCGACGGCCTCATCGGCAGCAGGCGCGGCAACAGCCTCCTTTGTCTCGACCTCAGCCACCGCGGGCACGTCAGCAACAATCTCGCGCGCCACCGGTTCCGCGGCAGGCGTGGCAACGGGCTCGTCAGCCTCAATCTCGGCGACGGCAATGGGCTCGATCACAACGTTGCGCGCAGCAACAACCTCGGTTTCCTGCGCGGGCGCCTCGGCGGCGGCCTGTGCGGCCTCAACCACATTTTCGCGCTTGGCGGCGTACGCGACGACGACTGCATCCTGCTCGGCGGGAACCGGCGCGGGCGCCTCGACCTGCGTGTCGATCTTGGCCTCGACCTGGGTGTCGATCTTGGCCTCGACAATCTCGGCAATGGTCTCGTGGGCGACCTGCACGGCCTCCTCGGCAGCGGGCGCGGCAACGACGACCTCCTTGGTAACGGGCGCAGCGACGACCTCCTCGGCAGCAGGCGAAGCGACGGCCTCTTTGGCAACGGGCGCAGCGACAGACTCCTCAGCAGCGGGAGCGGCGGCAACGGATTCCTGGACGGGCTCCTCGATCTTCGCCTCGACAATGGCGGCAGCCTGCTCAAGCCCGCGCGCCACGGACTCCTGAACCTGGACCGACTCCATCACAGCCTCGGCCTCGACTTGCGGCGCCGCCTCCTTCTCCTCGACAGCCACCGCCTCCACGACAGCCTCCTCGACAACCCGCAGATCGCGCGCCCCCTCAGCGATGGTTTCGGGCTCAGCCGCTGGGACAACGTGCGCGTCAATTTCCACAACGGG